>JAKSZT010054053.1:142736-223078 GCA_026826555.1 Tolypeutes matacus | reverse complement strand
TCAGAGGTATATGTGCCTGCTTGGGGGTGCAGGATTTGGAGGCTGGGTGGGGTGAGGAGGTGCTTGGTGTGTGGCATCTGGGCTGTTGTCTCCCTGGGATCCTGCATGTTTGGGGAGGTCACTGCCAGGGCTGGCCTCGCCCAGCCTCCCCATTCCTGTGTCCCTCCTTTGTCCACAGCCTGGACCTGTCTGAGCTGGCCAAAGCTGCCAAGAAGAAGCTGCAGGCGGTGAGTCTGCTCAAGCAGACCCCTCCTATTTGGAGCTGTCTCACATCTGTCACTCCATCCCCCTGCTACTGCTCCTCTTCCTCATAGCTTGTCCTAGATGCCCTCTGACCTGATGCCCTTTTCCAAGTCTTTGACCTGGTTCTCCTCCCACCCCTTTACCTGTCTCCTGTTCTCAATCTCCCCACCCACCCTGTATCAGCCAGCCCCTGGTTCTGCCCTCCCACGTGTTCCCTATGAGGGAATTAACTGGTCTGGTCTCCCTTCTGTCCTTTCCCACCTTGGAGACTGTGGGGGCTGGACAGCCCAAGGGACATGAGCCATTCCCCATGTCTTACTCCATTCTGGTGAGCTGGCCTTGCCAGTACAGAGGGCCAGTTAATCTGACAAGGCCTGCATCCCTTTCTCCATCTCCAGCTCAGCAACCGGCTTTTTGAGGAACTTGCCATGGACGTGTATGACGAGGTGGATAGAAGAGAGAATGATGCGGGTGAGCCGGGAAACGTCGGAGGCCTTGGAGGCAGGGCAACAAGTGACTGACTGCTTTGCTAGGGAAGGGCAGGGACCTGGCAGGGTTCTCTGGTCCTTTTACTGGTACTAAGAAGGGGTCTGTGGGTTTGGGACTGCTCAGCAGGCCTGAAGATAAGCCCCTGCCAGCTGTGAGCCCGCCTGGGCAGCTGTCCCACTGGACAGAGTGTGCTGAGCTGGAGGCAGCCGTCTGCTCCCCCCACCCCCCACCCCTGGGACTGGGGCGCATCTCTGCTCTGGCCACCCTCCCACTTTGGCTCTCTCCCCAGTCCTGCTCCGCCTCCCTATATCCCTCCTTTCTGGCTGTAGCCAGATTCCAGCTGCAACTCTGGGTCAGAACAGGCAGGAGGGAGTTGCCTTGTTCTGTCCGTCAGTCAGTCCCCCGGCTGGCCTCGCCCAGCCTGGCTTCATATGCTTGAAGACCACCCGTTTTGAATACCAACGCTCGGTGGGCATGGGGGGCATCTAGGAAGGCTCCCCCACCTCCGCCCTTGGACAAGACAAGCTTCTCCCTGCCCCTCCCCCACAGTGTGGCTGGCTACCCAGAACCACAGCACCCTGGTGACGGAGCGCAGCGCCGTGCCCTTCCTGCCTGTTAACCCCGAATACTCAGCCACACGGAATCAGGTGAGGGGGCTGGGTGGGGGGCCTGGGGTGTCCCCCTGTCCCAGGGTTGCCAGCATTGTGAGCCCAGGCCTTCCTCGGCCCAGCTCTCCTCCACCCTTAGGCGGAGCCTCCCCGGGGCTCAGCTGGCACTGGGATTGGGGGATGGGAAGAGGCTTTTCTTTGAGCACTTGGGGAGAAGCCCCTTCCCGAGAGCTTCCCTTGCCACCCTGAGTCTGGGGCTGGCCTCGGCAGACTGGCCAGGGGAAGCTGGGCCGAGGTTTTTAGCTGTGGTCAAATCAGATAATGGGGGTCACCTCAGGGCTTTGTCCTCACCCCCAAGTGGTTGGCACATAAGAGGCCCCCTCATCCACCACAGCCCGTCTGCTTGCAGGGGCGGCAGAAGTTGGCCCGCTTTAACGCTCGAGAGTTTGCCACCTTGATTATCGACATTCTCAGCGAGGCCAAGCGGAGACAGCAGGGCAAAGGCCTGAGCAGCCCCACAGGTGGGCAGGGCTGCAAGGGGCAGGCCGCAGTGGCAGGCCCGGGTTCCAGGAGTGTATTCGTGGCTCCCTGGGCAGGGGAGGAGGTGGCTGAGTGAGCCCCAAGTGACAGGCCTTTGTCCTCAGACAACCTGGAGCTCTCTGCACGGAGCCAGAGCGACCTCGACGACCAGCACGACTACGACAGCGTGGCCTCCGATGAGGACACGGACCAGGAGCCCCTGCGCAGTGCCAGTGCCACACGCAACAACCGCGCCCGGGTCTGAGTGCCGCCCCTCCCCAGCCCCTGCTGCCCATTCCCGTGTGCCCCCCACTGCCTCCACCACCACCCAGCACTCTCTTCTGGAACCCCAAGAGGCCCTGGGAACTAGTGGGCCCAGCCCTGAGGGCCGCCCCGAAGGCACTGGCCCTCCTGCCCCAATGGCCGACCGGCTCGTATCTTACTCTGCAGAGCATGGACTCTTCGGACCTATCCGATGGGGCTGTGACACTGCAGGAGTACCTGGAGCTGAAGAAGGCCCTGGCTACCTCTGAGGCAAAGGTGCAGCAGCTCATGAAGGTCAACAGCAGCCTGAGTGACGAGCTTCGGAGGCTGCAGAGGGAGGTGAGGGCTGCGGCCTCAGTGGAGATGGGGATGTGTGTCCAGGGCCCCTTGGGGAAGGGGCACCCCCTACCAGAGGTGGGGAGCCTGCCTGGACCAATGTTTTTGACCCCACCGCTGCACCTGCTCACAGATCCACAAGCTGCAGGCGGAGAACCTGCAGATCCGGCAGCAGTCGGGGCCTGCACCCTCGCCCCCACTGCCCAGTGAACGGGCAGAGCACTCAGCCATGGGGCCCGGCGGGAGTGCACACCGCAGGGACCGCCAGGCCTTCTCCATGTATGAGCCGGGCTCAGCCCTGAAGCCCTTTGGGGGCCCACCTGGCGACGAGCTCACCACGCGGCTCCAGCCTTTCCACAGCACCGTGAGTTGCCCGCGGGTATCCAGGAGTGGGGGGAACAAGCTTGGAGTCACCGCAGGGCCTGCTCTGACACCCCACTGTGCTAACACCCCAGGAGCTGGAGGATGATGCCATCTATTCGGTGCACGTCCCTGCTGGCCTCTACCGGGTAAGCAAGGCCTGGGTGAGGTGGGTGCATTACAGCCCCTGCCCCCGGGTGTCAGGCTCTGCACTGGGTCTTGGGCAGAGAGGAATTAGACATCCACAGTCCCTGCCCTCCCTGAGGGGGGCAGGGTGGCAGGGAGTAGGAGAGGAGGACTCCAGCCCTGTCCTGCTTTCAGATCCGGAAGGGGGTGTCTGCCTCTGCTGTGCCGTTCCCGCCTTCCTCCCCACTGCTGTCCTGCCCCCAGGAAGGAAGCCGCCACACGGTAATGTTTCCAGGTCCAGAGCTGGAAGGATGGGCTGGGAAGTTGGGGGGGAGTGAGGTGGGGGCTGTCTGGGTCCAGCAATGTGTACCTCACCTGCAGCCCTCCCCCTACACCCTCCAGAGCAAACTTTCCCGCCATGGCAGCGGTGCCGACAGCGACTACGAGAACACACAGAGTGGGGAGCCGCTGCTTGGGTGAGGCACCCTGGGGTCTCAGCCAAACTCCAGCCCTACTCGCCCCGAGGGGAGGTTGAGAGGGCCCTAGATTCCCGGAAGACATAGTCTAGAAATGTCTCTCTTTCCAACCCTGGGCCTTAGACTGGAAGGGAAGAGGTTTCTAGAGCTGGGCAAAGAGGAGGACTTCCACCCCGAGTTGGAAGGCCTGGACGGGGACCTCGACCCTGGGCTTCCCAGCACCGAGGATGTCATCCTGAAGACGGAGCAGGTCACCAAGAACATTCAGGAATTGTTGCGGGCTGCCCAGGAATTCAAGCATGACAGGTATGAGCTGGGCAGGCTTGTAGCAGTTTCTGGGGTGTTGGAGAGGGGCCCCTCATTTATGCCTCCCTTCCGCCCACAGCTTTGTGCCCTGCTCAGAGAAGATCCACTTGGCTGTGACTGAGATGGCCTCTCTCTTCCCAAAGGTAAGGGGCGAAAGAGAGAAACAGGAGTGCGTGGCCCTTAGGGTGGGGCAGGCATGGAGAATCTGACTGCGGCCACTTGGGTGGAGACACGGACACGCTGGGCCAGGGGCACGGTGCCTGCAGTGAAGTCTAAGGCCCTGCCACTCCCCTTCTCCCCCCAGAGGCCAGCCCTGGAGCCCGTGCGCAGCTCACTGCGGCTGCTCAACGCCAGCGCCTACCGGCTGCAGAGCGAGTGCCGGAAGACAGTGCCCCCGGAGCCCGGCGCCCCCGTGGACTTCCAGCTGTTGACGCAGCAGGTGATCCAGTGCGCCTATGACATCGCCAAGGCTGCCAAGCAGCTGGTCACCATCACCACCCGAGAAAAGAAGCAGTGACCACTCTCCCCACACCCTCACCCACACCCTGGGACCTCACTGGCCATGGGAGCTGGGCCACCCCAAACACTAATCCCCACCCCAACAGAGCCACTGGCACAAGTGCCCTTAGCGCTGCCACTGTCCCCTGGCAGCCAGGTGCCCTGGTGCCCGCCCCCCCTCAAGCCCCAAGGATGGGGAGGTGGGGTAGCAGGGGCTTCTGCCCCCCACATTCCATGCACCTCCCCCTGTACATAGCATCCCCTCCCCTCCCTGGAGCAGGGGCCTGCAAGGCATCACTCCCAGCCCTTCGCCCTCCAGGCACCCTCAGCAAAAGGGTGGGGCACTCCAAGTGGGCAGTTCCCCTACCTGTACCCCACCCCCATGAGCCAGTTCAGCCCTACTGGGGGCTGAGTGGGGGCATCCCCCTCTCTGTACATAACTCTCTGGATGTCCCTGTCCTGTAGCCACCAGCCCCCCTGCTGCTCTTTCTTTAATGCCAAACAGCCCCTGCCTAGGACACAGGTACCAACCTGTGTGCCAGGGTCCCCAGCAGCAAACACTGGAAAACTTTTTTTTTCCCCCCTCTCCTCCCTCCCACCCCTTAATTTTAACTTTGTGGTAACTGAGTCCCTGCGTGCCTGTGTGTGAGTGTGCGGGGCGGCAGTGCCGTTCTGGAGGCCTGGTCCATCTGGATTTTTGTGAGGGGTGAGCAGTGGGACTGGTGTGGGGGTCAGCCTCCCTCTTCCCCACCCACGGGCCAGGGACTGCTGAGGTGCCCAGCTGTGGTCCCATAGCTGCCTCCCCTCATCCCCCCACCCCAGACCGCTCCTCTATGAACTTAAAGCGGAAACCACCTCCCTCCATCTCCCGGCCCCCTCCCTTGTGGAAGGGGACAGCGTGCTGGCTAGGGTAGGGCCCTGGGGCTGGCTCCCCGGGTCCCGGACTCAGCAGGGGGATGTGGAGCTGAGAGCCTTGTTCTCCAGCCCCTCTGAGAGGCCAGCACCCCCCCACCAATACTGCATCTCTGCTGTGCACCCACGGTCTGGGCTGCAGCCTGGTGAGGCTGATGGGCAGCACGTACCAGCTCTTCTCCCTGTCCTGCCTCTTCCCCAGGGGGCCAGGCTGTCTGTGTGGTGGTGGGTGGGCTGACTGTCAAGACATGTGTCATGTACATTTGTATCAAAAATAAACAAGTGGCCATGGTGCTCTCCCTGATGCTTAGAGAAAGGGGTGGGGCGGGCAGCAGACATGAGACACACCTGGCAAAAGTGGGGAAAGCAAATGAAGCCCCCGGGACTTGGGAAGCCCCATGTTGAAGAATGCTTATCTTTTAGGAGCTTGGGAAGTAAGTGTCTCACTGACTAACCCCCCAGCCCCTGCTTGCTGGCAGGGGGAGTTCTACCACACTCCTAAGATCCTGGCTCTAAGGAAGGCCAGGCTGGCAAGATGAGGCAGGCTGGCCGGTGCCAGGCCTGATTTTCAAGCCTCTTACTTAAAACCCAATATAACCAACTTAGGGCCAGTGCCCTGGGTGGGGAGTGAGTGAGTGAGTGAGTGAGTGTGTGTGTGTGTGTGTGTCAGATGCTCAAGCTTAACTCCAGACTCTACTAAAATAATTTAATTAGAAATACAGGGAGTTGGGCAAGGGAGGGCGAAACCGCCCCTTCTCTCCCCTTAGCGTGCCCTCCGGCCAACAAGGAAGAAAGCCTTTGCCATACTTAGGTCGCTCCATCCGGCCACTAGGGGGCGCCCCGCGCGCGGTCCACGTGGCACAGGTCCGGGCCTCCCAGCGGGAGGAGGAGCCCGGCCAGCCCCTGGGGCGGGCGGAGGTGAGGTCAGTCAGAGCTGTCCCGATCCCGGTCACTGTCCGGCGTGGGTGGGAGGAGGGGTCTCCGGCGGTAGCGCTTGACCCGGCGCGGGGGCATCAGCAGCCTCCGCTTGAGCACAGCTATGGGCAGGGGGGCGGTCAAGGTCTGGGAGGGAGGGGAGGCTGCGGGGCCTGGGTGGGTGTGGTGGGGGGGCGGAACTGCTCACCAGCCACCGTGTCCTGGCTCTCCGCTGTGGGTCCCCAGTAGATGCTCTCCCCGCGTCGGAAGTTCCGATGCAGGCGCGTGCAGAGTGTGGCCAAGGTGAGCAGCACTAGCAGGAAGGTCAGGGCCATGGCAGCCCAGGCGGCCTCCTCTGTGCGTGGCGTGGGGCCCCGGGCTGCCCGAGGCGGTGCTGCCTCCCGAGGGGCTGGAGAAGCCCGGCTGGGACAGGCACAGCCCCCTGGGCTGCCTTGTCGGTTCATTGCCTGAGGCTCTGTCCTGGCACTGGCATTGCCTCCAGGCTCCCCAGGTGGCACGGGGGCAGTGGGCACTGATGAAACATCACCCCGCTCACCCAAAAAGTCCAACATGGGCAGCCTGGCCTGCCAGCTCCGTGGGGAAGCAGAGGGACGCCTCAGAGTTGAGGGGGTGGGCTGGAGACCCAGGGCAGCCCGCAGCCCTCGCCTCTTGACACCACCTGGAGAGGGCTGCCTCGGCCTTCTAGATGCAACCTCTGCACCTACCAGCCGCCAGCTCGGCTGAGCAAAGGCCAAAGCCGGGGCCTGAGGAGAAAAGAGGCAATGGTCACCCTTCCCTGCCCATTCCCAGATAACCCAGTGGCTCGCCCACCCACCCAGCCCAAGCCCAGTACCCCTCACCTGCACACACCCTCTTTGGCACAGCCTCCCTCTTCCTGGGATTGGTGCCAAGGGAAAGAGCCTGGAAAGGCTGTCAGGGTGGAGCCAGGCTCTCCTCTTCCTCCGCCACCGCCTCTTGAGCCAGTGGGCAGCCCAGGCTGGCTCTATCCAGGCCATCTCCAGCACTACCCCCCATGCTGTCAGTACCAGGGGCTATGAAAGGAGGTGACTTTTAGAGCTGAGAAAGAAGTGAGGAGCAAACAAGAAGAAGCCCCTGAATTCTCCTTCCCTGCAAAGTCATGCACATGGGGCTGTGCCTTCTGCCAGTACCAGACAACTGCCTTCCACCAACCACTTACTCGATCCTGGGTGAGGCTGGAGTCAGGGGCCAGTGAGGGCTGGGCCACACAAATGTGGGCCAGGAGGGCAAGCTGGAGCTTCAGCCAGGGGTGGGCACAGGGGTGGTAGAGGAAGCTGATATCCTCAGCCTGGAAGAAAGGCACGGCAGTATTGGGCCTGGCCCAAGTCCCTCCCTGAGAATCCTAAGTTCTCCCAACCTTGGGGACAGTTTAAAGACACTCCCAAGATAGCCAGATGGCCCTGCCACCTTCAAGGGCCCAGGAAAGGACAAAGGACCCTGGGTGCTGGCATGTACTTCTTGCCTCTGAGCATTCCTTCCACCATTCTCTCTCAACTGGCACCCCCTCAAAGCTCACAATTTCCAAGAGAGAACTTCTATCTGGCTAGCCCTATCAGACTCAGACCAAGCTCTTGGCTGTTCCCTGCACCTGCAACGACGACTCTACAGTTCCCCAATCTAGATTTCAAGTGGCCTGCAAAGGGAGACCAGATCTTCTATTTATTGATCCCATCTATATATTTGGTCTCCCAAGAGCATCCAAATAGAGAGCACACAGGCAGCAGATGCACAATCCCAGGATGGAAATCAATCATTAATTATTCTTTGATTGAGATGACCTGGTGTTGTGCATTGTGCTAGATACTGAAGGAGATGCCAAAAGAGAACTCCCAGACTCTACTTGCAGGGAATGTACAGGAAACTCAGGGAGACATAACTAATACAATGAGCTAGCAAACTAATAAAACTCAAAGTGATTAGTTGTTAAGTTATGAGAGGCAGGCTATAAACATGACAGGAATTCCAGAGAAGAAGGTGATGGATAAGGGCTGAAGTGAACAGAGGTTTCAAGGGGGTGCTGGCTCCTGGCCTGGGCTTTGAGGACGGATGGAGGTGGACGGCAGGAGGGAGGAGCTGCATGCTTCAGGTGAGGAGCAGAAACAGTAGTAGCAAGGAGCGTGGCACTCACAGTGTGTGGTGAACACCAGCATGACTGGAGAGGAACCAAAGATTTGGAGAGCTCGGCCAAGGCTTATTTATCTAGAGCAGGAGTTCTTAACCTTTTTTGTTCCACGGACCCTTTGCCAGTCAGGTGAAAACCACAGACCCCTTACTAAGTCCACACTATTCTGTGTATTATTTAATGAATATATCACACCCACACCAACACGTCCCCACAAGAATAATGCTTTGTTGTTGTTTTTTTTTTTAATTTCAATTCAAGCTCACGGACCCCTGTTAAGAACCCCCTGATCTAGAGCCTGAAAAGCCAGGCAGGGGACAACGAGGATAAGGTGGGAAATAAGGAACTGTGGAAGGGTTCTGAACAGGGGAGTGACATGATGAAAGGGCTGTTGGAGGAATGGAATCAGGAAGATGGCATGAGGCAGTATCTCTTGGCCTGGAGCTATTACAGAGGATCAAAAGAGTTAGATATTTCAAAGAAAAAAAGAAAAAAAGACAGGGAAGGGAAGCTATCTGACCTTTGGCAATGGAGACAAGGAGCAGCCATCCAAGTTTGGCTTCTAGGAACCGGAGGCACACTCCTTACACGACACAGCTTTGTGCTTTTCAGAATGCGGTAACACTATTCCTTTAATCTTCACAGGGGGGAAAGTATAAATATCCTCTCTCAGAAAACTGAGGCCCGGAGCCATCGGGGAGACTTCACAGTCACAGGGGGGGAGCTGGGGCTTGGAACTGCTTTTTTCTGCTACCCTCACGGTTCCATTGGCAGCCACCTGTTCAGCCAGCCAGCCATCTACCAGCGTCCCTGGCACACCAATAGAGAGGACAGAGGCCCAGGGCTCAGCCTCATCCATATGATGCTGGGGTGGGAAGGGCCAGGACCACTGCCTGCCTCTAAGGAAAGAGATAAGGAATGCAGCTAGCGAGCACAACAGGTGGAAGAAGGCTGCAGGGAGCTCGCTTTCTCCCGGGGCAGACACGACGGTGGCTCCCTGCTCGTACTTACTTCACCCGGGCTCATCCGCGTGAAGGTCACTCTTGGTGACACCTGTTCATGGGGAGAGAAAAGCGCTTAGGGCAGCTGAGGGACTCCGTGTGTGGGATGGGGAGGAGACAACAGGCCCCAAGTGCCCTCTTCCCCACGGCCCTCCAGGACTCCTACCTGTGGGGGCAGAGGCCACGGGCCCTCAGGACAAGGGGCCCCCACCTCTTCCTCCGCCGGCCCGGTCACCACCTGTGGGGCCAAGGCGCAGGGCTGGGGCGCTGGCTCCGCGAGGCCCCCGGCCGCTCCCTCCCTCGCCAGGACCAGCCCGCCTGGGCGGGACTCCACGTCTCCTCTCGGCGCGCCACCCCGTCCGAGACTAACTTTGGGCGAGGCGCACTTGGAGAGCCCAGGCCGAAGCCCTCTCGGGAGCGGGTCGCCTTACCTCACTGGCACCCAGGAGCCCCGCCAGGGCGGCCAGGAGAAGCAGCCCGGCGGAAGGCGGCGGAGGTGCCATCCCAGCCCGCCGGGGGCTAGCCGACCGCCCCGCAAGCGAGCGAGCGCGCGCCGCCCGCGCGCCCACGCAGAGCCCAGGCCCGCGCGCGCCGCCCCGCCTCCCAGCCCGCGCGCCCGGACTTCGTAGGCTCGCGCGCCCCGGCCTCACCCCCCGCGCGCAGCTCCGCGCCCCGCTCGCCCCGCCCCCGCCCCCGCCCCGCCCCGCCCCCAGCAGCAGGCCGCGCGCTCACGCGGCCTAAACCCGCAGCCGGAAAAGTTTCGCGCCGCGCGGGAGGATGTGCGAACCTGCCTTCCTAGGTAGTCCCGGAATTCGTCCCAGCTAATCCCCGCGGCCTGCGGAGCACGGCTTCGGCGCCTCGGTGGGGTCATGGAGCGGGTTGAAAGCGGGAAGGGGGATCCCTGTGGCCCAGGCCGGCGAGACGACACGCTCCCGCTTTAAACCGCTTCATCCTCGTCCATGTGACCTGCACCCAGAAGCGTGGAGGGTGGCGGGGTCGCCCTGCCCCGGGGCGTCGGCTCTTCTGCCCTCGCCCCGGGCGCCCTTTCCTTGGCCTGGCTCAGAATTTTGAGGAAAGACGGGAACGTGGGTGGAGGGCGAGGGCTGAGACGCCCAGCTCAAAACTTGGAAACAGAGCGGGAGTGTGTTTTATCAGACGTCGCCCGTTTAGCCAACGGCCGACGTGGCCCCTGTCCCCCCGGCCCGCAGCAAACGGCTGATGTAGGAAGTCCAGCCCACCCCTCCCTACTCGGCCCCATGGCGCACGGCCAGGCATCGGCCCTTGCGGGGCACCTGAGCGCGTCCTGTCCCCAGCTTTCCTCGGGGGCGTGGGCTGTCACTTCTGGGGAAGTCTTGCCTGCCGAGGGTGAGGGTTTCCTCCTTCTGAGGCCAGAGGCTCTCCACGGAGTCCCACGCTTGCTGGGGCGTCAGCGGGACCGAGCCCCGAGCTGCCCCCTCCTGCGCAAACCCGCTGCGGGGACCCGGCGCCTGCCCTCGCTGGCCCGGAGCCGGACCCCCGCCCGGCCGGGTTATTGCGCAGTTGCGGGAGCCCGCGAGGCGGAGACAAACCCCGAGGTCAGAGAGCGCGGCTGCTGGCTGGGGCTGCAGTTGCAGTGGCCCGGCGGGAGCCCCGGAACCCGCGCCCGGAGCTGCGGTTTAGTCACTTCTCCCTTTTGCTACTAATCAACAGCGGTCCCTCTGGGCGCAGCCACGCAGGGTGTCCCGCCTCCAGGACCGCGCGGGGCGGAGGGGCGGGAGTCGGGGAGCTCTGATGCTCAGCCGGGCGCCGGAGCCTCCTCACTCTTCGGCCTCCAGCTCCCCTCTCCTCGGCTCGCTGCCCTCCGCGCTCCCTTCCTGCTGCCCGGCACGTCCCCGTTCCCGATCTGTTACCCCTGCTCCTTTCACCCTCTGCTCCAGCTTGTCGCAATCGCTGTACAAAGGGCCGGGGGCGGGAGTGGGGGGCGGGCAAGGGGAACCGGGCCTGAACTGGCTGCCTCCGCCGAGCCGCGGCCAATCCGTAGCGCGCCCCCCAGCGCGGGAGGGCCCTGGGCGACTGCCGGCGGCCGGGCGGAGCCGCCGGCAGAGCGGGGAGCTCTCGGGAGGGACGCCCCGCCGCCCGCCGGGGCTCTCTGGCCTCGCCATGCCACCGTGGGGCGCCGCCCTCGCCCTGCTTTTGGCCGCGCTCGCCCTGCTTGGCCTGCTGGCTCCGCGGCTGCGGCGCTTGGGCAGGCGCACCGTCGGAGCAAGGACCGTGCCCGAGACCTGGGGCCAGGATGGCGACGAGGAGGTGGACGGCGGAGGCCCCGCGGACCAGTTCTGCGACGGGCGCGAGCCGCTGCCCGGCGGGTGCCGTCTCATCTGCAAGCGGTCGGCGCTGGCCCAGTGCCTGCTGCGCGCCTTGCGACGCTCGGCGGCGCTGGAGCCGGGCCCGCGCTCCTGGCTCTCCGGGCCCCACCTGCAAACCCTCTGCCACTTCGTCCTGCCCGTGAGGCCGGGGCCTGAGCTGGCCCGGGAGTACCTGCAGTTGGCAGACGGCGGGCTGGTGGCCCTGGACTGGGTCGTGGGACCTTGCGCCCGGGGCCGTCGGGTCACCAATGCCGGGGGCCTCCCGTCAGTGCTGCTGGTGATCCCCAATGCGTGGGGGCGCCTCACCCGCAACGTGCTTGATCTCTGCCTGCTCGCCCTGGAGCGCGGCTACTACCCGGTCATCTTCCACCGCCGCGGCCACCACGGCTGCCCGCTGGTTAGCCCCCGACTGCAGCCTTTTGGGGACCCGTCCGACCTCAAGGAGGCAGTCACTTATATTCGCTTCCGACACCCGGCGGCCAGGCTCTTCGCGGTGAGCGAGGGCTCGGGCTCGGCGCTGCTGCTTTCCTACTTGGGCGAGTGCGGCTCCTCCAGCTACGTGACCGGCGCCGCCTGCATCTCGCCCGTGCTCCGCTGCCGCGAGTGGTTCGAGGCCGGCCTGCCCTGGCTCTACGAGCGAGGCTTTCTGCTCCATCAGAAGATCGCGGTCAGCAGGTGTGTAGCAGGCCGCGCACGTGGCCAGGAGGGAGTAGAGGGCTGGGGCTGACAGAGGAGTAGCTCTGCCTGGTATTGAGGCCAACACCTTTAGACCAATTTGGGCAAAGTTCCCCGCACAGACTTCCTAGCGCCGTTCAAACTCTTAGTCTAGACAGAGCCAGGAAAACAGCTTTAAATGCCATAGTTGGACCCAGCAACTTTGTGCAAGGGCAGGAACAATTGCGCTGGGCCCCTCACCGCAGCCCCAGTGTCCTAGCAACCTGAGCACCTGACGTTTACCACTTAGTCCATAGCTTGACAAATGAGCAGAGAGGGAAGCAATCACAACCCATTATCTGTCCAGAGCGTTTCCTTATAGTCCCTGAGCCTGGAGGTAACAGGAATCAGAAATATGGTGGCATGTGGTTTATAATTCTTTAGACCTGACAAATGGTATATGTATTCCTAAATATGTATTCAAATTGAATTGAAAAATAATATTTAGAAAAATATGGTACCAAAAAGAGAAGAATCTACCACTAGAGTGACAGGTGAGATTTTCCCACCGAGAAGGCCTGGATGACCTTCCCACCACAGCTCATGGGGCCTCAGCCTGCACTGTGGCACTGTTGCTTGCCTAGGAGATGGCAGAATGAGGTCGAAGACATGGCCACTGTGGGTGTAGCAGAAAGACCCAGGATATGGGCAGACCTGCTTGGGTTCAAGTCCTGAATTTCCAGCAAGTGATCTAACTCCTTTGAGCTCCACTTCCCTCTTTGGTTAAATGGAGTGGATAATAACCACTTTTTGGGGTGACTGTGTCTGTGCATTAAATCATATAACCAAAGTGAAGGGCCTGGCACTGGGTAGATACTTAATAAATGGTGGTGATTGGGATTTCTCTTTCCTTTCCCCACTTTGCCTCCTGTTTTGAGAAGGTCAAACCCTGAGCTCTACAACAGAGGAAGTGCTGCTATGACAACCAGAACCCACTCAGCACAGGGGCACGGTGTTCTCATGTAGCTTAATTGCCATAGTTTCCATTCTAAAATGACCACCACCAGTGCTGACACTGGGCACCAGCTGGAGGCTAGGGTAAGGGAAGTGGAGAAGAAACCCAGGCCTTTAGGAGCTGCCCTGCCTAGGAAAGTTTGGGATTGAAAACCCAGGGTAAGCCTATGTTTGCAGGAGATACACATCCAAATTCAACTGGCTGAATCTGGATTGATACACCCAAAGGACTGAGCTGCCCATCAGGGTGCCAGGCCGTCCATCTCCAGGGAGCTGGAATCAGCAACGATGTCCATCTTCCCTAAAGCAGTTGCTCTCAGGTCCCCAACTGCAAACTCACCCTGTAATTTAATTATATTCCCAACCTGCTAAGTCTTGTGCCACCCAGCACTCACCAGGAACACCTGCCCCACTGATCAAGGTCACAGTCATTTGTCACCATTTGGACAGCATAATAGCTTTAAACACACACACACACACACATGCAGCCCAAAGTCAAATGTGAGTGATCAGTGGGGATGGAAGAGAGGGAAGGGTTGTCACCTGCTGGTTTGGATAATCTGAGCCTGTGAATTCCTCTGGGATTCATGGTAAGTTCCCAACAGAGGGTCAGAAGTAGGGGTTAGGAGGAGAGTTGCCCTGTAGATCCTTGGCTGTGAAGTTAAATGCTGCTCCTGGGGCTGGGCAGGCAATGCCGTCCATGATGACAGGCCTGGTGGGGACTGGGACATTGGAGGGAGGGAGCACCCTGATTGTTGCCATATCTTCCCATTTCCTATAGAAGCCAGACAGTTGCATTTTCTGTGAAATCTCCTGATTTTAAATGATGACAATGGAATGGAAGCTTCATCTAATACTGTGTGGCTAAAGAAAGCATATGTGGCCAGAATCTGGCCTGAGCCACTCTGTAACTTTTGCTGTCAATTTGTTCTCTTGTTCTTCCCTCCCTTTCCAACCTTCCCCATTCAACCTCTTGCTGCCAGGTATGCCACGGCCCTAGAGGACACGGTGGACACAGACAAACTGTTCAGGAGCCGCTCCTTGCGAGAGTTTGAGGAGACCCTCTTCTGCCACACCAAGAGTTTCCCCATCAGCTGGGATACCTACTGGGACCGCAACGACCCCCTCCGAGATGTGGATGAGGCGGCCGTGCCTGTGCTGTGCATCTGCAGTGCTGATGACCCTGTGTGTGGGCCCCCAGACCACACTCTGCCTACAGAACTCTTCCACAGCAACCCTTACTTCTTCCTCCTGCTCAGTCGCCACGGAGGCCACTGTGGCTTCCTGCGCCAGGAGCCCTTGCCAGCCTGGAGCCATGAGGTCATCTTGGAGAACTTCTGGGCCTTGACTGAGTTCTTCCGGACAGAAGAGAGGATGAAAGGGCTGAGCAGGCGCCGAGCTTCATTCCTTGGGGGCCGGCGTCGGTGGGGAGCACTGCAGAAGCGGGAGGTTTCTCCCTCTTCCAATCTGGAGGAGGTCTTTAGCTGGAAGCGATCATATACAAGGTGAACCCTGACCTGAGCACTCCCAGTCCTGTAAAGAAGAACACAGCTGGGCAGCAGTGAGTCCTGTAAAGATGGGGAGGACTGACTGACCGACTGGGGCAGACGGCTCCATCTCTTTGTTCCTCATTTAGCCCTTTCTCTCCTAAACTGTTCTATGGAAGTGGATGGAACTTCCAGCTAGCTGATACCGACTTTATCCTGAGCAGAACTCCTGCCAGGATCTGCTCAACACATCCCTACTCATTCTGGTCAGCAGTGGGGCATTGCCAGTCACTGTCTCCTGTCACTGACCTCATAAGCCAAAGAATAGTACCGTTTAAGTCCATGGACTTAATAACAGGGAATATGAGTTTATGCATCATTGGGCAGTTCTGTGATCCCGATTCTCAAGCTGGAGCCACTCCATGTAGTAAGGACAGGATGTTTGTGTCTTGGTCTCACTTCCCTCATTTTGTTCTGTGGTCGTGGCGGCCTGCTTCGACTGTGCTTCGGCAGCTAGGGATGCAGCTCACAGAGTTGCTTGGCTGTTGCAGTCTTGTGTGAGTGTGAGAAAGGTGGCAGTGCATGCAGTGCTGAGCCTGGGTGGGGAGGGCTGGCAAGGGAGGGAGTCAGACTCTCTGGTATTTCACTGTCCACTCTTTCAGAGGCACTCCACAAGCCTCGGGTGGGAAGAGGGTCAATCTGACCTTCAGCCTAGGACCTCGAGCCTCACTGGAGAGATCCCAGGGTGATTTTAGGAATAGGAAGTCCTCTCATGCAGGACCCTGCTAGGGCCATGGCTCAATTAATCAGACTCTCAGATACTCTAGGTGCACCTTTCAGTACCATTTCAGGGGATTATTCCAGAAAGCCCAGCCAGAGCTATTCTTCTACTCGGGTGTGGGCTTTCTCTAACTCGGTGAAAAGTACCACCCTCATAACACAGGTGTTTTCTGGTTAGTTGCTGTCTTTTCTGACAATAAATAATACAAGGCTCCCCCTTTCCAGAGCCAGGAGGGACATCCGGGATCAGAGAAAACAAAAGCACCAAGAGGTTGGCTAAGGCCGACTCAGTGATTAATGAATATTTCACATACCATGCTTTTTCTGCTCACTTATTCCAAAGGCCATCCACCGAGATGCAGAAAAGCTTTTTCCTGGATCTGGCTACTCAGCGACTGAGTGGGTGTTTGGTTTTATGGGGGAAAATGCTGTAGACCGGTATGAAATAAGGCCTAGTGTACAGATTGATCCACACATCATGGTTTGGATTACGCCAATAAACAATTACAGCCAGTACCAGGTGTTGCTAAGGTTCAAAAGCTTTGCCCTGAAATTTTATTTTAATTTACCATTGAGAAAGAGAGCACCTGTTTTGATAGGAAGCTGCATCCAGGCCTCACAAACAGCAAAGCCATTTTAAGGAGGAGAAATGTTTATCAAAAGCCACAAACTAAGGCTTGGTATGAGGTATTCCGGGGGCCATGATTTTAGTTTGGACAGTCATAACCCAACCTTGTTCTCCTAGGTCAAATAAGAAGAAATACTGAACTAACTCCAAGACTCTAAAATGAAATGTAGGTTACACAGAATTGCTTAAGGCATATTATTCTATTGTGAAAAAAGCCTCTCCCTCCTTCCCCGTTTCTTGCACCTCTTTCACACTCATCTGTCATTCTATCACCATTTCTGAACAGGAGAAATAAAAAGGAACTGAAATCTAAATGAAGCTGTTCTACTGTGAACATCCTTGTTGTAAGGCTTGGTGAGGGAGAGTTACTGACATCTGGCCATCCCCACAGAATCTGGTACAGTGGGGATTGCAGTTATTTAGGTTCCTCCATATATGCCTAGGACCTTTCAGAACTGATTGCAAAATGGGAAGCAGAGCAGTGGCTTTTAAAACCCTCAGGGATTTTTTTTTTAACCACTTCCCCACCCCTCCCAGATAGCTCCCTCGTTCTGTTTGCTCTCTGTTTTTGCTTGTTGTTTGCACTCATTGTCTGCTCAGTTCTTTTTCTTGTTTGCTCGTTGTTGTCTTTTCTCATTATCTGCTCACTGTCTTGGCTCGATGATGTCTGCTCATTGTCTGTCTTCTTTAGGAGGCACCGGGAACCGAACCTGGACATCCCATGTGGGAGGCAGGTGCCCAACTGCTTGAGTCACATCTGCCCTACCCACCAGGGTTTAAAGAGCCCCTAAAGGCTAAAATCTGGGTTGTTTCTCTAGGCCAGACACCAGAGGCCTCTGGTTCTTTAAGATAAGTTGCTTCTGGAGAAATCATTGTTTTCCTTTTCCTTTTTATAGGAAAGAAAGCTAGCCAAGGAGGAATATATATATATTTATGTTGCAGTTGTAGTCTTAAAGCTCTCATAAGGCAGAACAGCCCTTGTTCAGGCTCCATTAATTCCATTAGACTCTGAATCCTAAGAATTGACCCAAACCCTAAAGTATTTCTTCTCCATGCTCCCTCATGCCAGCTGTGTTCTTTGCTTATCTCAGGAAAAGCCTATTATTTGCCAAGACAGTCTAAAGATAAAGGAATCATCCAGATTAGCTCTGCTTTTCTAAGTAGTTAATCATATGAAAGCAGTGGATAAGTCCTAGGCAGACTGTTCAGAGCCCATGTACGGCCCTTGAAGGAAATGACAAGTTAGGAGTTTTCCAGGTGGTGGGGGATTTAGAGTTCCTCTCACACCTCATTCACTTGCTTGCCTTCTTTTGGTACCCTCATAATTTACAAACACCTTCAAATGTTAAGGAAAAAATCAATGATTTAGGGCAGGATCATCGTAGAAGTAGAGACAGTTCTCTGTCACCACCCAATGGCTTGAAAAATGGAAAACCAGAAGGGTCAGAGTGTAGGAGGTAGACAACTGCCTCTGAAGGTTTCTTTGACTTCTACCTCTGATACCAAACACTGTACTAAGCTATAACCTAATTCTCATGAATTTAGTATTTTATGTATTTGTATTCAGGGTGGCTTGACTGGAGATGACAGTATGAAAACCAAAGCACTAAATCTTCTCTAAGAAGACATCATCTCTTTTGAGTTAAGATATCCTTTCCAAGGCACAAAACTTAAATGCTGTTAGAAAAGAGGTCTTGATGCAGGAAGTATCATTTTGGCTTTCTATATAACCTCAAAACCACCCCAGAGTCAGAAGCTCTTGTGTACTCATCTTCCACCCAGACCACAAGTTCCTTTGTCAGTCACTCTTAGTAATGCCACCATATCTTCCTTTAGAAATGAAGTTTAGCATGAACTCCTCTCCTTGCTTAAACAAGCAGATACACATGGCCACTTTGATGGACTTGGTAACAATGCCAATAAGGAGTATTTGTGATTCTAAGGCCAAACCACAAAGGATGTACCAGAAATTGTTTCTGCCATTTATCACAATTTGCAGAGGTAATATTGCTTTTAGGAAGGCTTGAGAAATTCTAGATAGGCATCCAAAGACAGAAGCAGTTAAGTCCCATATCACTGGTAGGATTCAAGCTCTCTGCCACCTAGCGTGTAGAAATGAGGGTGAGGTCACCTGAGAGTCTGTGAATCGAAAGCTCAGTGAGTTGTAAAGACTTCTGGTTGGGCTATGGACTTGTCGATCAGGAGACCACAGGCTTGACAAGGATTCTGGGAGTTGGGAGAAGATGTAAAGATTTTAATGAAAATAACCCTGCTAAAGTGACCAGAGTAAGTTTTTAAGATATCCAATAATTAGGCTCTAAAGTGCCCAGGAAGAGCTAAAAGTTTGAGAGAATTTCATTAAAACAAGACAATAATACATCAACAATAAATCAGTAAGTGGCTCCTCCACGCTTCCCTTTGTTAAGGCAATACCTTGCCCTGGTGTTCATCACTAGTGTGGTTGAACAAAATTTTCTCTTTCCAACTAGTCTGTCTCTGAGGAGTAAATAAATTGCAGTCTCCCTGCAACACTGAAATGTTATTTTTTAAATCTCCAGAAACAAGTATGTACTGTTTGTCTTCAGTTGTCAGTGTACTAAGCCATGCTTACCTACCTGTGGAGTTTAACAGAGCCTCCCTGCACATTCTTTATTTGCTGCTTGTTGCCTCACTTCTGTGGATCTAGTTCCATGTCCCCTAATACTAACCAGTGGCAGCTCGGTTTAATCAATAACCAGGCCTCCTACTCTGAGCTAATAATTTCCCAGGAGGTTCAAAATTCCCTGATCATCAATGATACCTACACAGAGATATTTTCTAATGATGCAATTAGTATTTGTGTGTTGGGCAAAGTACTTCAGAAGTGGTTTGGAGATGTGAATCCTACCTTCTACTGACTCTGTGACTCATATGACCTTGGGGGAAATTATTTAACTTTACTATTTTTTAGTTGTTCCAAATGAAAACAGAGACTTTGTATGGGCCTTAATTTATAAGATCAGTTATGATATAATGAGATAGTAAAAAGCATTTAAGAACCCATTCTCCAAGACTAATTCCTTAACTACAAGCTCAAAGACATCTATGATGAAGTGCCATCTGCCTTCAGATCAGAATCTTTATTCTCCAACTGATACCATACAAGGCAAAGAAGTTTCAGTTGTTCCACTGCAACGTTGGGAAGGGCCTTTAAGCCTCATAGACTGGGTCTTGAATTGCTCAAATGAGGGCAAATTCTCCCCACCTCCTCACCCAAACATACACATACACTGATACCATGTTATAGTTAATAGGTTTCACATTAATTCATTTTTGCCAAAAACCATCTGTATTTCTCTTATAGATGAAGGTCAGAGAGGATATGACTTTTAAGATCTCACAATTAGTAGTGAAGAGGCTAAGACCAGAACCCCAAATTATGCCACACTTTATTCACCTTTTCCTAGCCAATCATGGTCTGAGATCACGGTAAATAATGCCCATTTTAGACTCCATAAGGTAAAGAATGTTGACAAAAGAGGAAAGAATTCTCTATAGAGGGGGGTGGATGTGGCTCAAATGGTTGGGCGTCCGTCTCCCATATGGAGGGACCTGGGTTCGATCCCCAGGACCTCCTGGTAAAATAAAATTAAAAAAAAAAAAAAAAAAAAATTCTCTATAGAGCTGCTGGAACACACAACTCCACAAGGAGTCATACATATTAATTTATAAATGGCATCCCCTAAAATTGTATATTGCAAAGCCTGCATAACCAGAACACCCTTAGGCAGCTTTGTCTCTATCCATTAAGAACAGATAACTGAAAACTATTGTCGGTAAAGTCATTAATTGCCCCCGGCACATGCAGGAAGACGTGGTTCTGCTGCTGGCGTCAACAAGCCAGGTGACAGCACTAGCTTATAACCACAGTTGCTGTGCAGCTAGCTGACTGCTGTAGTTAATTTTTATTTATGTTCAAATTCCTTTTTACAGTTAGGTAGGACAGGCTTTAATTCCTAAGCATAACTCAGAGAGGCTTTGATGTGCTTAGCCAATGACAATTTATTTTGGGTCGATGACATGGGTTACAGGCAGAAGCACAAATTTTATAACACTCTCCCTTCCACTGTACTCTGAAGAACCCAACTGTAGGAGTAAAACAAAAAATTCTTTTTTTAAAAACACATTTTGGTTTCCTCCAAATTCAGGGTAATATATTGGAAATCCTGGCGATAGGAGACCTAGGATCTAATCTTGGCTCTGCCACATACTTGTTTGGCTCAGGCAAATTCAACACTATATAAACGTTCATCTCAAATAGCTCAGTATGAGTATTTTAGGAGTTAAGCTGTGCCAGTTTTCTCACTGACAGTCCTTTTAACTAAAGTAATCTAAATTATGCTTTTTAATATGACACAAAACTATTTCCTTTTTGAATTAAAAAGCAAACATATAATCCGGTCCATGAACACCTCACCCCTCTTAAATTAGCCTTCCAACAGAAAAGTCACTCAACAGTTTTTTTTTTTTTTTTTTAAGATTTTTTAAAATTTATTTATTCATTTATCCGCCCCTTGCTGCTTGTGCTCGCTGGGTCAGCCAACCACGCCGTGGGGGCGGGCTTGCCTTCACCAGGAGGCCCGGGAACCGAACCCGGGGCCTCCCATATGGTAAACGGGAGCCCTACTGATTGAGCCACAGCCGCTTCCCCTCACTCAACAGTTTTAAACCACAAGACCTACTGCCTGATCTACAACATGATCTACTGTCCTAAGGGACTAAAATGTGACAACAGTCAAATCTGGAGATGAACTCAGTTAAGACTACCTTTTGAAGCTTTGTACAAGATGCAAGAACTGCATACATTTACGTATCAGTGTGTGTGGGAGGAGGAACAAAATATAGGAATTTGCATGAAACAAAGTCAGAATCTAAAGTAGAATCATCTCCCTTGGAACACAATAGGTCACTTAACTATCCGGGCAGACAGAATTTGGGACAACTAGACTAGAGGGGTTAAGTCTATAATGGGACGTTCACGCTTACTCATAGCTTACTTAATTTTGTCACTCTTACATCCAGCACAGTGCCTGAGATTCAGTAACTACCCAGTGGATAATCAATGAATTGAAATATACTTTATACAATTTATAGGAATAAAATTACTTTAAAAAACTGAGCAGACACCCTGTGTACTAAAATTACTTTATTACAGTTGATTTTTTTTTAACATTTCCTTTGCTATGATACAAAGGATACTTACAAACAAAATATTACATATGACCTTGTTTTCTCTCTTATGTTCTGACAACTTGGTAACAGCTTTAAATGCACAATCTATACAATTAATACAGGTTATATATGAACTATAAGGTATGTTGAACCAGAATACTGACAAGATACTGTACAATAAGCCTTACCAGTTAGTGCTGCAGACCATATCTACCAAAAGGAAAATGCACATCTGTACAGTCACTTTTACCAGCTGGTGCTGACAGTGAGGGAGGGGCTTCTTCCCCATTGCAACCCTTTATAAGCCTCCACTGTGGGTATCTGTTTGGTCTGAAAACTGAGAGGACTGTATATATTTAAAAACAGTCATCAGTAAAATGGCAGAATATCATACTTTCAACATAATATTCCACCAAAAAGTCAGTCCTAGTTTTAAGAGACCACAAAGTCCTTCGTCCACTATGAAACCCTACAGGTTCAAGGGCTTTGGGAGATGAGAAGATGAAGGCTGCCAAAAAGGAGGCAAGAAACCAAGCCAAAATCTAGGTCTTGCAAAATCATCATTTTTCCCTTCACCAAAGGGAAGTAGAAATGTACAAATTCATTGATGAACCTCAATGATAACATATCAGTTAGCTGATAACCCTCATTTTATCTGGACCCCTGATTTGTGGGAATAATTGAAACAGACTCTGGATAATATATACCATTTTAGGAAAAGAACCTCTTGCTTAGTTAAAATATTCCCTTTAGCCACCAAAGCTGGTCCTGGGCTAATACAGGTGTGCATTCATCTCTCAATGGTCTACTCAGAAATGATAAGGTTACAGCTTTTTTCCTTTTTTTTTTTTTTTTTTTAAATAAAAAAAGCAATTGACTGAAACATTTTCTTTTTTTAGGTAAATAGCAAAAAATAAAAATAAAAACCAACCCTGGCATTTGCACAAATAATGCAAATGGAGCGATATGGCCTTTAAGGTAAGGGGTTAGTAGAAGGAAAGAGAGAAGTGAAGAAAATCCAGAGAAAATGGTGTATTAATTTTTTTTCTTTTAAAAAAATTTCTACAATACATGTGCAAAAAAATCATGCTGTTTGGGGAAAACAAAGGGAAATGAGTACATAAACTAAAAACATAAATAATATGTTTGGATGACTGGTAAAAGCAGAAACCAAACTGGGTTACAAAAAGGATTATACATTCAAGATGCTCTTAAACCCAGTGGGATAACTTATGTTAAAACTGTGTTAATAGTTACGTTAAAAATCTCAAGTTTGTTTTTAAATCTTCACAATACAAGCAAAGCTGTTTTTAAAATATACACTATACATATTTCTCATAGTCTCTCCAACCTCATTAATGCGCGTTAGACTATCTTTTTCATATACTAAAACAAAGGGTTTCTCAAAGCTAAACTGCTTAGAGTAACCCATCCATTATTTAAATGTTTGTCTTACGTTTTAAGTGGACCAAAAAATTTAGCAACTTAAATAGGATTTAGCAACATACGTGTTAATTAAAGAAAAAACTCTAAAGCATTTACAAATTATTAGGTTGGAATAGTCTGGGAAAGTTATGTGCACTATACTTGAAATTATTTACATCAGAACATCACTTTTGTAAAATTTTCTCTAAAAATTATAAAGCAAAACAAAACAAATTTGGAGAATTAACCTGGTCTAACCTAGCAGAGAAGGATCATCATAAAAGGAAAGGTAAAATATGAACAAAATCCTCTCCTTTCCCAGAACTTCTCCCCATGCATCCCTCTCTACCTGGATTTTACCCTATCAAACCACTTGCAACTCCTATAGGCTCATATAGCAAGTGTCAAGATAATGTGGTAAAATACCTTGTTAGATAAATTACTGGCCTTAAATGGACTTTTTTTTGAAATGTTTTCCCACCTTGTGTCTCTGGCTTGGATTATTTTGAGACATGTGTAATTAATTGGAGGGGCACTCTAAGTAGGCACAATTCCCACTTAATGTGGAATAAAAGGTGTGACAAATAAATTGCTGCTGGGAAGAAGGGGTGGTGGTTTCTTTATATGAAATGCAAGGAAGGACAACAGCACGTTTGGAATGGACACTAAAAAAGAGAAGTGTGGGCAACATATCAGGGCAACCAACAACTGAATAAACTAAAAGACTTGTCTATGACCAAAAAAAAAAAAAAAGGAGGGTAGGGAATATAAGGATTCCAATATCCCCCAGGTTCGTTTGATATGTGCCAAATGGTCATGTGGACCAACCAGTATCTGCAAATGTTAATCCTTTTTAATCATATAATTCACTCCATGCCCATGTGCAATTTATAGTAACAATAATGTTCACGCCTACGCAATGCATTTTAGGGCTCAGAAAAAGCATAATGTGCCACTGAGAGAAACCTATCCCCATATAACTGGTCTTTATGTGTTCAAGTGGCCCTGATATACCTTTGATACTATGCCAAGCCATGCAAAAGCAAAGAATACACACTTTTCATTAACATTGGTATCTCATTTCTAAACTCCACTGACCTCAGAGTTGCCATAGAAACATAAAACACAGGTACTGAAAAATGAGGGTTCATGGGTTTTTAAAAACAATATTTCCCTCATATGTGTTCACCAGTCTATAATACCTTAGGCTACAAGGCATATCAGAGAAAAGGAGGTTAAGTGGGGGTAATAACAAAGGAACATATGTAATTCTGGATAGAAAAAAATGTCCCAGAAATGGGATCAATGTGCCAGCAATAAGCATAGTTCATTTCATTTGAAAATTCAGCTAAAGAGCCCAAAAAACAGTTCCAAACCATAATGTTATCACCTGCATAATTTACATAAACATTAAAACACTTGCACTTTATAGACAAAACACACCTCTGTAAACATGGCCACTGGGGGACCTACTGAATTCATGATTGAAGACATGTAATCATCATATTAAAGTATTTAGCTTCAAAAGATTTAAAACCTGACCAAAGATTAAGCTCCATTTCCCCATTTAACAACATTTAAGCATTAATTCTAAAAAATGTCATCTAAGATGGTTTCAGAGTTAGATGCTAGGACCACAACTGTAATGACGGCAACTCCTCTCTAGCTGGCACAAACCTATAAACTTTAGTACAAAAACAAAAACATACAGAAACTAGGTCAATTTGTTAGCTACATTATTTACAGATAATTACATGATTTTACACTCACAATTACTAAAAACTATGAGTGAAAAGGAAACTGTGCAGGTTGAAGTACCCGTACTTTGGGGGGAATTCTTGGGCATCAAGATACCCTTTTTCATTCATTCAGAAGTCTCATCTTCTCTCCACTTTTTCATGGTAAACTACCTACAGATGTTGAGATTAGTATATCCAGCGGGCATCCTGCTGTTTTCAAAGGGAGACCACAGAGAGGATTAACTTTTCTTCTCTATTTAAAGAAGAATCCCTTGTATATTAAAACAAGAAACAAAACAAAAACACACGCACACACACAATCTGACAGACACAGATACACACAAATCTCTGAAACTTCAAAAAGTTTGGATTGCTGAGCAACAGTTAACAGTGATGGTGACATAGTAAATGGCTCCCTAGTTTTAATTCTCTGCCTTTATTTTCTTCTAAGGATATCTATCATTGGGTGGGTGGGAAGTGCAAGTTTAAGAGACCCACAACAGGCAGATAAGGTGCATACTGATTTATATATTTCTAATTATCTGAAGACTATCATTAGGTCAAATGGGTTCTCTTCCCCTTTATGAGTGAAATCTCAGAAATATGAATATAATCAAGGAGAGAAAAATTAGCCAACATGACTTTAGAGGGGCTACCAGAATTCAGTAGAAAATATAAATGCACAAAAAAAAGGAAGAGTTCTCAGCTTCACTTTCTTTTTCTAAACAGTGTTTAATAAAACTTATTTCTTTACAAATTAAGTCATTTCCAATGTAGAACTATTGTAGTGATTTCATAAAAGTGCAGACAACGTAATCACACACACAGCAAAACAGACTTCAATCAGTAGTCCTTGCATACAAGAGGCAAGTCTGCTAAGTGTACAGTACACCCTTCATCCTTTAAGAAATCTGAGGATAGGAAATTTCCAGTTCTTAACAACTGAGTGAGTGCCTTTTCAAAGGCAATGCTACAACCTGGTTGGAGGCACTATCATGTTAGATGGGGGGGAAACAAGATAGCAAATTTGTTTCTCTTCAGTAATGATCTGTATTTTGGTAAACAACTCAAAGATGACAGCCTAAATTTTGGCCCTGCTCCTTAGAAAAGGCTCTTCTCTACATAAGAAATGAGAACCTTCCATTAAAGGAGATTCACACTTACACACCTTATATTATTTTTCTGACTGGAATATACACCAGACACTTCACATTGTGAGCATGGGACAAAATGCAGGACCATATAAATCTCCTTAAAAGGGTGGCTGTGTTGGGCCAAACCTCTGCTTGAATAGTAGTGGCTCAGAAAGGGTGGAAGGTGCTCAAGGAACTTACTATTATCAAGCAAGAAGAGGCAGCTAAAAGGAGAAAGCCCCTCACACCAATACCATATCCTTTTCTCCCTGTGGCCATTTCCTGTTGATTTTACAGTTTAAGAGAACCTTAGATACTTCAGCAGTAATTCATTTCTTGGCTGTTTTGGTCCTTAGCAAAATATATAATTATTAGTATTAATGAGTAAAAAAGAGTAAGAGGATCAGTGGCATCACTGATAAGAAATTCATATAGAAAGTAAATGAAGACTGTGTTATTTACTGGTTCCTTTTATCATTTTTGCAGAGGAATCACCACCAGTGTTTTTAATTTCCATGGTTCATTTCTCTCTGCATCACTTATCTTTTATTGTATCACAACACAGACTCACAGAAACACTAACTGGCTTCTTACCCAGCACTATTTTACTGTATTACAACTTATGGTTCCACATTTTACTTAACTTTCTCTCCACTCACACAAGTGCTCAGAGGGGATTGAAAAAGAAAAGACTGCATCTAATGACCACCTTCTCACATGTATCAACCCAGAGAACTCATTAAGAAACACATGCATTCTTGCTTTAACTGAGGGCTGAAATAACAAAACAAAACAATAACAATCTTAAGTGCTCTGATGGAAATGTACAGTATGAGTTACATCCATCTTATTTATCTATACACACATATAGACACTCATATGTATATACAATATATACATACAAATGATAATAGCTATATCAAAAAAATGTGCATATTTAACACAGTTTTTAAAAGCCAGTAGATCATGGTATAATACAATTTATTTCCACTAGTGAATGGCACAAATGGAGAAATGCAAAGGAGGTGTTTCAAGTACAATAAAGTCATTTTTCACAGGTGAAAATAAATAGTATTATTCCAGTGTCCAACACAATGCATTATAAAAAATTTTTAACTGCAGGACATTTAGTACCTATAGAAGTAAAAAGTTACTAAAGTCTGCTTATGGTCTGAAAATGACACTCAGAGAATTTTCAATTTTTGAAAACAGGTTGAGGCAAAATAGGTTTGAGTGGGAGGGAGTGTCAAGGATAGTTTCTTTAGTGTATTGAATGGTGTTTATCTAATGTCTAGGTAGCCAAAATCATGATGACTATACTAAATAGTTTAATTTCCTAATAAATCTTTGGCCTAGAATACTAAGCATATTATACTTGTGTGGCTTCAAATGCAAGACTAATTCCTCTCTAGGCGCAGAAATGAAAAAAAGAATGGCAATTCTGGATAAAAAATGATATAAATATATTTTCAGCTAACATATAATGAAAATACTTTCAGCTACTATAATTTGGGGTTAATAGCTGATTTTAGTTAAAGGGGGAAAATATGTGGAAAAGGGAACCCAATTAAAAATAATATATTTCAAGGTATGCAGCTTTGCATTTTTGAAACGTTAACTAAAAAAGGGAAGAGATAACGAACACAGGAAACTTTTTACTGCCAAGCTCTGGATACCAGATGTAGCACTTAAAACTTTCTGAGATGCTGGACAAATTTCCCATACTTTTTATTTTCTTAAACACATAAAGAATGAGTGAACACCAACACTGGAGAGGAGGTAGTGTTAATTTGATCAAATGTTGACATTTGCACACTGATTCAGAAAGTGCTTGCTTCTTTCTTTAAGATATCTCAAAACCTTTTGCATTTTCCTGCTATAAGCTTTACTGTGACACTTCTTGTCATGTATGAAATTGCTCCGAAGTTAGATCTTACTCACGTACAAATACACACAAATCAATTAATTTGAATAATTTTTGCTAACTATATATATTTTAATTAAAATTAATTTAATGGTATAATCGAAGTATAGTCATGACCTACATGTAAAACTGGTCGTCACACAATTAAAATAGATACAAAGCCCTACTGGATTGGAGTCAGTATTCAATTATGTTTCAACAAGTACATAGGATCTGAATGAACTCATTAATTCAATATGATTGAGTCAGAAACTCTTATTAATTTTAAAGTCCACAACTGGACTTCAAAACTGTAATATTCAGGATTTTATTAAGTTGTGTATGCAAAACTGACCTGATTCCCTATTTAACCCCTGTGATAGTACAGAGGAGCCAGATCTAATATAAAAAGGTATCAAATTCCATATTTGGATGTTTTATTAAATCCTAACTCTCCCTCTTGTCATTTTCCTTCAAACATATATTTCTCGCTCGTTTGAAGCATTGTATATTTGAATGCAAAAAAAGATATCAAGAAAACTAAAAGCCCCTCTCACTAGATATGACAAGTACATGTCATTTACTTAGTTCTTAGATAAACTAAGAACTAGGGCTCTGGAGAATGGCCTAGAAAACAACATATCAGAGTGTTACTTGAAACACTGCCTAAAATTGTGTGTGAATTCTACTGTGATCTTGGTTTTAAAAGGGTTTACATTGAAATATTTAATTTTCCTCCCATTTACCTGCAAATGAATGCCAGAAACTCCTAAAGGAGAGGATTCATGGAGGCTGGACTGATATATCTGGGGAAGACTTTAATTTGGTTGAGAAAACCAAGATTTCAATGGTGATACATTACTGTTTGGTCTAGGTGAAGTGTATTACTTAGAGGGACTGAGAGGTTTCTACCTTGGAGTTCTCTGACTACATGAAAAGCAGGATCCAGAGTTAGCAGCATGGGTTCTTCAAGACAACTGGGGAGGGTGCAGGATAATAACTTGCCAGGGACTCTGATCCATCATTAGAGAACAAGGACTTTTTTTTTCCTTCAATTCTTATTCATAGCTCCTCACTCATGTTCAATTCAATTTACACACAGGCAATAGAATACCAAGTAACATCTGCCTTTCAGCAATGGGTTTATCCTTCATTGTAAAACAAAACAAAACACACCCCTTCTGGGAAAAAAAAAAAAAAAAGCTTTTGTCAAGCAATTCCCTGACCACTATAACTCACTTTTACCTTTTTTTTTTTTTTTTTTTTTTTTTTAATTTGTCAAACTCCCTAGTTCCTTTTCAGTAGTAATTTAGCACCGAGGCTAGAGACTTATGGAAATGGTATTTGCTATTGGGTGATGTTAACATGATGCCAAATGGTCACAAAGTCCCAAGGAACTAGAAGTTTGTAAGGTACTGCAGCAATAAAAACAGCAGTAAAATAAAAAAGAGACCTGCACATGCAGCAAAATCTACAGTGGTAATAAGGATTAGACAGCAGCTGGTAAAATCATTGGCTCAGTGACTCCTGGTTCACTATGGCAACTAAACACTTAAATAATTGGCTATTCTACTTGTAAACAGGAAATCCCATAAGCCAAAAGGGGGGTAATCAAATTCTGTCTATGTAGTGCGATACGGTTCCAATAGATGGCAGTTTGTAAATATGGCGTCATTCAAATGCCTCTTGCATTTGATTTGCATTGGCTACATATTTTTGTTTTGTACAAAGTAAAAGTACTTTTTGGGGTCTTGGGAGTTATAGTGCTTAGCTAGGATGAGATATCACAGTATAAGCAACAAAACTTCAGGATACATAGGCTTCATTTCCTCACTCTGCTGCTGAACATATCAACCATGTGAACTTTCAGGGGACTCTCTGGTCTTCCCCTTTGAAGGCTCAAAGCTTTGTTAAAGCAATCCACACATAACTTGCCATCTCCTTAAAGCATCCTCACCTCTCCATGCCACAAGGAAGGCACAACTGAATGGACAAAAATCAATGACAAATCTACGCAGTGATCCGAACTAGATCTAGGTTGTTTTCTACCCTCGGAAAAACTCAATGCAACCCTTTAGTGTTCATGGATTTCCCCTTCCATTTCTACTCCAAATGAGGCTAAGAAGTAAAACCAATTTAAAAAAAGAAAATACATTGGTGAGGGGATGCAGGTGTGTTTCAATAACAACTTGTTTAGCATATGCTGCTTGCTCTGAGTGGCTCATAAGAATTTGGGATATGGAGGAAGGCTTTAGATCTTTTCATAAACTTCTTAGGATACAGAAACCCAAGAGTGATGACTCAAGCCACTTTGCTGCATTTTATTTTTGCAGTGTTCAAGAAAATAACCACTAACTAGCCAATTTCTTTTTACTACATGCATGACACACACACGCGCGCGCACACACACGTATATATAAACTCCCCTTTTCAAAATTTTCCCAAAAGTTAAAACAAACAAAAAAACCCAGCAGCCAAATACTATGACATCCCAATTAGTAAACACAAAACAGAATGCTTTACAAAAACGAATAAAATATACCATATGCGCTCAGCTTCCACACTGTAGTACCCAAGTGAGGAGGCTGCTGTGACGATGTCAGTAGGCAGTTTCTTTTGGCAGACAGCTCCAGCGGAATTGCCACTCTCAATTATTAAGTTATGTGTAAGACATGTGTGACCCATTGGATATTTGTGATGTGACACTCGTGCTTCTGCTCATGCCCTGCTCCGTCCGTCCCCCAGAAGCTGTCCGCCTCAGAGCCTGGGGGCTATTGCGGACTCCCATACTGCTACCTCGAGGTACCCCTTGCATTGGGCCTGAGGGATGACCCCATGGCTGGGGTCCACCTTGCATTGGATGGCCCCAAGCTTGTGGTGGGCCACCCATGGGATGACCCCAGTGAGGTCCTGGACCCCCAGTAGGATTGTGAGACCAACCAGAAGCTCCCGGGTAACTGTGGCTGAATGCCTCAGGGGAGAGATTAGAAAGGACCATATTACTAAAACCTAGTCTCATGCTTTCAGAGTCAAAAGCTTCGATTTCTCTGGCTTGACGCTCCAGCAGGCTTCGTATTCGTTCTGTGCGTTCATTCTGCAAAGCCAACATTTCTTCTTCAATCTGGTGATGGGGTGGGAAAACAGAGCAAAAAGAAAGCTGATTTTTTTTTTTTTAAATCTATAAATGGAGGAAGTAATAACTATTTGGCTTTGAAGTGAATCATAAAAAAAATTCACTCTGGTTGCTTTACGGATGTACATTTAAAAATCAAAGAGATATACTTTAGGAAACATCCATAATTTATATATCTAAAATGTGTAAATCAGGTTTTAAAAAGGAAAGTTAATAATATCTATTGAAATACTAAATCAAGGCAATGATCATTACTAGTTGATAAATCCATTAGGTAGAAGCTGATGGAGAACTTTTTTACGGATGATCAGACTGGCAATACCTGAACCCACTGATCAATATTAATATCACTTAAAAGTGGGACAATTAAACATTATATATCTCTTGATGTAATGAAGTAAACAGAAAACTTTATGAAATATCCTTGAAAAAAAAAGTTAAAAAAACAAAAGAAAAAAATTGACCCTAAATATAATAATGCTTCTAGGTATAGACTCAGAATGTGGGAAATCCTACGGGACACATGATCCAATTTCTTTCACAATAAAAAAGGGGAAGACAGTCAGGGGGGATTTTATATACTGAAAGACTTAAAAAGACAATTAACCAAATGTAATGTGTGGACCTTATTTGGGCTCCAATCCAAATAAACCAATTGTAAAGAAGACATTTTTGAGATAATGGGGAAAATTTAGAATGGAGCAACATTAGATAATATGATACTACACTGAGATTTGCTTTAAAATACTCCAGGCTCTGCTCTCACCTCTTCCAAAAGGAAAACAGAACAACTTAAAAACAACAAAAGACGTGTGGGGAGAAAGGAATAAATGAGAAAGATTGGCAATATATTAATAGCTGTTGAAGTTAGGTGATAAGTACTTACGAATTTCATTGTGCAATTTTTTTTTCTTTTGTATATGTTAAAAATTTCCACAAAAAGTTTAAAAAATAAAAAAGGCTGCGAATATTCTTGCTGCCCTGATTTTGTGATAATCAGGGTAGGCTAAACATTCGCTGTAGTAGAAACCATGCATGTGTCCCCAGACCTAGTTTTTCTCTCTAGGTCTGGTTTTTAGAATGCTGGTGATAAACTAAGCCTGATTTATTATATGACCATTCTGTATGGGAAAAGACTGTAATTTTGGTTATCTTTGGTCAACCTTAAGAGATATAGCTGGGGGACGGGCATCCGTCTCCCATAGGTTCGATCCCTGGGACTTCCTGGTAAAAATTAAAAAAAAGAAAAATATAGAAGGCACGTTGGCCACCAGGCCCTGTGCGCAAGTGTGCCACCAGGCCCCACCGCGGGTGTACCGTCAGGCCCCACGAGCCATGCAGCAAGATGATGACGGAGACTGATACAAGGGAGAGCCAAGATGAGATGCGCTGAAAAACCAGGAACTAAGGTGGCGCAGGCGGTAGGACGGAGATTCCAAGGATTGAATCCCAGTGAAGACAGAAGAAGGGTGAGAAGAGAGGGCAGGAAATGGACACAGAGAGTTGCCCAGTGAATGGACACAGAAACAGCAAAAACGAGGGAGGTAAAAATGGATAAAAGTAAATAAATAAATAAATAAATAAATCCTTTAAAAAAATGTATAGGGGAGGAAGATACGGACTATAGTTAGTAGTACTATTTTGATGATGCTCTTTCATGATTTGTTAACAAATGTTTCACAACAATGCAGGGTATTTGTGTGTGTGTGGGGGGATGTGATATGTGGGAGCCCTGTATAATGTTATGCATGTTTGTTTTGTATGTTCACGATGTTTACTGAACACTTAGAGTTTATGCATGTTCATGTATGAATGATATACTTCAATAAATTGTTTAAAAAAAAAAAAAAAAAGAAATGAAGACAGTTTGTAGATGAGAGTGAAATCATCAGGTTTCAAGCTATAGTCATTACTTTCTGAAGAAATCTAGTTCAAAAATAAATTTTTTAGTTCTTATGCATCATTTTTTTAAAAAGTTCTCTTTGAAAAAAACACATTTTAGCAGGGGAGGCACATGCAAATAAAACCCCCCCACAATAATACAGTGTGATAAGATATAGTAACAGACAGAAGAAATACAGAAGAATAGTACAGAACAAATACAAAGGGATAGAGCAATCCCCTCTACCAGCAGGGTAGGGATGGGAGAGTAGGGCATAGAAGTCTTCTCAGAGAAGTTGAAAGAGAGGTCAGATTATGAAGGAGGAATAGAAGTGTAAGAAGACAGCAAGAGGGAAAAAAAACATTTTCAACAGTAGGAACATGTGGAAAGGCATGGAGAAATGATAAAAATAAGACGTGTTTGAAGAACTAAAAACAAGTCATAATGGACTCAGAAGAGTTTGAAAATTATTGTTCTGAGTACTGGAATTTTATAATAGATAATTAGGGCATTTTATAAAAAGGTTGGAAGAGGACTTAGATCAGACATGAAGGCTTCTTCTGAAGGAAAGAAACCAAATTGTTGACTATGGTGATTTCTGAGTGGTGGAATTAAGAACTAATTTTAATTTCTATTTGTTTCTCTGTATTTTCCAATTTTAAAAATTTCAATGAACAAACAGCATATTTTTCAATTAAATAAAAATCAAAACTAAGATTTGTGATAGGTTACATTAATCCTCATTTCTCTTAGAGTTATTTTATTTTTTTATTGTGGTAACTTGTATAAAACATAACAATTCCCATCCTTCTTTACTGCAAATTATAAAGGTGGTTTTATTAGGTAAAAAAGAGTTACCATAATTAAGATTTTGAGAGGCTTAACCAACCTGTCTTTTTTGAAACCAAATGTGATCTTTTTAAGTCAATATTTTTAGTCCCACAAAGAAAGTTCTTGTAAGATGTTTCAATAGCTAATTCCTATTTTAAAAATACCAATCATGATATAGATACTAAGTGAAATATTGAGAGAAAATTAATGAGATGCTAAAACAAGTAAAGCACATTTATCCTACTACTTTTCATGCATATGTAAAATTCACATGTGAGCTACAAAAGAAAAATTAGGTAAATAGGTAAATTGGACTTCATAAAAATTAAAAATATTTGTGCAAAGGACATTATCAAGTGAAAAGGCAAGTGAACTGGGGAAAATATTTGGAAACCAATTCTACAACTCAACAACAAAATACAAAAACCTAATTAAAAAATGGGCCCGATGGGAAGCGGCTGTGACTCAACTGGTTGGGCTCCCGTTTACCATGTGGGAGGCCCCAAGTTCAATTCTCGGGACCTCCAGGTGAAGGCAAGCCGGCCCGCAAGCTGACGGCTCACGTGGCCTGGTGAGTTGATGGCCTGTGCGATGCAGTGAGCTGGCACAGAAAGATGACACAACAAAGAGAGACAAGCAGACACAGAAAAACACACAGCAAATGGACAAAGCGAGCACATGCAGCAAGGGGGAGATAAATAAATAAATAATAAAAATCTTTTTTAAAAAAGGGCCAGAAATCCAGAGGGAAGGAAGCTAAAGAGCCCAGAGAGGCTAGCGAGTGGGAGGCAGCTACAGTGGCAGCCATCGTCCATCAGGAGCTGCACCGAGGGGCCTCCGCCATGCTCACCACCACCTCCCCTCCCCAACACCTCCCTGCACCATTCACTGACTCCCGGGGTGCACAGTGGGCTGGGAAGGGCTGGGAAGGGTAGGGCATGGGGGACCGGGCCACCCTCCCTGGCTCCTTCCTCTCTAGAGGGCAGGGAGGAGGGAGGCGGTGGGGAAGGACATCTGGCTGCCATGGACAAGGTGTTCACCAAGGAGCTGTGGGTCGAACAGCTGAACGAATTTAAACAGCTTAACAAGAACCATATGCAGATCCTGTGTGTTTTAAAAGGCTAAGGATATCTTATTTTAACTAAAGAATCAATTGTGCAAGAGGGTCATTGTCTTGTTACCGTCTGTGGAGATGTTCATGGCCAATTCCATGATCTTATGGAACTCTTTAGAATTGGTGGGAAATCACCAGACACAAATTATCTATTCATGGGCAACTATGTTGACAAAGGTTATTATTCAGTGGAGACTGTGACTCTTATTGTGGCATTAAATGTGCTTTATCCAGAATGCATTACAATACTGAAAGGAAAACATGAAAGCTGAAAAATTACCCAAATATGGCTTTTATGATGTCTATGAAAGTATGGAAATGCCAAAGCGTGCAAATATTTCACAGAGCTATCTGATTGTCTTCCACTTGCAGTAGATGGACAGATATTCTGCCTCCATGGTGGCCTTTCTCCATCCACAGATACACTGGATCTTATAAGGGCCCTGGATCATTTACAAGAAGTTCCACATGAGGGCCCAATGTGTGATTTGTTATGGTCAGATCGATGATTGTGGTGGGTGGGGTATTTCTCCACATGGTGCGGGCTACACATTTGAACAAGACATTTCTGAAACATTTAACCATGCCAATGGTCTCACCCTGGTTTCTTGTGCTTACCAACTTGCAATGGAGGGATATAATTGGTGTCATGATTGGAATGTAGTTACTATCTTCAGTGCACCCAATTAGTGTTATTGTTGTGGGAACCAGGCTGCTATCACGGAAATAGATGACACTTTAAAATATTCCTTCCTTTAGTTAGACCCAGCGCCTTGTTGTGGAGCCTCATGTTATCCCGCACACCCCAGACTACTTCCTATAAAGTACCCCTCAGAAAACCTGCCTTTGTATGTGGAAGTACACTTGGCTTTTTCCATTTCTTTCTTTTTTCTTTTATACCTACCTTTTAAAAATACATATATTTAAAAACAAACTAAAAAGCAACAGTAATCTATTACTGTTACTGTAACAAACTGGGATATAGCTTGGCATTAAACCACATTATAAATGAAAATGTGCCATACCGATGATGAGCATTTAGCACAGTTTAACACTGAAATTCAGTACTACACTATGTTCTAGATCAGTCTTAACAGTTTGCCTGCTGTATATGTAGTAACCATTTTTCTCCGGTCTGTCAAACAAAAGTGGTAATTAACTCCTTTCTCTCCTTTTGCACTTATTTGAGAATTTTAGTTATAGTGTTTAACTGGCATGGATTATAGAGTTGGAGTTTCATTTTTAAGGAAAATTCACACAAGCTAACTTCCACTTAATCCATTATCACCCTTTATTTTATTGAAATGTATAATTAACTTAACCGAAGAAAAGATTCTTCTTGGCAATATGTTGCCATAACATTTTAAAAGATTTCCCTTCATTTAAACTAAATTACTGTTTTATGTTGATCTGCAGATTTTTGTATATTTGTCATGACAGTATTGCATCCTATTTGATGTCCTGAGCAAATAAACATTCCATTTTAAACAAACAAACAAACAAACAAAAAAGGGCCAAGAGACATATAGGTCAAGAGGTTGAGTGCCTGCTTCTCATGTACAAGGTCCCAGGTTCAATTCCAAATACCTTCTGAAAACAAACAAATAAAGGGAAGCGGCCGTGGCTCAACTGGTTGGGCTCCCGTTTACCATATGGGAGGCCCCGGGTTCAATTTCCAGGGCCTCCTGGTGAAGGCAAGCCAGCCTGTGCAGTGCGGTAAACTGACACAGCAAGATGACACAACAAAAGGAGACAAGCAGACACAGAAAAATGTGCAGCAAGTGGACACAGAGAGCACAAGCAGCAAGGGGGAGGGGGTAAATAAATAAATAAAAATAAATCTTAAAAAAAAAAAAAAAAAAATGAAAAAGCCAACTCTCATTGGAGAGCTGCTGTAGCTCAGTGGTTGAGCACCAGCTGTTGGGTTTAATCCTCTGGTAGCGGTACCTCAAAAGAAAAAAAAAAAAAAAAAAGACCAAGGACTTGAGCAGATATTTCTCTAAAGATACACAAATGGCCAATAATCACATGAAAAGTTGTCTTCCCATTAGGGAAATGTAAGTCAAAACTACTATGAGGGGGGACAGATGTGGCCCAAATGGTTGGGCATCCATCTGTCATATGGAGGGACCTGGGTTCAATCCCCAGGACCTCCTGGTAAAATAAAAAAAAATAAAAAACCATTATGAGATATCACTACACACAAACTAGAAGGGCTATGTTATTATTAAAACAAAACAAACAAAAACAAGTGTCAGCAAGGATGTAGAGAAACAGGACCTTTAATGCATTGTTGTTGGGAATGTAAAATGGTGCACTGCTGTGGAAGACAGTTTGGTGGTTCGTTACAAAATCAAGTATAGAGTCACCATATGATTCAACAATCCTACTTCTAGGAATATATCAAAATAATTGAAAACAGGGACTTGAGCAGATATTTGTACACCAATGCTTGTAGTCGGAATTTTTAGAATAGTCAAAAGGTGGAAGCAAACCAGATGTCCATCAGCAGATGAACAGATAAACAATGGAATATCACTCAGCTTTAAAAAGGAATGAATTTCTGATACATGTTATAGCATCATGTTGAATGAAATAAGTCAGATGCAAAAGGACAGATATTGTACAATTCCACTTATACGAAGTAACAAGAATATGAAAATTCAAAGGTACAGAAAGTAGAGTACAGGTTACCAGGAGCAGGGGCTGGGGGGAGGCAGGGGGGGATGGGAACGTTCTGGTAATGAAATGGGGATGAGGTAGTACTCAACATTGTGAATGTGATTAATCCCATTGAATGGTATGAGTGTGGGAGTGACTGAAATGGAAAAGTGTATGTTGTGTGTGTGTTTCCACAATTTAAAAAAAGAGAAAGTGCTTCAGGGAAGATGGTAGACTAGAAAGACACGGAACTCTCTTCTCTCCCAGAAAAACAGCTAGAAAACAAGCAGAAACAGCCTGGAAAAAAATCTTCTAAGGTTTAGGACACCAGGGAAAGACTGGACACTGACCAGAAGAGAGAGCGGCAAAGGAAAAGAATCACAACAGCAAAACTGTGAGAAGCTACAGCTGCAACTGCCAGCATCCTTCCCTACCCTATAAACATTTTTGAATTTTCAAGCATCAGGGCCAGCAGCTACAGACAATGGGGGCCCGAGGGATCTATCTCCAAAGAAAAGTGGAGAGAGAGGGACACAGTCTAAGGCCAGCTCAGCTTTTGACCCACAAAGTTGGTCTGTTGTGTTCCAGGAGCCCTTCCAGGCCGGGTGGGGCTGCACCACTGTTTGCCTTGGGAGCCCTCCAGAGACTAAAGAGATCCGACCCTCTCAATCACCCTCTCTACTGACCAGGACTGGTTGTTGAGTATGCAGAGGGTAGTGGAATAATTTTCTACCTGGGGAAAGGGAGGGTTTGCCAGCAAAGGTTGGAGAACTGCCTCTAAGAAAGTTTGAATTACAAGGCTCTTAGTCTCCAGGCAGGATCCTCAATCACATTGTTCCAGTCCCTGTTGCAGGAAACACACTCCACCCAGGCTTTGAATTGAGAGGGCTGTCAAAGTTCGCCATCTGCTGGCCAAACAAGGAAGTGGCTGTGAGGAAATTAAAAGTAAACAAGAGGGGCTTTTTCTGGCCTTTACAGCCTCCCTCCCCAAGGCCCTTGGAAGAGGGTCTGCAACCCATTACTGGGTCCAGAATCCAGATTTGAGCAACTAACAGGGACAATCCAAAAGAACCAGAACAAGAGCCCAGATGAGACACAGGACTTGAGACAACTAATGAACAAGATTCACACAAATTTCAAAAATCAAATTAATGACTTGAAAGATAATATGGCTAAAGAGATAAAGGACATCAAGAAGATACTGAGCAAGCACAAAGAAGAATCTAAGGGAAGCAGATGTGGCTCAAGTGATCGGGTTCCCATCTACCATATAGGAGGTCCAGGGTTCGATTCCTGGGGCCACCTGGTGAGGGGGCGGGCTGGCCCACACGGAGTGCTGGCCCATGCAGGAGTGCTGGCTCGCGTGGAGAGCTGGTGCAGCAAGATGACACAACAAAAAGAGACACAGAAGAGAGTAAATGAGAGATGCAGCAAATCAGGGAGCTGAGGTGGCACAAGAGATTGAGCAGCCTCTCTCCACTCCAGAAGGTCCCAGGGTCGGTTCCAGGTGCCGCCTAGGGAGAAGATAACCAGACACAGAAGAACACACAGAGAGCAAAACAACAGGGAGGGAGGGTGGAAATAAATAAATCTTAAAAAAAAAAAAAAATCTAAAAACCCAAAAAGTAACAAAGCTCATAGGAATGAAAGACATAACAGATGAGATAAAAAACATATTAGAGGGAAGCAGATTTGGCTTAAGCAATTGGGCTCCCATCTACCATATAGGAGGTCCAGGGTTTTATTCCCAGGGCCTCCTGGTGAAGGCAAGCTGGCCTGCACAGCAAGCTGGCCCAAGTGGAGACCTGGCCCACGCGGAATGCAGGGCCGTGCAGGAGTGCTGGCCTGCATGGTGCAGCAAGATGATGCAACAAAACGAGACACAGACGAGAGACAATAAGAGATGCACCAGACCAGGAAGCTGAGGTGGTACAAGAGATTGAGCGCCTCTCTTCCACTCCAGAAGGCCCCAGGATCGGTTCCCGGTGCCGCCTAAAGAGAAGACAAGCAGACACAGAAGAACACACAGCAAACGGACACAGAGAGCTGACAGCGAGTGCAAAACAACGGGGAGGGGGGGAATGAATAAATAAATGTACATTCTTTAAAAAATAAAATTAGAGGGGAGCAGATGCAGCTGAAGTGGTTGAGCGCCTGCTTCCCAGGCATGAGGTCCCAGGATCAATCCCCAGGATCAACTAAAAACAAACAAACAAACAAACAAAACCCAACTCTCATTGGGAAGCTCTTGCTTCCCACGTATCATGTACAAGGTCCTGAGTTCAATGCCCAGTACCTCCTAAAAAATAAAAAATAAAAATAAAAACAAGAAAAACAAAACAAAACCACATTAGAGGCATACAACAGCAGACTAACATGATAAAAGAAAGAATAAGTGATAAAGTAGACAGAACAGCTGAAATAGAAGTGAGAAAAAGAACAGAGAGAGAAAAGAATGGAATAAACTGAGCTAAGGCTCAAGGAGCTGAATGATAAGATGAAATGCAACAACATACGTGTCATGGAAGTTCCAGAAGGAGAAGAGAAGGGAAAAGGGGCAAAAAGAATATTTGAGGAAATAATAGCTGAAAATTTCCCAACTCTCATGAAAGAAGTGAACTTAGATGCCCAAGAAGCGCAGCATACCCCAATCAGAATAAATGCTAATAGACCTATTACAACATACATACTATTCAGAATGTCAAATATTAAAATTAAAGAGAAAATTCTGAGGGCAGAAAGGGAGAAGCAAACCATTACATACAAGGGACCTGCAGTAAGACTTAGTGTGGATTTCTCATTAGAAACCACGGAGGCGAGAAGACATGATATAATTAGCATACCAAAGAAGAAAACTGCCAGTCAAGAATTCTTTATCCAGCAAAATTGTCCTTCAAATATGAAAATGAGTTTAAAATATTCACAGAGAAACAGAAACTAAGAGAGTTTGTAAAAAAGAATCTACCTTTGCCTTTGCAGGGAACATTAAAGGGAGCCTTACATCCTGAAAGAGTAAGACAGGAGAGAGAGGCTTGGAGGAGAGCACAGAAGACAAGAATAGCAGAAAAGATAACCAAAAGAGTAAAAGACAAAAATAAGATATGACATAGGAAAACCAAAGAACAAAATGGTGGAAGTAAATAATGCAGTTATAGTAATATCATTGAATATAAATGGATTAAACTCCCCAATCAAAAGATAAAGGCTGAAAAGGGAGCGGATATAGCTCCTGCTCCCAAGTATGAGGTCCTAGGTTTGATCACAGGTACTTCCAAAAAACAAAAACAAAAAACAAACAGGTGAAAAAAAATAACTCAGGGGAGTCAGTGCAGATCAGAGGTTGAGCACTGGATTCTCACATATGAGTTCCCAGGTTCAATCCCCGGCCCTGGTATTCGCCCCCACTCCAAAAAAATAATAATAAAATTAGGGATGCCTAGAATAAAGAATATAGATTCATTAAAAAAAAAAAAAAGATATAGTCTGACAGAATGAATAAAAAACACAAGCCATACACATGCTGCCTATAAGAGACTCACCTTAGACGCTGTCATATACATCAACTGAAAGTCAAAGGTTGGAAAAAGACATTCCACACAAACAGTAACCAAAAAAGAGCAGGGGTAGCTATACTAATATCAGACAAAACAGACTTCAAATGCAAAAAAGTGATAAGAGATGCAGAAGGCCATTATATATTAATAAAAGGGACAATCTGCCAGGAAGAAATAACAGTCACAAATATCTAGGCACCTGGGAAGCGGCTGTGGCTCAATCAGTGGGGCTCCCGTTTACCATATGGGAGGCCCCGGGTTCGGTTCCCGGGGCCTCCTGGTGAGGGCGGGCCCGCCCGCACGGCGTGGTTGGCTGACCCAGCGAGCACGGGCAGCAAGGGGGGGATAAATGAATAAATAAATAAAGTCTTTAAAAAAAATATATATATATCTAGGCACCTAATCAGGGTGCCCCAAAATATATGAGGCAAACTTTGGGGAAAATGAAGGTTGAAAGACATCTCTACATAATAGTTGGAGACTTCAACATGCCACTAACATCATTAGACAGAACAACTAGATATGGAAATAAGAACTTGAACAGTATGTGTTTAAGCCAGACCTAACAGACATATACAGACGTTGCACCCACTTAGTGGGTTATACATTCTTCTTAAGTGCTCATGGATCTTTCTCCAGGATAGACCACACGTTAGGTCACAAGGCAGGTCTCAATAAATATACAAAGATTGAAATTATATTGGGAAGTGGCTGTGGCTCAATCAGTAGGGCTCCCGTTTACCATGTGGGAGGCCCCGGGTTCGGCCCGCCCGCACAGCGTGGTTGGCTGACCCAGCGAGCACAAGCAGCAAGGGGGGGATAAATGAATAAATAAATAAAATCTTAAAAAAAAAAAAAAGATTGAAATTATACAAAGCACCTTCTTAGATCATAATGGAATGAAACTGGAAATCAATAATAGATGGAAAAGAGGTAAATTCACAAATGTGTGGAAGCTGAACAACACACGCATAAATAATCAGTAGGTCAAAGAAGAAATTGTAAGTGAAATTAGTAAATATATTGAGACAAATGAAAAAGAGAACACAAGTTATCAAAACTTATGGGATACTGAGAAGGCAGTGCTGAGAGGGAAATTTATAGCCCTAAATGTTCATGTTAAAAAAGAAGAAAGAGCTACAATCAAAGATCTAACAGAATTGAAGAAACTAAAGAAAGAACAGCAAATCATTCCCAAAGCAAGCAGAAGGAAAGAAATAATAAAGATTAGAGCAGAAACAATGAAATTGAGAACAAAAAAAAAAAAAAAGGAGAAAATCAACAAAAGCAAAAGCTGGTTCTTTGAGAAGATTGATAAAATTGACAAACCCTTAGCTAGACTAACAAAGAAAAAAAAGAGAAGATGCAAATAAATACAATCAGAAATGAAAGGGGGGAAATTGCAACTGACCACACAGAAATAAAAAATATCATAAGAGGATATTATGAGAAACTGTATACCAACAAACTATACAACCTAGAGGAAATGGACAAATTCCTAAAAATGCAACCTACGTTGACGCTACAAGAAATGAAAGAACTTAACAAACCAATCACATTTAAGAGATTGAATCAGTCATCAAAAATCTTCCAGCAAAAAAAGTTCAGGATCAGATGCATTCACAGGTGAGTTTCCAAGCATTCTGAGAAAAATTAATACCAATCCTGTTTAAACTCTTCCAAAAAAACTGAAAAGGAGACAAAATTACCCACAACATTTTATGAAGCCAACATCACCCTAATACCAAAGCCAGGTAAAGATACTACAAAAGAAGAAAGTTACAGACCAATTTTTCTAATGAACATAGATGTAAAAATTTTCAACAAAATATTTACAAATAAAATTAAACAGCTAATCAAAAGACTTATATACTATAACCAAGTGGGATTTATTCCTGTTATGCAAGGGTGATTCAATATAAGAAAATCAATTAACTTAATACACCACATTAACAAATGTAAGGGAAAAAAACACATGATCATCTTGAAAATGCAGAAAAGGCATTAAACAAATCCAGCATCTTTTCTTGATAAAAACACTTCAAAAGATAGGAATAAAAGGAAAATTTCTCAATATGATAAAGGGCATATTTGAAAAACCCACAACCAGCATTATACTCAATGGGGAAAGGTTGAAAGCTTTCCCTCTAAGATGGAAAAGAAGACAAGGATGCCCAGTATCACTACTGTTATTCAACATTGTGCTAGACATTCTGGCTAGAGCAATTAAGAGAGAGAGAAAAAAAAACATCCAAATAGGAAAAGAGGAAGTAAAACTCTCACTATTCTTGGATGACATGATCCTATATTTAGAAAACTGTGAAATGTCAATGCAAAGTAACCTGAGCTAACAAACAAGTTCAGCAAAGTGACAGGATACAAGAGCAACATGCAAAAATCAGTAATGTTCCTCTATGCTAGTATTGAACAATCTGAGGAGGAAATCTGGAAAAAAAATTCCATTTACAATAGCAACAAAAAGACTGCAATACCTAGGAATAAATTTAATCAAAGAAATATAGGACCTATTTGCAGAAAACTATAAAACCATGCTAAAAGAAATCAATGAAGACCTAAACAAATAGAAAGACATTCTGTGTTCATAGATTGGAAGACTAAATATGGTAAAGATGTCAATCCTATCCAAACTGATTTATAGATTCAGTGCAATACCAATCAAAATTCCAACAGCCTACTTTACAGAAATAGAAAGGGCAATTACCAAATTCATTTGAAAAGGAAAGTGCACCTAAATAGCCAAAAGCATCCTAAAAAAGACAAGCAACATGGGAGGAATCTTACTGCCTGACCTTGAAAGATATTACAAAGTTACAGTGGTCAAAACAGCATGGTATTAGCATAAAGATAGACACATCAATCAGTGGAAAAGAACTGAGAGTCCAGAAAGAAACCCTCACCTCTAATGCCAACTGTTTTTTGACAAACCTACTAAGTTCATGCTAATGGGACAAAACAGTCTCTTCAACAAATGGTGCTGGCAGAACTGGATATCCATAACCCAAAGAACGAAAGAGGACCCCTATCTCACTCTCTATAAAAGAATCAACTCAAAATGGTTCAAAGACCTAAATGTAAAAGCCAGGACCATAAAACTACTAAAAGAAAATGGAGGGTAACATCTTAAAGACTTTGTGGTAGATGGTGGTTTCTTGGACCTTATACCCAAAGCACGAGCAACAAAGGAAAAAATAGATAAATGGGACCTTCTCAAAATTAAACACTTTTGCACCTCACAGGACTTTGTCAAAAGGGTGAAAAGGCAGCCAACTCAATGGGAAAAAAATATTTGGAAATCACATATCCAATAAGGGTTTAATATCCATGATATATAAAGAGATGCTACAACTCAACAATAAAAAAGACAACCCAAATAAAAAATGGGCAAAAGACTTCAATAGACATTTGTCCAAAGAAGAAATACAAAAGGCAAAAAAACCATGAAAAATGCACAACATCACCAGTGATTAAGGAAATGCAAATCAAAGCTACAATGAGATATCATTTCACACCTATTAGAATGGCCACTGTTAAAAAGATAGAGAACTACAAGTATTGGAGAAGATATGGAGAGATAGGAACACTTATTCATTGTTGGTGGGAATGTAGAATAGTACACATTTTGGAGGTCTGTTTGGCAGTTCCTAAAGAAGTTGAATATAGATTTGCCACATGACCGGCAATACCACTACTGACTATATACCCAGAAGAACTGAGAGCAGTGACTCGAACAGACTTCTCTGCATGCACACCAATGTTCATATCAGCATTATTCACAATTGCCAAAAGATAGAAACAACGCAGGACGTGTCTATCAACCAATGAATGGATAAACAAACTGTGGTGTAAAAAAACATACAATGGAATATTAGGCAGCTATAAGAAGAAATGCCATCGTGAAGCAGATGACAACATGGATGAACCTGGAGGGCATTATGTTGAGTGAAGCAAGCCAAACAAGAAAGGCCAAATACTGTATGAATGCGCTACTATGAACTAAATACACTGTGTAATCTCATGGAGTTAAAAACTTGAATATGGTCACCAGAAAACAGAATGAGGTTAGAGAATGAAAAGATGAGTGTTAACTTGTACAGAATTGATAAAAAGGATGTGTATTAATCTTTGGAAATGAATAGAAAAGGTGAAAGCACAACATAATGTTTGTAACTAGCAGTACAATGGGTATATGGGTATAGCAGTGGTTTAAAGGGAAAGTCTAAGCTCAAAAGGAAAGCTAAAAAAATGTACCATGGGACTGTATAGTATAGTAAAACCACATGTGAAATATTAATATGGGTAAAATTGCATCTATAAGACCGTTTTTCTTTGAAATTGAACCAATGTATGTTAGTACTATAAGATGGTAATATCAGACAAAAAACCCACATTATTCTAAGTGAAAGAAACCACATATTGTATGAGTCCATTTATATAAAATGTAAATATAAATCAATTTATAAAGATGAAATTAGTGGTTATGTAGGGCTGGGGAAGACTGAGGGTCTGAGAGGGAACTACTAAGAGGTCTGGAGTTTTCTTTTTGGAGTAACAAAATTGTTTTAAAATTTTTTGTGGTGATGAATGCACAACATTGTGATTAAACTAAAAGCCATTGATTATATACTATGGATAGTTCACATGGTATGTGAATATACCTCAATAAAACTGCTTAAAAAATAGGTAAATAAATGTGCAAGAAGAACCAGAAATAGCTATATATGGCAGGGGAAGCATAGAGAGACTGAAAGGTGGAGAATTTTCTTGTTGTTTGTTTTTTATTATTATTATTGAAATAACGAAAATGCTGTAATAATGATTAAAGTGATAAATGCCCAAGTATATGATTATACCAAATCCCACTGATTGTACACTTTTGTACACTTTGGATGAATTGTATGCTTTATTAATATGAATCAATAAAATAGATTTGCTTAAAAAAAGAGCGAAACTAAAGAGACGATCACAATTAAATGTAATTAATGTTCCTGAACTAGATCTAATAAGGAAAGAGAAAAGGCCCAAAAGGACATTAATAGGACTTATGAAAAAACTGGGGGGAAGCAGATATAGCTCAAGCAGTTGAGTGACTGCTTCCCACATGAGAGGCCCTGGGTTTGGCTCCCGGTGCCTCCTAAAAACAAAAAAAAAAGAAAAAAAAAAAAACAAGTCTGAGAGCCAGTGTAGCTCAGTGGTTCAGTGCCAGCTTCCCACATATGAGGTCCCTCAGCCCCAGTACCTCAAAACAAAAACAAAACAAAACAAAAAAAAAACTGTGTGTGGGGGGGCAGGGGGATGGGGAGGAAGGAACAGAAAAGATCAAACAGGGGGTATTTAGTGGTCATGGGAAATGTTTTTTATTACCTTATAGTAATTGACACAGGACATGGTAAATATCATAAAAAATTATTAAACTGTACCATCTAAATTGTAAACTATACTATAAACCATTGACAATGTTTAGTAGCTATGTTTCACTATCTGTAGAACAGTTATAACAAAGCTACCATCCACATAAAAAAGGTTTTAAATGGGATGAGGAAAGGGGAAGGAGGTTGGGCATATGAGAGTCTCTAGTATTCTTGTGTGACTTTGCTGTGACCTAAAACTTCTCTGAAAATTAAATGAAAATTCAGGAGACACTGGGGAGTGAGAGGGGGCAGTTGCCACAGTATAGACTGGACACCGATAATGCAGTGATAAAAGGAAAAATGTTTAAAAAAAGAAATTCCCCCCCCCCATTTTCTGAATATCCCAATCCTTTTATTTTATTTCTAGTGTTTTGTTTTTTTTTTAAGTTTCCATGTATTTTATCTCTTATATTTAAACTTATCTTTATTATTTCATTTTTTTCTATTAACTGTATTTGGCTATTATATGGGCTTCATCTTCAAGGAAGGTTTGGATCACAGAAGGGTTACAGAGGGGGCAGGAGAGGATCATTGATGGGGGGTATCTGGGATGGGGGTTTCATGGGAGGAAGTTCACCTGAATATACATGAAAGATATATAAAATTGTTCAAATGATCAAGGGGTGGGGCATGGTTACAGTGGGTGGACAATCCACTCAATAAATGAGGGTATACTGAATTCCCAGCCTGGAGAGCTCTGCCACATTCTCAAAGGGAGCAGCAACAGTGTCCTGAGTGCAGGGGCAGTGTCTGGCAAGAGAGGATGGTTTACTGATGGGTTCTTGTTATTGATGACTAGCCTTACGAGTCTTTGCTCTTATAATTGAAACTTAGCCTACTGTTATGGGGTGCCTAAGGGTTGCCACCTGAGAGCCTCCTTGTTGCTCAAATGTGGCCTCTCTCTAAGCCAAACTCAGCATATGAATGCATTACTTTCCCCCCAGTGTGGGACATGACTACTGGGGATGAGCCTCCCTGGCAATGAGGGATTAATACCAAGTGCCAACTGGCAATACAACTGGAAAAAGACCTTGAATAAAAGGGGGGAAAAGGTAAAGACAAATGAGTTCATGTGGCTAAGAGACTTCAAAGAGAGTTGGGAGGTCATCCCAGAGGTAATGCTTACGCATACCTCAGTAGGATCTCACAGAACACCAACGTGGGTATCACCCCACACAGAGGGGCTCCTGAGGGCTCTGGAGACACCCAGATCCTATATAAGGGGGAATAGCTCCAGAGATTGATGCCTTATCAGTGGGCTCTACTTTGCAATCTGTGCTCCTGAGAGTGACAGAGTTGAACTCAAATAAGTCCTCCCTGCACATGGTCCATCAGTCCCTTCTATTCAAACCTATATGTGATGCTGGAGTTTGTAGGTGTACTTCCAGAGACTGGAGCCTCTGGCCTGCCCATGTGCAGCTGTGCCTGGAATCTCGGTGGAGATGCAACTCCTACTCTACAGCTCAATGGACTCACGCAAGTCATCTGGTGAGGAGACGATGATGGACAACGGTCATCCCAGGGAATGGAGAGAGCCTGCAGCTGCAGGCAGGATAATCCCATCCACTGTATCCATGGGATATAAGTCCCCTCTCACTTGGAGGTGGAGTGGACATCACCATCCCAGACTCCTGGGGATTGGGGGAGGAGCTATGGACTAGAGTGGACTTAATGGTATTCTGTTGTAGACGTGTCATGATTCAAGCAATGGAAGAAATTGCAGCAGTGAGGTGGAGCCAGTGGCCACTGGATGCTTTTGGGGTGGGGAAGGGATAAACAGTTGTAATACAGGTGCTTTTTCAGGACTTGGGATTTGTCCTGGGTGACATTGCAGCAACAGATATAGGCCATTTTACATTAGCATATAGCGTGCAGATCTGTGTGGGAGAGAGTGTGATCTACAGCTATGGTCCATGCTTGGTGGCAAAGCCCCAGGATATGTATATCCATTGCAGGTGATGAGCCACACTAATGAAAGATGTTTATGTGGGATGTTGTGGGAGGTGTGGGAGATGGGGAACATGGGAATCCCTGTAATTTTTGTGTAATATTTATGTAATCTAAGCATCTTTTAAAATATTAAAAAAAAAAAAAAAACATAATGAGAGATATTGCATATATGACTGCTTTTACAAAATATAAATACAAATAAACTAGAGAGTCAGAAACAGAAAAAAAACAAAAACTGGGAGGCAGATGTAGCTCAAGTGGTTAAGGACCTGCTTCCCATATATAAGATCCCAAATTCAATCCCCAGTACCTCCTAAAACAAAACAAAACAAAAACCTGGAATATAGACTGTAAGCTTTACATCAATGTGAAATTTCTTGAACTTGATAACTGTACTTAAGGTGGCTTTATAAGTGAATATCTTTCTTCTCAGGAAATGTACCTGGAAGTATTATATATTCAAGCTACATTATATATACAACTTAGTCTCAAAAATCTAGAAAATGGATGGATGGATGGATGGATGGATGGACAGATGGACGGATGGAAGAAGAGAGAGAGAGAGAATGATACAGCAAATGTGGCAAAAGGCTAAAAGATGGTTGAACTGGATATTTAGGTGGGATTAAGTTAGAGTTCTCTGTATGGGTTTTACATTATTTTTGCAACTGAACTGAAAGTTTGAAGGTATTTCAAAATAAAAAGGTTTTTTAAAATCCCATGGAATTTAACATTTATACTTATAGTGTTACCTGGTGGAAAAATTTAATGTCCATGGTAGATATGAAAAGTTGAAATAAGACCTCATGTATATGAGTCTCACCTAAACAAAGGAACAATTCTTGGTTCATTTAGAGGATTAAAGCAATGTTCAAACAAAATCATTATTTACCTAGAAACAACAAACATTCACTCTGGTTCCACCTTTTTTTTTTTTTTTTTTTTTTTTTTTTTTAAGGAGGTACTGGAGATTGAACTTGGGACCTCGGACATGGGAAGCGGGCAACCACTGCTTCTTCCACCTGTTTATGATTGCTCAAAGTTTTAGTACCAAGGGTACATGGTGGTGGTGGTTTCTAACAAACCCCTTATGAACATCGGTGTGCAAGTATCTATTTGAGTACCTGCATTCAATTCTGTTGTTAAATTTAACAATCTGAAATCTAACATTTCTGATTTGATACCAACTTAGCTTTGATAGCATACACAAACATTGCTCCTATATCTCTCAGCCCCCCTCACCCTTTCATTGTTCTGATTACAAATAACTCTATATATTGCATAGCCAAAACCAAAGTTTGATCATTACTTTTTATGCATTTGCATTTTAGAAGAAAGAAGTAAAAAGTAGAGTTAAATACAAAAAAAAAAACACATTACAAAAGTACTGCCATTTATAATTACCCATATGGTTATCTTTACTGGGGATCTTTATTTCTTTATCCTGCTTCAATGCATTGTCTACTCTTCTTTCCTTCCAGTCTGAAGAATTCCCTTTAGCATTGTTTGTAGGGCAAGTCTAGTGGTACTAACTCCCTCAGCTCTTGTTTATGTAGGAATGTTTTCATATGTCCCTCATTTCTGAAAGACTTTCACCAGAAATAAAATTCTTGACTTACAATTGTTCTATTTCAGCACTTCACATATTTCATCCCACTTTCTTCTTGCATTCATGGTTTCTGATGATAAATTGATGCTTAATCTTACTGGGGTTCCCTTGTACAGCATACATTTCTTTTCTCTTGCACCTTTCAGAACTTTCTCCTTATCCTTGTGTTTGACATTTGACTATGTGTCTTGGCATGCTTCTCTTTGAGTTTATCCTGTTTGGGGTTCACTGGGCTTCCTGAATGTGTATATTCACGTTTTCCATGAAATTCAGGAAGATTTCTGCCTCATTTCTTTGAATATTTCTTCTGCCCTTCCTCTCTTCTCCTGGGAGTCTCATTGTAGATATATTGATACACTTGATTGTGTCCCATAGGTCTCTTAGGCTCTATTCGCTTTTGTTTCCTTTCTGTTCCTCAGCATGAATCATTCTAATTCTTTTCTTTGAGTTTACTAATTCTCTTTTGCCAGCTCCAGTCTGCTGTTGAAATCCTCGGGAATTTTTCATTTCAGTTATTTTGGTCTTCAACTCCAGTATTTCTCTTTGGTATCTCTTTATTATCATTTTCCTGATACTATTTAGTTCTTTCTTCCTGATTTCCTTTATCACCTTAAACATACTTAAGATCATTTTTTAAAAGTCTTTGTCTGGTACATCCAAAGTTTGAATTTCTTCGTTAATGGTTTCTGAATTGTTATCTTGTTTCCTTGAATGGGCTATCATTTCCTCTTTCTTTGTCATCATTTTTAAATTTCATTCTTCAGCTAAGATGGCACATGAGATTATTTATTTACTTATTTTTATTCTTCAGCTAAGACAGCAGAAGAGATGTTTCATTTTTTTGAGTCATGTCTTATGTTTTTTTGTTGCATACTGTACATGTTAATATTTTAATGCATTAACTGTGGAATTTAGTCCCTTAGCTGTGTAATACTTAAGTTTAAATCCAGCTAGTGGGGAAGCGGCTGTGGCTCAATCAGTATGGCTCCCATTTACCATATGGGAGGCTCCGGGTTTGGTTCCCGGGGCCTCCTGGTGAAGGCAAGCCTGCCCGCACGGCGTGGTTAGCTGACCCAGTGAGCACAAGCAGCAAGGGGGGGATAAATGAATAAATAAATAAAATCTTTAAAAAAATAAATAAATAAAAATAAAAAAATAAATCCAGCTAGTGAGATGACAGAGATTTCCTTGAGTGCCAGGAGCTAACAAAAACAAACAATGCAAAGAAACACCTTTCAGTTTTTGCACATTGAGTCTGTTTTGGACTGGTGGTCTCCTTCAGAGTTTGCCCTCCTACCAAAAAGATCAGCCCATGGCAAAATGAAGTGCAGGGTCCTCTCTAGTCTTTTCTGAGCTCAGGTCTTGCCCTGGGCTTAAACTGGCTAGTGATCTTAGGAATTCCCCCATTTACAGGAATCAAAATGTCTTCTCTACTTCCTATGAAGCAGACTTTTTCCCCACTTCTGGGTGCTTAATTTTATGTCTTAAAGCCTGCAAACTTTTTTTTTTTTATTTAAACAATTTATTGAAGTATATCATTCATACATGAACATACATAAACAATAATTGTTCAGTAAACATTGTGAACTTACAAAACAAACATGCATAACATTATATAGGGTTCCCACACATCACCCCACCACAAATACTTTGCATTGTTGTGAAACATTTGTTAACAAATTATGAAAGAGCATCGTCAAAGTATTACTACTAACTATAGTCCGTATCTTACTCCCCTATACTTTTTTTTTTTTAAGGATTTATTTATTTATTTTTATCCATTTTTAACCCCCCCGCCCCATTTTTGCTGTTTTTGTGTCCATTCACTGGGCAACTCTCTGTGTCCGTTTCCTGCCCTCTCTTCTCATCCTTCTCCTCCTGTCTTCACTGGAATTCGATCCTCAGAACCTCCAATGTGGGAGAGAGGCGTCCTACCGCCTGTGCCACCTTAGTTCCTGGTTTTTCGGCGCATCTCATCCTGGCTCTCCCTTGTGTCACTCTCCTGTTACATCACCATCTTGCTGCGCGGCTCGTGGGGCCTCGTGGTGCACCCGTGCGCGAAGCCTGTAATCCTTTGACCTAGGCCACTCAGACTTAACAGTCTGTTTAATTGCTTTAGCTGTCTGCAAGCTGCTTCTGTCTGCAAGGCAAGCTCAGGGAGGGTGAGCCAGAAATCAGTTTCCTGATTGTCTTTCAAGGTAATGTGTGATAGACTGGCACCAATACAGACGTACCCCAGCATAGGGGCTACTCTGTTCCTCAGGAACTGGGTCATGGACCTACAATGGCAGTGCAGGGTGGCTCCCTATCATGCCAGGGAGTGGGTACGGGGAGGGATCAGCAAGGGCACACGGAGGATCTCCTAACAGTTTTAAAGCTGTGTGTTTTTGATTCGGCACTTGCCCAGTTACTCCAACCCTTTAACTATATTCTGGAGTTTTGAAGTTGGCTCTGCCAGTTTTGGCTAGTTGTTCAAAGATTCTATAGGGACTGGCACCCTGGAGCATCTTGAGCCACCACCTTGGTCAACTAGAAGTTCGCCTTCTATTATTATTTTTTAAAAATTTCTGTTATTTTCTTCCATTATTATTATTATTATTATTATTAATTTTTTAAAAAGATTTATTTATTTATTTATCCCCCCTTGCTGCTTGTGCTCATTGTGTCCATTTGCTGTGCATTTTTCTGTGTCTGCTTGTCTCCCTTTGTTGTGTCATCTTGTTGCACCAGCTCACTCACCACACTGTGCGGGCCAGCTTGCCTTCACCAGGAGGCCCCAGGAATTGAACCCGAGGCCTCCCATATGGTAAACAGGAGCCCAACCAATTGAGCCACAGCCGCTTCCCATCTTCCATTATTATTATTCTTATCTATCCACATTAATACAGCCACTATTAGCATTACTTGAAATCATTTAAAGTGATTTATAAATTTTGTCTGTTTCAGTCAATATATCATAAGCAGTTCAACATACCATAATCAGTTTTCTATATTAATACTATCTTTTTTTTTTTTTTTTTTTTTTTAAGATTTTATTTATTTATTCATCCATCCCCCCCCTGCTGCTTGTGCTCGCTGGGTCAGCCAACCACGCCGTGCGGGCGGGCCTGCCCCCACCAGGAGGCCCCGGGAACCGAACCCGGGGCCTCCCATATGGTAAACGGGAGCCCCACTGACCGAGCCACAGCCGCTTCCCTAATACTATCTTTGTAGCAATCATTTATGCAACTGAATAAGATTTTAAGTGGGTTGGTCATAATTTACTTAATTATATCCTTATTTTAGATGGCTAGGTTGAAAATTCTTTAAAAATATTCTGTAATCAACATTTTTATGCATAGTGTTTTTCCTGAATTTTGGATTTCTTTCCTTTAGAATAAATTCTCAAAGTCTTATTTATTAACATTTCCAAGGCTCAATATATACTTCTAAATTGGTTTCCAAAAGGAATTGGTGATATATGAGAGTGCCACTGCACCTTCACCAATGGGTATTGTGCATTATACTAGGCTTTGTATAACATAGAAGCTTCGGTTCATATATTGGAAAAAGACTGTACCTAAGATGCTAATTAGCACTGTTTAACTATGAACCACTAGGTGGAGGTAAGGATACAAACATAGTTTAAAAATACCAATGTTTTTCTCACTACACCATTCTGGAATTACTCTAGAGAATTTTCATTTGAGTGATAATTTTGAAGCATAAGCAACAGAACTTTAGATTGAATTTTTAAACATAAATGAAAGTTTGAATAATATTTATGAAATCTGTACATGGGACAAATTAGAATTCTAAAATTTTATGTGTTTTTATCTTTATGATCTTGAATGAGAAACATAATTAAAATTATTTTTAGAGGAAAGTACCTCTAAAAGAAGCCAATAATAAAGACAGTTGCACCAGGGCAACTCTAACATCTAATGAAGGTGGTTTCTAAAAAGTATATATTTTTTAATAGGGCATTTAAAAATTTTGTTTAATCTTTTTACTTTGAAATACTTTCAAATACAGGACAATTGCAAAAATAATATAAACCCATACAGAGAAAGCCAATATATCCCCTCCCTAACCAGATACCCAGATCCACCAACTATTAACATTTTGCCACATTTGCAGTATCATTCTGCTTGTCCATCCATCTATATATCTATCTAATCTATTTTCTAAACACTTGAGAGTAAGTTGTGTATATCATGCTCCTTGAATGCTAAATAGAACACTTAATAGAGCCAGTCCAGGATTATGTATTACATTAAATTATCATTGCCTTTTCAGTCTCCCTCTCTTTTTAATTGTGGAAACATACATACAACATATACTTTCCCATTTCAACTACTCCCAAGCACACCATTCAAAGGGATTAATCACATTCACAATGTGTGCTACCCTCACCACCATCCATTACCAGAACTTTCCCATCACCCCAAACTGAAATCCTACACACATTATGCATTAATTCCCCAACGCCCTTCACCCCTGCCCCTTTTAACTTGTTTCTATGAGTTTTCATATTCTAGCTATTTCATATAAGTAGAATCATATAATATCTGCCCTTTGTGCCTGGTTTATTTCACTCAACATGAGGTCCTGAAGTCATCCATGTTGCATCATGTATCAGAATTTCATTTCTTTTTATGGCTGAATAATATTCCATTGTTAAGTATAAATATTTCATTGATCCATTCATCTGCTGATGGACAGCTGGGTTGCATCTACCTTTTGGACTATTGTGAATAATGTTGCTATGAACATTGGTGTACAAATCTGTCCTTGTGTCTACTTTCAATTCTTTTAGGTATATCCTTAGACGTAGACTTGCTGGGTCATATGGTAGATATAGGTTTAACTTTTTTTTTTTTTAATTTACATGTACTCCATATTTACCAAACATATACTACCTTTTCTACCTTCTTTCCATCTCCTGGCAACCTCTAATAACTTTTTATCTTTGCAGATTTGCTATTTCTTTTTTTTTTTTTTTTAAGATTTTATTTATTTATTCATTTATCCCCCCCTTGCTGCCCGTGCCCGCCGGGCCAGCCAACCACGCCGTGCGGGCCCGCCCCCACCAGGAGGCCCCAGGAACCGAACCCGGGGCCTCCCATATGGCAAACGGGAGCCCCACTGATTGAGCCACAGCCGCTTCCCTGGATTTGCTATTTCTAGATATTAATTATAAGTGACATCACAGAGTATTTATTCTTATGTATCTTACTTATTTCACTGAGCATAATGTTTTCAAGGTTCTTCTATGTTGTAGTATGTTTCAGATATACTTAACTTTTTGAGGAACTGCCAAATTGTTTTTCCACAGAGGCTACACCCTTTTACATTCCCACCTATAATGTACTAAAATTCTTATTTTTCTTCAACCTCATTAGCACATTAAAAAAATAATAATAATAACAGTTATTCTAGTGGATGTGGGATGGTATTTCACTGTGGTTTTGATTTGTGCTTCCCTAGAGGGTGATGATGTTGAGCATCTTTTCATGTGCTTATTGTCCATTAATATATTTTTGTTGGGGAAATGTTCATTCAAGTCCTTTGTAGGGCATTCTTTTTTTTTTTTTTTTTTTTTTTTTTTCAGAAGAACTGTAGGAAACAGGAAAATCTGAGTCTATAGTCCAGAAGCAATGACAACTTTTAATAGTTAAGATCATTGGGTAAGTAATAATAATGCCCAATGGACCTAAAAATACAGCAACTATTAGAAACTTATAGCTCAGGCATTCTGGAACATAGCTCTGAATCCTGGATATAGTTTATGTTCCACCACTTCTGACCACAAATAACATTCCTTTCTTTACCTTTCCAGGTTTTCTGCTCATCACCTTCTCCCCCCACCCTCCCACCCCCACCTTAGTACCACTGGTAACCCTGAAGAATGGAAAATGAATTTGAGGATTCTAGTTCTACTCTCTAATATATCTGGAAGAGAGTATATGAGTCAGAAAAAATAATGATGCATCTAGAAGTTATAATTTTCCAGTCTGACTTTTCACTTGTGTAGAAACCACTTTTACCTTCTGTCCCTCAGTAATCTTCCACCAACCTATATAGTTTCAGGTCCAGGGTATATGCATAAAGTATATATATTCCTGATCCTTTGTGACTGACTCTCCCAGGGGCAATTATTGCAGTTCTTTTCCTTCACTATCCAAGTCTTTCTCCAACCTCATTAGATAGAGCTAGGCACACAAAAGAAGTGAGGAACATGGAGCCAAAGCTACTCATTCGCAATTCAATTGGCTGACTTCACATAAACCCATATCCTCTCTAGCAATGACTCCTTAATTATATGTCCTTGATTTTTAAAGTCATTATAAGGGTCATTATTGAACCAACAATTTTAAATGAAAGGAAAAAATCTACCACAAATGGAATTAAAGAAACATGGTACTGTGAAAGTAATTTAATGTAACCTGTCTGTGTAAAAATATATTATAAAATGTTTTAAAAATATATAAAAGCAAATACTAGAATAATTGTCTCCTTTCTATAACTTATACCTTTTGTTCTAGGAGTGCCCTGCGGAGGGAGACCCTCTGTTCAAGCTCCCGAAGCTCTCGATCATGTTGTGCCTCAGCCTGCATCTTGATTTTGCTCTGATATGCATTCAACAGCTCCAGTTCCTGCTGCAGCTGCATTTTCAAAACCTGGCACTCAGCTTCCTGTGCTTCATCCAAACGCAGCTGAGAAAGAGAAAGAAAATAGATATATCCTATTGTGATCTATCTATTCAACACCTATAGAAAGGAGGACATGTGATAGAAGATAGATTACTCTTTTGTAGGTTAAACAATTGTTCTCTGTTGTATCCTATATTGAACATCTCTGAAGAGAGAAGGCACAGTAACCAACATGCCCTGAAGATAAAGCTATTATATGCTATTTAGAAGATACCTGAATAACAATGTTTTTCTTAAATCTGATTGGGTGATATAAACTCTAAATCTGTTCTTCCCTAGGGGAAATGTTATCGAACAGGAACCAGCAAACTACAGCCTATGTGTCAAATCTGGTCAGCCAACTGCTTTTGTTTTTTCTTTCCCTTAATGGTCTACTAGCTAAGTATGGTATTTACATTTTGAAATGGCTACATTTTAAATGGTAATAAACTATATACATAATATCTTCAATTTTGCCTCCGGCCTGCAAAGCCTAAAATATTTACTATCTGGCCCTTTGAGGAAAAGTATGCAAGCAAACCCTTTATATAGAAAATATTTTGTATTGTACTTAGATATGATCATATAGATTCCTAACATAGGATTACTTTTTGCCCACTACTTAAAAAAGGCAGGAAGCCTATTTAGAACCTCATGTCTAAAGAATTCTATATGCACCATGCCGTTTTTGAGCAATGTTGAGGTTAGGAAGAATATGAAACACCATTATTATTTCTCAAACTCCAAGAGAGCTTTTAATTACTAGTATTTTAATTACTGGGATTTTATTTGGGTGGTGAAAGGGGCACAAAATTTGTTTTGTCTAAACAAAGCAAACTTACGGCTTGTGTGGAGAGCATTTCATTAATGCTGTGATCATACTGCTCGGCCAAGATGGCTAACTTCCGAGTCTGCTCCTCCTTCAGTCGTTTCAGAACAGCTTTGTGCTCACTCTTTGGTGCAGTCTCCAGTAGATGATTTCTTAATGCTTTGTACTGTCTGGTTTGGATTTTGCAAGTGTCCTGAAACTGCTTTTTTATTTGGAGTTCTTTAGACTGGGGGGAGGGGGAGAAAAACATTACATACATGTAAAATTTTTTAACATATGCCATTTGATATACTCTATGCTTACTTGACAATAAAGTCTACTAGAAGAAAGGCAGAGAAAAACAAAAAGATTAGATGATAAGGCTGCAGATGATTTTGTGCTTGGCCATTGGGCCAAACCATTGGATTCTATGTATTTTTATAACAAAAACTCAAATTTAAAACATTAGAACATGAAGAATCTCCATTTATCACAGGATTTCAAGCAATACTCATTTTTTTCCCACTAGTAAACTTAGTGACTTGAGTAGATAATTTTAATTAGGTTTGATTAATGTACATACTCATGGACAGAAAACTAAGTTTCTTATCATGAACTAAGTGCATTTTATTTATTTGCCAGACAATATTTTACCAGATATCTAACTGAGGCAAAAAGTAAGCATATTCATTCAGTTTCTTATCCAAGAGAGCTCCAATGTCTTTTAATGACAATCTGGACTCCAGCTATATAATCTATGATAGATCCCACTTTTGCATCAAGTATCAAACTTAGGGCTGACTTGCATGTCTCTATTAGTAATTAATATTTATATTATAACTGTCTTTTCCTTAAAGGAGTGAACTAGTTAAAAATATACTTGGTGATGGTTCACTCTAATACCACCAGCAAAAATTTTAAGGTCAAAGTCACTAATTTTTCATAGTCAAATAGGAGTTATAGGGCAGGGGACGGCACAACCTTCTTTTTAGAATGATAATAGACATGATCTACATAAACATTTCTGAGATAAAATAATATGAGTTCAGAAACAGAAGAGCTTTGGCTTTTGATTATTAACCAGATTAGGTTTTATATGAGCTCAGGTTTCAGAAAAATGTAATAAGATGAGATACATTTCTCTATAGCCTACAAGTGAGACCCAATAGTTGAAATTCTTTTACCTTAATATAAACACTGAGAGATACTGATTGGTTGAGTCAGTGGGCAACAAATGCATATATAACCAAAGTTAAACACTTAAAGTGTTTGTTTTTGTTTTTCTTTGTACTACACACCATCAAAAATACCCCTTTCATATTTTTCACCAACTAAGGCACTAGTCATAGTCATATGCCTTTATTCTGTGAAGTGTCAAGAAATGTTTAGCTACAAAGAAAAACTCTCAGTTTAGCTATGTCTTAAATACTACGCGTGGTTAACAAAAGTTCTTCCAAGTGCTTCTAGCTAGAAATTGAACAAGTTGAACTTAGACATTCTCTTCTATCTCTGTATAACAGCCTCCTTTATTTTTTTTTTAATGCTGTGCCAAGAAACTTATAATCATTCCATATCACTAGCCTAATGAGAAAAAAAACCCTTGAAGAACTTTTCTTCAAGAAGGAAGAGTAAGATTAATGCTTATACCAAAATAAACCCTATCCCCTCAATGTCTGACTCAAGTGAAAGCAAGATATTAAGTTAAGAGTTATTTTTATTCATTTAACACTGAAAAAACATCATCTGGACGGCAGCTGAGGAAACAGTAGAGTCATGAAACCCACTCTACAAAAACAGCACCCTTCTCCCACAAATCCTATTCAACATATTAAGCGCTCAAACTGAAGTCCCCTCCCTCTTTTAAAGTCATGGAGTAGGATGGATGGGACAACTATTACATCTTAGGTCAACAGAAATGGATGACCTAGGGTTAAAATTTAGTCTGTTTTGTTCTAATTAAGTATGTATGTAGATAAACTACTGAGAGAAAAATGATGATTTTCTTCCCTAATAAATTAACAGAACAATTTTTTTTATGGAAAACCTTGAGTTCATTTGTTATCAAAAGGAGGCATATGATTGTGATTATGAAACACTACTTTTCCTCTCACTTTCTGTGTTGCATGCGTGAAAATCAGACTAGTGTTTATAAGCTTTCAAACAGAAAAGACTCTAACAACAGGACAGAAAAAAAAAAAGGAAGGGTTAAATACCAAACAACTATTCTTCACTAAATCCAAAATAAAATGAAAATTGATTTATGGTATGACTAGAGAAAACTAATAAGCTTTCAGTTTGGTTTCCTTCTGAATATGCTGCTGGCTTTAAAACCATAATTAACTAACAGACACATTGTTTTAAAAAATCTTAGAACTGGCAGAAAAGTGTCTAACACTATAGGCAAACTATTATATATCTCTCTTTTGCAAAGAAAAAATAAAAAAATCTGAAAAATCATTATGAATTCCAATTGTTCTGAGCAATGACAAAGGAAGGTTATGTTGGTGGGCAACAGAACTATTATGTAAATAATGTTAATTAGCTGTTTTGAAGATATAACAAAGTGACTTTTATTCAGGTTCACTTGGAAACAGTAAAGTATCTTAACTTTGCTTCTATATTTTGTTCAGGACATCTTGTTTGGATAGCGTTGGGATATGGTTGGGTATCACAGCTTCTCTATTTTGACATAGATTATCTTTGTGAATGAATCTCACTTCACTCTAGCATAGTTTTAACAGTTTTATAGATTATACATCAGATGGTTTGATTTTTTAAACTAGTCTTCAAGAAATACTGGGGGAACAGGGCCTTTATAGGATGTAAATAAAAGTTTAAATGTGCAGACATGTACAGAGCAATTGAGATAATACAATGGATGACAGAAGACAGCCTATATAGAATACGTTTTTTGTTTTAGCTTTTTTATTTTTATTTTTATTTTTTTTTTAAAGATTTTATTTATTTATTCATCCATCCCCCCCTTGCTGCTTGTGCTTGCTGGGCCAGCCAACCACGCCATGCGGGCGGGCCTGCCCCCACCAGGAGGCCCCGGGAACCAAACGCGGGGCCTCCCATATGGTAAACGGGAGCCCTACTGATTGAGCCACAGCCGCTTCCCGTTTTAGCTTTTTTAAATACACATTTCTATTCCTTCAAATATTTATTACTAAATTTCTTAAAATTGTTAATGCCGGAGGACTTGGGTGGAGGAAGATGGAGGAATAAGCAGAGAGAAGGAAACCTTTCACTTTATAAACACTTTCCTATCTTTTGAATTTTGCACCATATGAATGAATTACTCTGTCAAAGCAAATACAAATTTTAAAGTCCTTTGGTATTATATATCACAAACACTTATTTTTCCTTATTTGTTCAGGGGAGGACATATAATAAGTTGTCTACTCTGACGTGTTACACAACTTAATTTTTTAAAATATGCACCAACTCCTCAGATGATTGTAGATGTAATCAACCATAGATGCAATCAGCTTACTAATGATTTATGTCTATAAAATGTCCTCACAGTGACAATCAGCAAGACAGTGAGTAAGGAGCTCCTAGGGTCAGCTTGTGCTACAGGGCAGTTAGTAATCACCCAGAGCTATCTAAAGCACCTGTTTGGGTGTTCCAGGAGCCCAGAAGAGCATCCTGCAACATCTTTGAAAGAATGGAAGGAGGAGACTCTGCCCAACTGCAGAGAAGATTCATAAGTAGAACACTCCATGTCCTGGAGGCCAGTGCCCATCTTCCACTGGTGGCACAAGCCTCTTTGGGAGCTATTCCGTGGCTGGAATTGGAACCTCCACTTCTCAAAAACAAGGGAGGAAGAGACGATTGGGCACCAACTTCAGCTACTGATCAGTAAATTCGGTAGGCTAAAGTATAATCCTAAGAACAGCTAAAGTTTGAACCCGTCCAAGTCAGAAAGAGGTTGGTAGTCGCCATTGTCACTCCACCCCTGAACACGAGGGGAAGTCAGACGGACTGAAAATCACAGTGCTGGTAGGGACCAGCTTCTTTCCATCCAGTCAAATTGCAGCTCTAGCATAAGCCCTAGACCCACCTCTGGCAGGGAGGAAGCTTAGGGAGACCTGCGCCAGCCTTACTGGGTAACTGCAGGTACATTCAGCAGGCACAGACTGAATAGTCGGAAGTGTACAGGGGGGCAAACTGCGGTCATTTTGGACTGGCACGGCATAGATTGCTGCCCACACCTGCAGCTCCATCCCCACCCTAGGCAGGGGAGAAAGAGGCTTGAAGCTTCATCAGTCTCCCTGGGCAACTACAGTCTAGGTCTGCACAACTTGGATTATTACACACGGCTGTGGCTCTGTCCCTACCTCTGGCAAAACAGAAAGTTGGGGGAAACTTCATAGATCCCTGGGGCAATGAGGGCAGCTTGAGCCTCCACAGTTTATAGCACCAACTACATCCTTGACTACTACTACACAAGCAGCAAGGGAGAAAGGGCAAAAAAGCCCTAAACTAAAGAGAGAAACTGCACCCAGAAAAAAATACATCTAGTAAGCCAAATGCCAAGACACCAACAAAAAATTAAATCTACACCAAGAAACAGAAAGATATGGCCCAGTTAAAGGAACAAGATAAGCCTCTAGATGACATAAAGGAATTAAGACAACTAATCATAGATAGATGTTCAAACAAATCTTAATAAATTCAATGAGATGGCTAAACAGATTAAGGGTATTAAGAAGGCACTGGATGAACAAAAAGAATTTGAAAGCATACATAGAAAAACAGCAGATCTTATGAGAATGAAAGGTACAATAAATGAAATTAAAAATACACTGGGGGGCAGATGTGGCTCAAGTGGTTAGGTATCCGTCTGCCATATGGAGGGACCCGGGTTCACTCCCTGGGACCTCCTAGTAAAATAAAAAAATAGAAGGCATGTAGGCAAGCCACCGGCCCGCGCACACGTATGCAGTGAGCCAGGCCCTGCCGAGCCATGCAGCAAGATGATGACGCAGCAAGGAAGAGGGACAAGAGGGAGCCAAGACGAGACGCACCAGAAACCAGGAACTGAGGTGGTGCAGGTGGCAGAGTGCTTGCCTCCCACATCGGAGGTCCCTAGGATCGAATCCTGGTGAAGACTGGAGGAGAAGGATGAGAAGAGAAGGCAGGAAAGAGACACAGAGGATCACCCAACAAATGCACACAGACAGCAAGCGGGGGGTGGGGGGATAAACAAACAAATAAATCTTAAAAAAAAAAAAAAAAATGGAATTACATAATAGCAGATTTGAGGAGGCAGAAGGAAGGACTGATGAGCTTGAAAAAAAATGGCCTCTGGAAGTGAACATACAAAAGAACAGTTGGAAAAAAGAATGGAAAAAATTGAACAAGTTCTCAGGGAACTAAACAACAGCAAGAGATGTACAAACATACATGCTATGGGTGTCCCAGGAGAAGAGAAGGGAAAAGGGGCAGAAGGAATATTTGAAGAACTAATGGTAGAAAATTTCCCAACCCTATTGAAGGACATGGATATCCATGTCCAGAAGCACAACATACTCCCATCCGAATAAATCCGAATAAACCAATTCCAAGACATATACTAATCAGAATGTCATATGCCAAAGACAGAGAATTCTGAGAGCAGCAAGAGAAAAGCAATGCATAACATAAGGGATACTCAATAAGATTAAGTGCCAATTTCTCATCAGAAACAATGGAAGCAAGGAGACAGTAGTATGATATATTTAAAATATTGTAGTGCTGCGGGGCTTTGGCGCACAGCAGAGCTGTGGCCAGAGATGCCCGACGCGTCCGTGTGAGGAGCGGGCAGCAGCAGTGCGATGGAGCAGGCCAGGGATCACTTATACCTGAGATGGCCTACGGAACAGCATGTGCCAGAGGTGGAAGTCCAAGTCAAACATAGAAGGACAGCCTCACTGAGCAACCAAGAGTGTCAGTTGTACCAGAGGCGATTGCAGCAGCAGCAAGTACCTGTGGCGGATTTCCAGGCGGAACTGAGACAGGCATTCTTAACTGACACACCAAGAGGCGGTTAAAGCAGTATTGGAACATCGAAGTAGCTGATTCCAAGCGAAACCCAGCACACAATGTAATAAAGATATTATCCATGAAAAAAATAAAATACTGCAAGAGAAAAACTGCCAACCAAGAATCTTATATCCAGCAAGAATGTCTTTCAAAAATGAGGGAGAAGGGGAAGCGGCTGTGGCTCAATCAGTAGGGCTCCCGTTTACCATGTGGGAGGCCCCGGGTTCGGTTCCTGGGGCCTCCTGGTGGGGGCAGGCCCGCCCGCACGGCGTGGTTGGCTGACCCGGTGAGCGCAGGCAGTAGTGGGGGGATAAATGAGTAAATAAATAAAATCTTTGATTTTTACCCATAATAAAAAAAAAAAAAAGAAAAAAAAAATGAGGGAGAAGAAAATAAGAAGCAAAAAAAAAAAAAAAAAAAAAAAAATGAGGGAGAGTTTAGAATATTCACAGATAAACGGAAAGTGAGAGAGTTTGTAACCAAGAGATCTGCTTTGCAGGAAATACTAAAGGGTGTGCTCAGTTTGAAAAGAAAAGACAGGAGAGGCTTGGCAGAGAGTCTAGAAATGAAGATTATATCAGTAAAAGTAACTAAAAGTGTCAAAAGAGTGGTGAAAATAAAATATGACAGATAAAATCCAAATATTTTAGAATAAACTAACCAATAATGTAAAACACTTGTATTCAGAAAACTACAACTCATTGTTAAAAGAAATAAAAAAAGACCTAAATAATTGAAAGAACATTCCATTCCATGCTTACGGATTGGAAGACTAAATATCATTAAGATGTCAATTCTACTCAAATTGATATAGAGTTTCAATGCAATCCCAATAAAAATTCCACCAGCATTTTTAAAATAAATGGAAAGCACAATTATCAAATTTCTTTGGAAGGTAAAGGGGTCCTGAATAGCCAGAAACATCTTAAAAAAGAAAAGTGAAGTTGGAGGACTCTCTCTTCTAGACTTTAAATCATATTACCTAACTACAGTGGTAAAAACAGCATGGTACTGGCATAAAGACGGACACATAGACCATGGAACCGAACTGATGATTCAGAAACAGACCCTCACATCTAGGGTCAAGTGATTTTTTTTTTTTTTTTTAATTTTACCGGGAGGTCCCAGGGATCAAACCCAGGTCCCTCCATATGGCAGACGGACGCCCAACCATTTGAGCCACATCCGCCCCCAGGGTCAAGTGATTTTTGACAAGCCTATCAAACTCACCCAGCTTGGGCAGAACAGTCTATTCAACAAATAGTGCTGGGAGAACTGAATATCCATAGCCAAAAGAGAGAAAGAGGACCATCTCACACCTTATACAAAAATTAACTCAAAGTGGAACAAAAATCTAAATATAAAAGCAAGAACCATAAAGCTTCTAGAAGAAAATGTAGGAAAATATCTTCAAGACCTAATGGTAGGTGATGGGTTCTTAAAGGAGATAAGAGGAGGACTGAGATAAGACTACTGATGTTTAATGTATGTAGAAGTTTTAATTAACTTTACTGTAAAAATGTGGAACTGTATAGGGTTGATGGTAACACATTATAGTGAGTAACAGCTGGTTTATAAATGGAAATGTGACTGAAAAGAGTAGTCTAGGGATGTAAATGCCAACTGACAGAAAGCTAGAGAATAATCTAGAGACTGAATAACACAGTAAACCCAGAGGTGGATGAGAATTATGGTTGATGGTAGAGATGCAAGAGTGTTCTTTGTGAGCTAGAGTAGATGTACATCACTATTGCAGAGTGGTGAGAATGTGGAGAAGCATGGGAAAAATACAACTGGAGTGACCAATTGACTGTGGTTAACAGTAATAATGTAATATTCATGCATCTATGCCAAAAATGTATGGTGTTGATAATAGGGGAGCATGGGAAAAGTGTGCCAAATACATGCTATGGACCTGGTAATAATCTGATGATATTATTTCATAATCTGTAACAAATGTTCCATCACGGTGTGGTGTGTTGATAGAGGGGTGTTGTATGGGAATTCTGTACATGTGCATGATTGTTTTGTAAGTTTACAACTTCTGTCATAAAAATATATTTAAAATAGGATAGGTTGGGGGGGGGGGGGAATATACCAAATAAAAGATCAGGACTATAGTTAGTAGTAAGATTTTCATGATATTCTTTCATAATTTGTAACAAATGTCTCATAACAATGTAAAGTGTTGGTGGTGGGTTGATGTATGGGACCCCTGTATGATGTTATGCATGCTTGCTTTGTAAGTTCACAACTTTTACTATATTCTTATTGTTTATGTATGTTCACGAATAAATGATATTTAAAAAATAGTAATAATAGGGTGAGCTGGAGGAAAAAATACACCAAATGTAAGATATTTTGGTTAGTAGTAATATTTTGAGGATGCTCTTTAATCATTAGTTAAAAATATTTCACAACAATGCCAGGTATTGTTTGTAGGATGAGGTATGAGAGCCCTGTATGATGTTATGTATGTTTGCTTTCTAAGTTCACAATGATTACTGTGGTCATTGGGGAATTTGATGTAATTATGAATTCCAAAAATATAATTGGATCATGCTTGTAAACTGATCTGTTGACTGGGCCACATCAGTAGGGCGTTGAGCCCCACCCCTTGGTGGGTGGGGAATCAAATATAAAAGGCATGGCAAGAACAGAGTTGAAGCAGTCTTTTGAGAAGCAGTTTTGATGTTGGAAAGAAGGCCCCAGGAGAAGAGAAGCGAGCTATTCGCCTGATCATCTAGATCATCTACAGCTGACTTTGTGGAGGATACAGGAGCTAAGCCCGGAGAGAAATGCAGCTCCGGGAAGAGAGGAACCCCAGAAGCCTAAACCCTGGCAAACACTGTCAGCTCTCTTGCTCTAACACGTGGCAATTGACTGTGGCGAGAGAAGAAACTTAATGCTTTATGGCCTGGTATCTGTGGACTTCTACCTCAAATAAATACCCTTTTTATAAAGACCAACCCATTTTTGGTATTTCACATTAGCACCCCTTTGGCTGACTAATACAATTACTATACACTTACTGTTTATGTATGTTTATGTATCAGTGATATACTTCAATAAATGAAAAAAAGGAAGAAAAAAATAAATGTCCTCATAGTAACAATTAGGTCAGTTCTTGTTTGACCCAACTACTACCAGCCTCCATTACCTGGCTAAGTTGACACATGAGCCTAAATATCACAGTATATATGGGAACAGAATAAATTTTTTTAAAAATCTGTGGAACTACACTATACAAGCAGTGAACCCTAAGTTAAAACATGGGCTTTAATTAATAGTACAATTTTAAAATATGCTATCATCAACTGTAACAAATGTTTCATACCAGTGCAAGTTGTTGTTGGTGGGGTATTGTAAGGGAATCCTGTATTCTATGTATGATTATTCTGTAAATCAATAACTTCTCTAATGAAGAGAACAAAAGCAATGCAGAGCTTGTCACCCACCCCCTTGCCCAAGACCCTACCTACACTACCAGGCCCAGAGCAGGATGGGAGAAATACTGTGATAGTTCCATATTCCCCATTCAGAGGAGTACAGACAATGAAAGAAGATAAAAAGATATTTTTCATTCACTGGCTTCTATCCTAATTAAGAACTTACTATCCTTTCTGGATACAAATCACATTTACAGCAAGTAAGATTCCAAAAAGATATTACGAGGAACAACAGAGAAAAGCCAACAGATCAGCATGTTGACATGTACAATCTAATATCAGGCATTGAACGTTTAGGTACAATTAAAATTAAAATCTTGATTTTTATTTACATGGATGCCTTTTATCTTTTTTCCCCTTTGTGAATAAGCTTAGAATAAAGGTACCTTTAGACTCTTCGGCTGTTGTCGAACCTCCATGACATGCTTTCGCCTTAGTTCCCGTTCTCTTCGCTTATTATATTCCAGCTGGTTAGTGAGTTCAGTTTGGTGCTGCAATCTGATCAACTCACAGCGCATCTTCTGAATTGTGTTGAGATGGCGGAACTCCAGTTCTTGCATGGATTCATGTTGTCGCAGAAGCATGGCATGCTCTAAGTCCTTCTGAGTCTGCCTTTTATTCAACTCCTAATCCATAACATAAAAGACATAGGTATAATTTACCGCAAGAACAAAAAGATCCTGAGAAACAAGCTAACAAGGAAAAATCTAATCCTCTGGTTAAATAGTAAATATTAGGGTTTTATAACTTTTATTTTAGTAAATGGGCAATTAGTATCACAAATTTCTTCATCATATTCATTTCCTATTTATTCATAGTATTTTATGCTATAAACCTAAGATATATCAAATCTATCTCAAGAGGCTGAACTTCCTTTTTTCTTTGGTGCAGTAGAAATAAACAGTATAACCAGCACAGTATTGGGGCTAAGAACATGAGCTATACTTAAGACTGCCTAAATTCTAAATCCTGGCTACTTACTAGCAGTGAGTCCTTGGGTAAGTTATTTTTATTTAAATTAGAGAAGTAGTAGGTTTACAGAAAAGGCATGTGAAAAATACAATGTTCCCATATACCCCCTATTGTTGACACTTTGCATTAGTGTGGTACCTTTGTTAAACTGATGAGAGAATACTAAAATTAGTACTATTTACTACAGTCCACGGTTTATATTACATGTATTTCCCCCCATATACCACCATATTATTAACTGGGTAAGTTATTTAAATTCTCTGTGCACTTCAGTTTCCTCATCTCTAAAATGGAGATAATAACTGCAGCTATTTCATAGATTTATTGTGATGAAATGAGTTCATAAATAGAAAGTTCTCAAAATTTTATTTAGCACATTAGTGCTCAAATATTATTCTTTTTCTCAGAAAAAAATCAACAACTACATATACAAATATCATGTAGAAGTCAACCTGCCCCCTTTGCCACTGCACACTCTCTCTCCAGAGGCCAACAGTTTGGTGCATATGCTTCCTCACTAACCTTTCTCTATGTTTATTGTGATACATCTATCATACCAAAATATGCAGTTCTAAAAATAAAATAACAATATATATTATCGTCACGTAACTTGCTTTCTTCACTTAACAACGTAATAGACATACATCCAGATCAGTGTATATAGATCCTGTTTTTTTTTTTTTTTTAAGCTTCATAGTAACCTATTGCTTTGTGGTTTTTTTTATTTTTTTAATTTTTTTTACCCGGAGATTTCGGGAATTGAACCCAGGTCCCTCCATATGGGAGACAGGTGCCCAACCGTTTGAGCCACATCCGTCCCCCTATTGCTTTGTAATACCATAATTTTTCAATCATTGCTCTGTGACTGGACATTTAACGTGTTTCCATTTTTCTATATTATAAACAATGATGCAGTATTTGCATATTACAACATATAATCATGTTATTATTTCTGTAGGATAGAATTCTAAAAGTAATTTGATGGGTAAAAGTATGTGCATATTAAATTTAAAAAGCTACTATTAAATTATGTTTTAAAAGGGGAATATCAATTTATATTCCTATCAACAGTGCCTATTTCTACATATCACTGCTAGGACTGGATATTATCAATCTTTCAAAATTTTTCCTATCTAATTGATGCCACTGTTTTAATTTGAAATTCTTTAGTTATCAGGAAATTTGAACAATTATACTATATTTGAAGCTTATTTTAAACCACTCTGAGAAATAAATTTATCTATGCTCACAGGTGTCCCTGATAACTGACAACCCATTTAAGATCAAAGAAGTATAAATGCCCTATTATCAATTTCCTCAAATTTAAGACCTAATAATTCTTTCATTTGTGCATAATTTAATAAATATTTATGGAATGCCTACTATGGGGCAGACACTGGAGATAAAATGATTAAAGAATGTAACTTCATATATAGCTTCTGTACTGGGGGGGGGGAAACAGACTGCCCCCAAAAAGTATGCATAAGAAAGAAAGAAGTACAAAGAAATTTAAAGAAGGGAGAGTGATTTGTGGTCAGGGAAGTGCTTTTAGAAGAGACAATATTTGAATAAAGGCTTGAATTGAGAGGGCAAGCCATGAGGATATCTGGAGCAATGCAGAGGTAACTGCAAGTGCAAAGGCCCTAAGGCTGGAATACGGCTAGCATATTTTCAGGAATGGATTCTTTTCATAAAGGATTTTAAATTTCATATCTTTCAAACGTACCTCCCTGACAAGGTCTTGTTCCAAGTTATGACGGCCAAGTAACATTCTTCTCTTAAAGCGTCGGCATTCTAGCTCGAGGTATTGTCTCTGACGTCGAAGAAGGTTAGCCTCTTCTTCTGCTTGGAAATGCTGTATATTCTCCTTCTGCTTTGAAAGCCACTCCTGTTTTTCTTTTTTGGGGGTGCTCTGGTTCTCATTTAGCTCCTAGCAACATAAAAAATGACACAGTTCAAAATGAAAATTAGAGTGGGCATGGCTCAGTGGTTTGAGCACCTGCTTCCCATGTACAAGGTCCCCAGTTCAATCCCCAGTACCTCCTTAGAAAACAAACAAAACGAAACAAAAAAGCAAATAAAAATAAAAATTAACCACAGGGACACACCATTTGGTATTTGGTAAATGTAAATAAATGTACTTTTATTGTGATCTCTCTCTAATATTCAGGCAGGGGAAGCGGCTGTGGCTCAATCAGTGGGGCTCCCGTTTACCATATGGGAGGCCCCGGGTTCAGTTCCCGGGGCTTCCTGGTGAAGGCAGGCCCGCCCGCATGGCGTGGTTAGCTGACCGAGCGAGCACAAGCAGCAAGGGGGGGATAAATGAATAAATAAATAAAATCTTTAAAAAAAAAAAAAAATAATAATAATAATAATAATAATAATAATATTCAGGCAGGGTAATAACCTAGAGGAAGCAGGTTATATTTCCTCTCTCTTGAGGAGAGAAATAGGACAGGAAAAGCAGAGTATTATACCAGAAAACATGGATATCGTATAGCTTTGCAAAAGCTACATTTCTGATGGTTCCTAGCTTCAAAACCACACATGATTGGCAAATAAAGTAAAACACATCTTTCTTTAAATCCTCCCCAAGAGAAAGAAAGCAGTGTTTTCAGGTAAAAATCATATGTGAATTAAAAGTAGGGCTAAAATAGAGTTAAACAATATCTTACTTTTGGGCTTTAGACATTCCAAATATTATGTTTTTGACAAAATTATGAGTGGACTCAACATAAAATAATTGGAATTTAAAAATGAAATTCAAGAAAACCATGTTACAGTAAGATTTTCTTTATAAGTGGTATTTCATTCTCATATTAATAAACCATTGAACAAATCAAAACCTAAATTCTTCTACATCATTTTAGATACCATCTCACAAACTACCTCAATGAAAATGCATTTATATTAGCAAGATGAAAAAATTGACAATACACTCATGAAGCAAACCCTAAATGCTAATTAATACTTGTATATTTTAAACTTAAAAATCATCAACATTGTGCAGATATAAATCAGCCATCTCTATGAGTAGTTTTCCAGAGAATATTAGCTTTATAGTCTTTTCTCTTCAGAAAGGGACCAGTTGTGTACAACTTTAGTTCACAGATATTCAAACATAAAAATAAAAAGCATATAAATTAGTAGTTCTCAATTTAAAGGTATATATTTATGCACACTATGGGAAAAGACAGGACACAGACACATACATAGAGAATTTCCCAGGAATCTTTTTCAAAATTTTCTGCCAGGGAACTTCCCCACCAAGATTCTGATATGTCCCTTCTTCTATACTAAGAAGCATTATTATAAATAAATGTAAATGCACACACAAAAATCTGGCTTCTAAAAGAAAATGAATTTATTAGTTGAACTAAAAGTTATATGCCTAAAGAATTATCAAAACCAATTCACCAGGGAAGTGGATAGACTCAAACAGTTGGGCGCCTGCCTACCACATGGGAGGTCCCGGGTTCAGTTCCCAGTGCCTCTTAAAGATGATGAGCAAGACAGCAAGCTAATGTAATGGGTGTGATGAGCTGACACAACAAGAAGATGCAATGAGATGATGCAATGAAGAGACACAACGAGGAAACACAATGAGAGACACAACAAGCGGGATGCAGAGGTGGCTCAAGCGATTTTGGTGCCTCCCTCCCACATGGGAGGCCCCCGGTTTGGTTCCGGGACCTCCTAAAAAGAAGACAAGCACACAGAGAGCAGACAGCAAGCACAAACAATGAGGGGGAAGGAGGAGAAACAAATAAAATAAAATCTTAAAAAAAACACAAAACAATTCACTCATAAAACTAAATTCTTATTTCACTGGAACACATAAGTGTACATGCATTTTTGTTGGACATTTATTTATAGTTTAGAAACCCTGTTTACAATCTTTTCCAGCTAAATGTTCCAGAATAGAGTTTGGCTACTGTGTCACAGTAATGGAAATATATTGGAGAATATACCCTGTAGACTTTGGAAAAATCTTGTCAAGGAAGTCTTTGCACCACCAATATGTATAATGAAACTTACACATCTGATTAAAGGCAAATTCCTCACAAGAAAAAACATTAATATCAAAGCAATTATTCTGATTTTGTCAAGATTAAATAATATATTACAACGTGCCAATTAATTATATGGAATAAAATCCCTTTAACAGAGAGAATAAATTAAGACATTTTTCTATCCTGGCCACTATCTAGAACAGAAAAATTATCCCCTTTCAGATATTATATTGGAATAATTAAGGCTTTCTTCAAAGTTCAACTAAATCAATGTTCTCCTATTACAGGATGTGATAAGCAAATATGAAACTTTTCCTTTTTCTATGTTAAAAGCATAGGAAAGCTATTATAAATAAAATAATTTATATTTTCAGATGATTCTTTTCAGATCCTCCTCAACTGAAGAACTCAGTCACTTGAAGGGTAATTGATTATAACCAATGTCTTCACTTAAACTGATATACATTTAGTGGCCACAAACAACAAAAGTATATTTTGTGTGTGTGTGTGTAATTCTTTATTTTTATTTTATTTTTATTTTACCAGGAGGTCCCAGGGACTGAACCCAGGTCCCTCCATATGGGAGACAGACGCCCAACCATTTGAGCCACATCCGCCCCCCACAAAAGTATATTTTATCCTAATAGTTATATCAATTGATTGCCACTGGATATAAACAATAAGCAGACAATTAGGTTTGATAATTCTTATAAAATTAAGTACCTCCTTAAGCTGTTCTTTTCGGAGTTTATATTCTCTTTTCTGGGACTCCAAAAAGCTGTTGAGTTCTTTCTTCTGTTGGGCCTGAATATGTTGCTGAAATTTTTTCTCCTCATTGGCCATCACTTTAGCCTATGAAGCAATTTTTAAATGACATCAAATTGGTTAGTCAGATTCAAAGCAGCAGGTTAATATACATCACTTAAGATACATCACTAAGGATACCTATTTTTTTTTCAAGAACATAGAATAAGTGTAAGCATTTCCAAAATTAAGAATACCTAATCAAATTCTTAGTAAAATATTCTTATGAAAATTTCACAAGTCCAGTAAAATGGAACTTATCTTTAAAATGATGATATATTAGAGGGTCAAAATATTTCAACTTTTTTTTCATTGAAAATAAAGTTACCCATATACACAATAAAACAAAACAAATATATATTTATTTTCAAATAAAATTAAACCAGGATCTTTTATTCAGATTAACTTATATATAAATAGTGTAATACATTTATTTTCAAATTAAACTCTGATCTTTATGTATTAAATAATATGAAAAATGTTAAATATTAGAAAGGTGTATATCATACTATTTTACTTCTGATTATGTATGCAATACATCTTCATTATAGAACATTTAGAAAATACAGGGGGAAAAAATGAAGAAAAATCTATGCTTTCAGCACACAGAGATAACCAATAGAAACATTTTGGTGTATATCTTTCCTAATTCTTCTATGCATATATATTTTTTAAACAAATTTGAATATCCTGTTTCATTCACTGCTTCTTTAAAAGTTAGTATCTACCTCTTCCCCGCTTATTAAAAATATTGCTCAATGTCCGACAGAATTCTTAATATCTGTATACTCTTTCATCAATGACTTCAAAATTATAAATTAATGAACACCATAAATTATTTTGCCAAATTAAGGGAGAGTGGTTTTTGAAGGTGTGGGAAAAGGAGGAACAGAGTAGCTATGAAAAATAATGCTTCAGTGTGGACTAGTCAAACATACTTTGATGATACTATGTGAATTTACTGAGATGCTTACATTTTACTTGGCAAACATGACTATTTAAAAAAATTTTAAAAAACCACATTATGCTAAGTCAAAGAAACCAGACATAAAGCACTAAATATTGTATGATTCCATTTATATAAAATGTAAATATAAATCAATTTATAAAGATGAAATTAGATTAGTGGTTAAGGAATGCTAAAGAGTGTGGAGTTTTTCTTTTGGGAGCAATGAAATTGATATAAGGGAGTGGATGTGGCTCAGTGTTTGAGTGCCTGCTTCCCACATACAAGTTCCAAGGTTCAACCCCCACTATCTCCTAAAAAAAAAAAAAAAAAAAAAAAAAAAAAAAAATTCTTCTAAAATTTCTGTGGTGATGAATGCACAACACTGATTATACTAAAAGCCGTAATTATAGATCATATGGTATGTGAATCTATCTCAATAAAGCCACTTAAGAAATCAATAAATAAGTGTGGAAGAATAGCTAGAAATAGCAGCTATGTACAATAGGGGAAACAGAGAGAGGTTGAGAAGTGAAGAATTTTCTTGTTTGTTTGTTATTATTATTATTGAAATAATGGAAATGCTCTAATAATTAGTGAAGTAATGAATGCACAACTAGATGATAATAACAAATATCACTGATTGTACACTTTGGATGAACTGTATGCTTTATTAATATGTATCAATAAAATTGATTTGTTTTAAAAATAAATAAAATGAAACTGAAAGGGACACCAAAAACATCGGAAGAAAAGGTTTCATGTAATAAGAATTCTAAAAAATCCTTCTTGATCATATTGGAGAATAATGTACTTATTTGTAAATAATAAAATGGGCTAAATCTGAATCTGAATCTCTTAGTTCACAATCTCCAAAATCCTGTACATATCTGTTGTTTCCAGACCTAGTAGTTGATATCAAAATACTCACATTTATTTATCATACTCATAATTTTTGTTGGCTACCACAAAACCTGGCAGCCAGGCTTTGGACTACTCCAATTGATAATTACTTTTAAAGTTTGTTTAAAACAATACACACACACACACATAAAATTAGTGGGACAAAAACCACAAAGGATCAATCTTTTTTGTGAATGATCTGCCAGCAAGTTAAGGAAAGCCATATACAAGTAATATAAATGCTTCTCTCTTTCCTCAATCAATTTGCTTGGTACCTGGGAATAGATATCATAATATTAAAATGCCATCTTGGTTAATTCTGAGGTAGTCATAAGCTAAAATAAGCAAATTAATAATACTAATTTGGCCACCTCTTTTTCCATTGCGGCCTGATGTTTCTTGATTAGTTTCTCCATTTCTGCAGCAAAATTGTTACGCTGAGTTTCAAGATCTTTGTCTAATCTGAGGCGGTGTTCATCCATCTCAGCCTTTAGCTTATTTTCCAGAGTCATTAGCTGCTTTTGATGTTGCCGTCTCATACGCTTATAGCCAGACATCTGTTCTCTAAGCTCAGAATCTTGCTCATGTTCTTGCATTTGCCTTGTAACCTAGACATATAAACAATGGAGAAAAAATAAAATACAGCAAAACATTTCTCTTTTAAAAGCATTTTAGATCACTCTATTATTAACTAAATAGGAAATAAATTTGAGATCCCAATGTTAAAAGTTTCCAATCAAATCCCAACAGGTTTTTCCTCCTTGTTACTCAACTATGGCCTCTAAGGCAAACTCAGCAAATAAATGCACTACTTCACCACCACCACCACCCCATGTGGGACATGACTGCCAGGGATGGGCCTCCCTGGCACCAAGAGATTAATACCAAGCACCAACCACTAATGCTTTTGGAAAAAGACCTAGACTAAAAGGGGGAAACATTAAATACAAAAGAGTTTTTATGGCTAAGAGATTTCAAAATGAGTCAGGAAGTCATTCCAGAGGTTACACTTAATGCATGTCTCAGGTAGATCTCACCAACTGCCTCTGTAAACAACGTTTCAAATAGGGGTGTACTCCTGAGAGTTCTAGAGCCATCTGGACACTACAGGCAAGGCACACAATCCCTTGAAATCAGCAACTTGTTGGTGAGTATTACTTTGAAATATGACTACCTATTTTGCCAATGTAATAGATTTAGACTCACTTATAATTTCCCTTCATGTGATTCTTATACCTTTTTTGAGTCTATAATTAGCACTGTACCGATTACATATATGTCTAAGAGACTTAAATTTTCAGTCTGTTCAAATGCCAGTTGAGCCCTGAATCTCAGAGGAGTTGTGGCCAATATCTACTCTCCAAATCATTTGACTCGCCCAGGACAACTAACAAAAAAATGATGATGGACAACTCCATCCCAAAAAAAAAAAAGAGTATCTGTAACTGCAAGCAAAACAGTTCCTTCCATCTGCCCCATGAGATCTACCCCCACTCTCACTCTGAGACAGAATGTGCATCACCATTCCAAAATCTTCAAGGTTGAGGAATGAACAAATATAAGGGGGGGAATGCAACCATGGACAAAGTAAACTTATTAATATTGTAGTAATGGAAGAACACGTAACATTGTTATAAAGATAGTGTTCACCAGAGGTTCTGAGGGGAGTAGGAGGGAATAATAGGTGGAACATTGGGCATTTTTAAGGCATTGGAATTAAGTGTAAACCACGGTGTAAACTATAGTAGCAATGCATCGATTATAACAAATGTACCATACAACTGTAAAATGTTATTAATAGGGAAAGATGTGTGTGTGTGTGGGGGGTAATACATGGGAATCACTTATACTTTTGATGAAACTTTTCTGTAATCTAAAATCTCTTAAAAAATAGTTTATTGTTAAAAAAAGATTCCAACAGTTTTTTAAAGAAATACACAAGCTGGTTCTAAAATTTATGTGGGAATGTACAAGACCTAGAAGAGCCAAAACAATCTTGAAAAAGAATACAGCTGGAGGACTTGCACTACAGTAATCAGGGCAGTGTGATGCAAGGCTATGTGGTGTAAAGATAACCTAAACAGGTCAACAGAATAAAGGAAGAACAGACACTAAACTTATTCAGTCAAATGATTTTCTCCCAAAAAGTCAAGTTAATTCAAAGTCTTTTTAACAAAACCTGCTGAAACAACTCAATCTCTGTATAGAAAAAAATAAACCCTGACCCCTAAATTACACCATACACAAAAGTTAATTTGAAAAGGTTCATTTGACCTAAACATGAAACCTAGGATCATAAAGGAAAGAAACATAGGCAAATATCTTCATGACCTTGGGGTAGGCATATACTTCTTTGGCAGGACATAAAATGCAATAATCATAAAGGAGAAAATATGTAAAATGGATTTTAAAATTAAAATTTTGAAATTTGTCTTCATCAAGACATCAATAAGAAAAGGAATAGGAAAATCACATACTGAGAAAAAGTGTTCACAAGCTATCTATGAGACAGAGGACTTGTATCCAGACAATAAAAAGAATTCCTACAAATCAACATTAAAAAGATGAACAACACAATTAAGTTAAAAACAAAACAAAACAAAACAAAAAAACAGCAGAAGACTTGAAGAGACACTTCACTAAAGAATACATTTGAACAGCAAACAAGCACATGAAGAGGTGTTCAACATCTGTAGTCATAGGGTAATGCAAATTAAAATCACAATGAGATTCAATTTCATGCTCAACTAGAATGGCTAAAATAAAAAACACTGACACCACCAAATGTTGGATAGTATGTGTACTAACTGGAACTCATATATTGCTAATGGGAACGTGAAATGGTTCAACCACTTTGAAAAACTGTTTGACAGTTTCTTATAAAGTTAAATATACATATATATAATGTCCCAGCAATCATATCCTTATATACTTACCTAAAAGAAATTAAAATATCAAGGTCTTAAAAAGATTTATACAAGAATATTTATAACAACTTTATTCACAATAGCCCAAAAAGGTAAACAAACCAAATGTTCAAGAATGAATAAACAAATTTTGGTATATTCACATAATTGGAACACTATTTAAAGAAATAAAAGGATTGATACACACAAGATGGATGAATCTCAAAAACATTGAGCTTAGCATAATAAGCCAATCACAAAAGAGTACATTCTGTGTGATTCCATTTATATGAAACTCAAGAAGAGTCAAAACAAATATATGATGAAGAAATCAAAAAATAGTCACGGTCGTGGGGTAGGGGATTGACTAAAAATAGGTATGAAGGGAACTTTCTGGGATGACAGAAATTTTATATACCTTGTTTTGGGTGATAGTTAACAAAGGTGCAGACAATGGTAAAAATCTTCAAATTAATTATCTAAAACCTGGCCATTTCATTTGTATGAAAAGAAAATCTAAGACAGAAAAGTATATACTGAGTTATATGGCATATAGTAATTATATTGAATAAGATAGCTATGCATATTGTATATAAATTTACATATTCTCTGAATGTTTTATTTGATATAAAAGGAATTTCTGGGTTTAAGGATATGAATCTTTTTCCAGGTTCAAGATTTATTAAATCTATAATTGAAAAATGTCAAATAATCTGAGGAAGCTAAAATTTGGAACAGGAAGACATGCTTGAGAGACACTTAATATATGGTAGTTCACAAAGATGCTTTTCCCCACCTGGGCCCTTTCTAGGTTTTTATTAAAATAGTCATGAAAAATTTAAGCAAAACTCTTTGCCACCTGATCTGTTTGAAGAGTTATTTATGTTGCAGAATAGGAGGAATAGCCTATGTTGAATGTTCCTGACCCCATATCATACAGATTCATGGGCCTTTTAATGTAGTTGAAACTAAGATAACTCCCATATTTTTTTGGCATATTTTTTTAAAAGCCTAGTTTTCTTGACATCATAATTCTTTCTATCCCTAGTACCTTTTATCTTGTTTTGCTCCTAATTTGCTGACTGATCAGGGTTTTAACTATCCTACTATAACAGCATCTTTATAATAAACAATCCCCCCCCCTTTTTTTTTTGAGGTACAAGGGGCTGGGGATTGACCTGGGACTGGAAAAATCCTTTCACTTTCAAACTATCTGTGTTTTAGGTTAGGTGAGTCTCTTGAAAACAATATGTAATTTGATCATGATTGTTTTAAAATCCATTCTGCCAATCAGTGTCTTGAGATTGAGGAGTTAAGCCATTAATATTCAGTGTTTCCACCATAAAAGCAGTATTCAGTTCAGTCATTTTGTTCTTGTGGTTTTTATATGTCACATCTTTTTTTCCCCTCTCTTTTCAATTGCTACCTCCTTTTCTGTATAGCTGATCTTTTGTGATGTATCTGACACATTTCTTTCTCTTTTCTGTTCCTGTATATTTTTAAAATATTTTATTTGTGGTTACCCTGGGTCTTATATTATGTAACTTATATCTATAACCTACTAATTTTAAAAGATTACAACCTAACTTTCTCTCACTTTCTGTTTATCAGTGAATATTTTAAACACTCTCTCATCTTTGAAGGACAGTTTTTCCAGATAAAGAATTTTTGGCTGGCAGTTTTTCTCTTTCAGTACCTTAAATATGGCACTTAGTCTTATTGAGAATCCCTTGTATGTGACAAATCACTTTTCTCTTGTGTTCACAATTCTATCTTTGGCATTTGTCATTCTCATTAGTATATGTGACGGAGTAGGTCTATTAGGATTTATTCTGTTTGGAGTATGTTGAGTTTCTTGGACATGTACATTTGCCTTTTGTAAGAGTTGGGAAGCTTTCATCCATTATTTCCTAAAATATTCTTTCTGCCCCTTTCCCCTTCTCTTCTCATTTTGGGACACACATGATGCGTATGTTTGTATGCTTCACATTGTCACTAAAATTCCTGAGACACTGCTCAATTATTTTTTTATTTTTCTCTATCTTTTCTTACTGTATGATTTCATTGTCCTGTCTTCTAGCTTGCTGGTTCTTTCTTCTGCCTATTCAAATCTGCTGGTGAATTCCTCTCGTGTATTTTTGTTTTGTTTTGTTTTGTTTTTAAGATTTTATTTATTTATTCATTTATCCCCCCCTTGCTGCTTGTGCTCGCTGGGTCAGCCAACCGCGCCGTGTGGGCGGGCCTGCCTTCACCAGGAGGCCCCGGGAACCGAACCCGGGGCCTCCCATATGGTAAACGGGAGCCCTACTGATTGAGCCACAGCCGCTTCCCAACCTCTCATGTATTTTTAAGGTATCCCCCCCCGCCGCCCCAAGATGGCTCCCTCGTCTGTCTGCTGGCTATGTCTGCTCGCGGTCTGCTCATCATCTTTAGGAGGCACCGGAAACCAAACCTGGAACTTCCCATGTGAGAGGTGGGCACCCAACTGCTTGAGCCACATCTGCTCCTGGAAAGAGAAACTGGGACCTCAAGGATAAACTCAAAGTCTCAGCGAGGTCTTGCAGCCATGTTGTCTGTCAGCCATATTGTCTGTCTCTACAACTGTGTCTTTCATCAGTGTAATTTCTGTTATGCTTCTTTCTATATTTTCAAATTCTATTTTATGCTCACACATTGTCTTCTTGATATCCTTTATCTCTTTATGCATATTTTCCTTCATCTCCTTGAATTGATTTAGTAGATTGTTTGAACTTCTTTGATTATATGTTCCAAATTTTGTGTCTCCTCTGAAGTTTTCATTTGTTCCCTTGACTGAGCCATATCTTCCTGTTTCTTAGTATGGCTTGTAATTTTTTGCTGATGCCTAGGCATTTGATTATCTTGATGAGTTAACACTGAAGGTCTGGTTCTCCCTCTTGTCTAGGGTTTTATTGTCAATTGGCTTTGTGTTAAGGCTCTTCTTTTTTTGCTTGGTCTAATTTATTCTAGACCTTTGGAATAGCCCATGTTTAACTATTCAGATTTTTTCAGTTCTTCATCTCATTATCACCCTGGATATGTGGTACCGTTTTTTTTTCTTTTTTCCTTGAGGTACCGGGTGCTGGGGATTGAACCCAGGACCTCGTATGTGGGAAGCCGGTG
>JAKSZT010054053.1:100963-142726 GCA_026826555.1 Tolypeutes matacus | reverse complement strand
CGGGTGCTGGGGATTGAACCCAGGACCTCGTATGTGGGAAGCCGGTGTGCCACAGCTGTTGCACTTCGGCTTCCCTGAGTTTTTTTTTTTTTCCTTCTAGTTTGTTTTTTGGCTTTTGTTTTTTTTTTTTTTTTTTTTTTTCAGGAGGCACTGGGAAGTGAACCCATGACCTCCCATGTGGGAAGCAGGTGCTCAACCACTTGAGCCACATCTGCTCCTGGCGTAATTTTTAAAATTGCACTTTTTGTGCAATTGTCTCATCTCCAGGAGAGAGCTTCCTTTCTTCTGTTCCTTCTCCACGAATCTTGATCTGTTCTGTTTGGGGTTTTTTTTTGTTTGTTTGTTTTTGTAGAATTTTCTCCCTGGCTACTATGATTTGTTTAAATTCTCTCCCTCATTCAATGCCCCCTTTGCAGTTCTGAGACCTATTCTGTTTTCAAAGCAGTTCAGTTTAACCCCTTTTTATTTATTTTTCTGTGATGCTTTTCTGCCTCTGGTTTCTTCCCCATTAGGGCATCCCATCCTGAGCAACTGGATCGAGTCAATCTAGAAAGGTGGGTCAATTCCAAAAAAGTCCATTTTGCTTTTAGCTGATCCAGCCAACAGAAACTGTATTGAGTGTACCTCTTGCCGAGAGTTCTGCCATGGTCTTCTCTTGTCCTCAGGGATGGGGGTGGGCCCTTTTGTATGAAGCATGACTTAGAGGTTTGTGTTCCATCCTGGGTCTCTTCAGACTTTGTTCCCATGCCTGGATATATATGGGATTCTAACTGTGAGTGCTGTGAGGGGGAAGGGAATTGACCAGAGGGTCTGAAATGGAAATTTCCTATCTGATATTTTTCTTTTTCTTCAATTCAATATTTGTGGAGTCCTTTTCCAGTCCCTACCATCCTCCAGTATTCTAAGCAAGTGGGATGTGTGCTTTCATTTGCTGATTTTCTGGGGAGGTTTTTTCAGGTGATATATCACCATGTTGATGACATCACTTGCCCTAATCAATTTTTCTGAATTACTATTTAATACCTTGCAGCTCTCTTAAGCATTTGATCTACTCTAACAGATTGTTATCTGTATATATGTTTTGAAGACATTATTAGTTTAACATCTCGTAAAGTGCCTTGTACAAAAACTTTCTCATGCACCCTGATCAGCTCCTCAGGGCAGAGCAAATAATTCGTGAACAATTTTTCTCGGGACTCTCCCTCCTTCCCGGTAACCAGCTTCCACTCAGGATGTCTCTGGCCCAGCCCTATAATCAGCACCGTCAGGTGGCCCTCTCGCCTCTCACTCTCTCCACACTGCACAAGGACCGGCCGCTACCTGACCAGCGCGCACCTGCAGTCAGCGCCCGTCTGCCCAGCCCCGACCCCAGCAGCGGCTGAACGTGCACCACGCTGCACGCTGCGCTCACGCTCCACGGGATGTCCTGCAACATGCCGGCGCAGGGCCAACTAGCAGCTGTGGCCATGGAGATGGCGGACCCAGATATATTTAGAATCTCTTGCCTCTTCTCCATCTGTGGTTCCACTTCAGAACTTTATCTTTTCTCACCCAGATGACTACATTGGCCTCCTAACCAGTCCCTCTGCCTACAGTTTTAACCTCTTCAAATTCACCCCACTGCGCTATAATCAAAGTGTCCTATCAAAACTGGAAATTCCACCTTGTCATTCCCATTTAAAACCCATCAATGAGTCTCTATCACCTGTAGGATAAAAGACAAGCACCTTAGCATGGTTTGCAAGGCGCTCTATGATCTGGCCCCTGCCTTCCTGTTCATTCTTACCTCTTTCTACTCTCTGCCCCACACTTAAGCCTCCATCCTTACCAGGCTGCTAGTTCTTTGCTGCATACTGTTGCTTCAAGCCTCTGAGCGTTATCATGTGCTTTTTCCCGTCTGTGGAGTGCTACTCACTATCTAATGCCCTCCCTGTATTAGTTAGCCAAAGGGATGCTGATGCAGTGTACCAGAAATCTGTTGGCTTTTTTAAAGGGTATTTATTTGCAGTAGAAGCTTACAGTCACAAGGCCATAAAGAGTAAGTTACTTCCCTCACCAAAGTCTGTTGCTACGTGTTGGAGCAAGATGGCTGCCGGTCTCTGCAAGGGTTCAGCCTTCCTCTTCCTCCTAAGGCTCTGTGCTCCCAGTTCCTTCCTTTCTCAGCTGTAGGTTAGGATAGAGCTCGTCTGTCTCCCCGGGACTCTCCGGGCTCAACTGCTCTGCTCTCTCCACAAGGCCAGCTATAAACTATCAGGCATATGTTCAGCTCTCTCCCCTGGGCTCCAGGGTCAAAAATTAAAGTCTCTGTGTTCTCCTTCTCCAAGTAAAAAAAAAAAAAAAAAAACTTTCTCACAATAGGCACTTGAATGTTAAATGAAATATAGTCTGCAAAATAAACACCCAAATGCAAAAAATTAAATACAGTTATGCTTGAGTGTATATATGCTGTGGCAGTTTGAGATTATTTTATGAATCCCAAAAAGAGAAAGATTATGTTTGTAAACCAATCTATTCCTCTGGGTGTGATACCCTTTGATTGCATTAAATTCTGCTGAGGGACCTTTACTTAAATTACTTGTTAGGATTGCTTTAGGGCTTTTGTTGGACTACGTCAATTAGGTATGACTCAAGTTGAGTGTCCACACCCTTGCTGGGTCTGACATAAATGGACTCACATGGACAGAGGAAAAACGGAGCTGGCATATTTGATTCTGAAATGTGTGAGAGAGGACTGCTTAAGCACGAAGCTCCTGAGAGGCTGGGCCCACGGAGCAGCTCAAGAGGAGACCAGCTTTGCCATACGCCTGATACCTTACAGCCGAACTTGGGAAAAGAGCAGAATAGGCAAGACTGATATAGGAGACCCAGAAGGAGACAAGCCCTATACCTGGTTGCTCAAAGCTGAGCTCCAAGAGATGAAAGATTCTGGAGGGAAAGGCAAAGACCTCTGAAGAGACTGGCGGTCATCTTGCTTCATTACGTGGCAACACATCGGGATGAACAGTAGGTGACTTTGGTGAGAAAACAGTCTGATGGTGCCTCAGTTTGGACATTTCATGGATTTTAAACTGTAAGCTTTTACCCCAAATAAATACCCTTTATGAAAGGGTACTTTGTATCAGCAGCCCTCTGGCAAACTAAAACATATGCCAAGGTCTAAAATGAAATTTTTCTTTCTAATTCAGAGGACATACATACCAGTGATGCTGTCCGTATAGTAGCAAAGTGTTCTCGATTACGATAGTGTGATTTGTGACGAGATACTTGGGGTGGAGATTGTGGATCAGATGCTCTTGCTCTAGGATCTCCCTCTTCTCTGTAATTTTCTTCCTCCTAGGCAAAGTAAGAGACAATACCATATAAGGTGAACAAACCCAGTTCATTTGAACCTACAAGAATATTAAAGTTTAGAGACAACTTATTTTTCAAAGACATAATTAAAAAAAAAAAAAAATTGGTGATGCTGAAATTTTATTTTCAACATAATTACAATCAAGAGAGATTATTTCCTCAATATATGACAACTTAGTATACAGATTGATAAAGAAAACTACAAGGCTAGATTTATAGCCTATCCATTATATGCAAAATCGAAAAGCTTTAACTTAAAAAATGATTGAAAAGCTTTAATATAACTTAAAAGATGATGAAATATGTAGCCAATACTTTAAATGGCAATAATAAAATTAATTATTCTAAGGCTCTTGGGTCTTAGATTCAATATGGGTTTAAAATATCTTTAAGGGAAGCGGCTGTGGCTCAATCAGTAGGGCTCCTGTTTACCATATGGGAGGCCCCGGGAAAGACCCTGGATTTGGTTCCCGGGGCCTCCTGATGAAGGCAAAGCCCGCCCACACGGCATGGTTAGCTGACCCAGCGAGCACAAGCAGCAAGTGGGGGATAAATGAATAAATAAATAAAATCTTAAAAAAAAAAAAAATATATATATATATATATATATATATATATATATATATATATATCTTTAAAATACCACAGCCATGGGTCCAAGATATGTAATTTTAAAAAAAACTGTAAGAAAACTCAAGAACTAAAGATGTCTTTTCTTATATACCTTAGTTCATTTGCTAAAGAGGAAGTCAGGTAAATAGCAACAAATTAATTGGAGGAATAATCTTTTTTATGTTTGATTCCATTCCCTAAGAACATATAAATTAAATATGATTTTGCCCCAATAACACTACTACTTAAGCAAATCATTCCTAATAAATTTTAGGTAATACTGTGAAATGTAAAGTTGAAAGGGAAGGTATTTCTATTAATTACTAAAAGAAATGATCTGACTTTCAAATATTTTTGAGAAATTTTTAAATTTTATACTTAAAAGTGCAAATAATAATATAGAAAACACCCATATTCCCTAAATCCAAAATTTACAATTAATTCTCCATAGTTATAATTCAACATTACAGATAATACACAAGTCCCTTTTTTTTTTAAAAAAAGGATGATCTGGGGAATGAACCCAGGACCTCGTATGTGGGAGGCAGGCATTCAACCACTGAGCTACATCCGCTCCCCAAGGATTATGTTTTTTTAATGTTGTTGTTGTTTAGGAGGTACCGGGGATTGAATCAGGGACTTCATACATGGGAGGCAGGTGCTCAACCACTGAACTACATCCATTCCCCAAACAGTTTTTTTTAAAGGAGATACCAGGGATTGAACCTGGGGGCTGTGTACGTGGGAGACAGGTGCTCAATCACCAAGCTACATCCACTTCCACAAGTCACTTTTTTTTTTTTTTTTTTTAAAGATTTTATTTATTTACTTTATCCATTTTAAACACCCCCTTCCCCATTTGCTGTTTTGTGTCCATTTGCTGGGCAATTCTCTGTGTGTGTTTCCTGCCATCTCTTCTCATCCTCCTCCTCCAGTCTTCACCAGGATTCGATCCTGGAGACCTTCGATGTAGGAGAGAGGTATTCTGCTGCCTGCGCCACCTCAGCTCCTGGCTTCTGGAGCTTTCGGAGCAGCTCGTCTTGTCTCTCCCCTGTTACGTCATCATCCTGCTGCATGGCTCCCGGGGCCCGACAGCTCAGCGGCACACAGAGCCTGGCAGCCCATGCACCTTCTATATATATATTTTTTTATTTTACCGGGAGGTCCCGGGGATCAAACCCAGGTCCCTCCATATGGCAGACAGATGCCCAACTATTTGAGCCACATCCGCCCCCTCCATAAGGCACTTTTGATTACCATCCATTCTAACCTCTTCTCACACGCCTTAAAGGCAATCATTATGTATTTCACATGTATCTTTCCTATTTTTTAATATTTTATTTTCCATGTAACTTCAATTAATGCAGTACATAGTACTTCTGTATTTTTATAATATTTTAAAATAGTTCCACATTCTTTTTGTATTCTCAATATATTAGTTTCCCAAATGTAGACATGAGATTGAGAGTTAACAAACCCTATTAGCATTTCAAAATAAGTTACCTAAAAATATCCCCAACTTCTGAAACATCAAAGAAACCTCCTTCTCTTCAACTAATAATATCATGAAAATTATTTACCATTATGCAACATTTATGTAATCTAAAGATTGTTTTTTTTAAGTATTAAAAAAAAATTATTTACCAAAGTTGAAAGGTTTTCACTGAAATCTAAATACTCACAGGTTTTAAATGGATGACAGAACTATTAGACATCACTGTGTGGTCCCCCTCCATCATATCTAGCTCACTCTTGTCATCTGAGGCATCTGGAAGACTGTTAACACTACTGCTTTGGCTACTGGCACTGATGGACATACTGGGAATAGACTGATTACTTCCAACACTATTCACTGTTCCTGTCCGTCCAACACCATGATCTTGTTCCTAAAAGAAAAGAGAATTAGATTCAAATATTTATATCTTCTCTGAATTCTTGATTGTAAGCAGCTAGCCCACTGCATGGCATACAGTCTTTAGAAAGAATGTTGGTGGTCCATCACGAAATATTCCCAAGACCAGGAAGTTTTCCAAACGTTGTGTTAGATGAGAGAAAAATAAAACAAAATGACCAATAAGTAAACAACAAAAATCCCAACCAACTGTATAAAAAAGTCAATCAATCAATTTTGGGTTGGGGGCAGATGTGGCTCAAATGTCTCATATGGAGGGACCTGGGTTCGATCCCCGGGACCTCCCGGTAAAATAAAATAAAAAAAAATAAAAAAAATAAATTTTTTTTTTTAAATTTTTGGGTTATTTCCAAAGTGCATTTTTTCTAAGTTGACATTTTTTAATAAAATCATTTTTATTATACTACTCATGGGGTATAGATGGAGATTCTGCTCATTTCTCAATGATACTATAAATACCGCTTTTGTTGTAATTCAATATCGAAGACTTTTATAGATTCCTTTTTCCTCAAAATATAGTCTCTAAACTATGTTTAGAGACAATGTTAATAAATTAATTTAACATTATTTCCTATCTACTCTTGTGTAAACTAAGAATTACAAATACATTCAACCAAAATCACAAGAACGTTTCCCTGAAGTGACCTGCCAGCCACGGTATATGAGCAACAACATTATAGTAGTCTTGCCATACCAGAGTTCTATAACATATACAGAACTTAATAAAGTACAGACACATTGTATATGTATATAGGGTCTTTTCTAGCCCTACAGAGATGTTATTAAAGATTTAACTACATTAGAATTTTATTTTATTTTATTTTATTTATTTATTTTTTTTTTAAAGATTTTATTTATTTATTCATTTATCCCCCCCTTGCTGCCTGCGCTCGCCGGGTCAGCCAACCACGCCGTGCGGGCGGGCCTGCCCCCACCAGGAGGCCCCGGGAACCGAACCCGGGGCCCCCCACATGGCAAACGGGAGCCCCACCGATTGAGCCACAGCCGCTTCCCTACATTAGAATTTTAAAAAGTTCAAAACTTATTAAATATTTCATATATTTAAAACAGTTCAAAACAATTTTTATCATAAAAAAAATGCAAAATAAACATAAAACAAAAACACCCCAGAAGTTATAAAAGTCTTATATTTTATAGTTCATCAATTATGTAGTGCTATTAAAAAGAAAAGAAAAGTAAGTTACTATTGCTCCTGGTTTGAAAATGAAAAGTGACTTCTATCACTGAAAAGCCATATAGTAAAGAGTAAAAGTTCTGGAATTCTGACAGTGGCAAAGAAGAAAACTTAAAATAATTAGAGAGAAAAAGATAGCTCCACATATAATAAACCTTATATTTCTTTACATTGCTATTGCAAATCTGTATTTCCACACTCCCTAAAAGGCAACATAGAAAAAAAACATGGCCTTCAGAATGAGAGAGACATGAAGCTGAATTCACACACCTCTATCTACTATGAGCTATTTAACCACTCTGAGCCTTATCTATAAAACCAATAACTTATAACTGTAGATGGAATGAAATTATACATGAACATCACTAGCTAGTTTCTTCCCCATATGCAGAAATGAAAGGACTCAAGTTTCCTTGGTGATATAGTAGAATGCCTGGTAAACTTTCTAATGACTTCTGAGTTATTACATTCAACTTCCCAACTGTAATTTCAAGTGTCCCAAAGGGTGTCCCATGGACCTGTACAATCAGTTAAAACTGGAAAAAAGGTTCAGTGGCCAAGAAATTTGAGGGGGACTAGATTAGGTTGAAAAGGTTTCTTTTACAAAAGACTTCTCAGAGCCTTTACTACGCCAATGTTGCTACAATGGGGTTGGGTTTAAAGCATGCAATCTAACATGATCTAAGACCTTTATTCCCCATCTGGGCTCTTACAGAACCAGTATTAAGAAAACACAATCAGGGAATCATGGATGTAACAGGTAGATTTTTGGTAGGACAAGTTGCATAAGGAAAGAAGCCAAAACAGGGAGTCATTTCTATGTTATTACCTCTTCTTCTTCCTGTGCTTCTACTGCTGGTCCATTATGTGCCTCCTGGAAAAGGAGTTTCTTCATCTTTCGATACTGCAGATTGTCCAGCTCTCTTACTGCATCCTTTGTCCTTTGAATGAGATCTATTAACACTGTTTCGGGGCGCTCCCGAAGAACAAACATGTGCTGGATTAAGGGTAGAAGATAAAAGCCCGGTTGAAATCTATTTAATCCAGTAAATTCAAAAGTACCCCATAATTCTTAGACCTTATAGTTACTATCCTAGATAATCATGATAGAGAATGCATATAATCTATAGCTGAATAATTCTACTACACTTTTGACTACTTCTATTTACAAAACTGCCATTTACATACAACCTGTCCTTATGCAGCTACCCCTGACATTTTATGAAAAACATGATCATAAGTCCTTTGTTGGCCAACTGCAAAGGCAGAGCTGAAATAAACAAAAGATCTAAACACTTAGAATCAGAGAACGCAAAGGTTCATATAATCTAAGAACTGATGATTTCATATAAAAGGCTATATTAATTTCAACAGGAATGTATTTTACCAATGATGAATTATATAATATCAACTTGGATATTATGGGTTCCTCTATCAATCCATAAACAATATTCTTCATGAAACACATGCAGTAGATTAAAAGCCGTATTAGTGATTTTAACTGCGAACATTTAATAAAGCTTAACCTTAACAAATACAGAAACCTAGAAAGGACGATTTCTATCATTAGGATTATCACTATTACATTCTGATGTATTTTCTTCCAGAAATTTTCTATACATAGACTTTCTTTTGCAGATACATAATTAGCATATAGATTGCAGACACCTTCTGCCCTTGAGTTCCATGAGATACCCTTGAATTCTTATAATACTTTGCCCTTCTTTGTTAGCGCAATTTTATTTCTTCTCTTTTCAAAGAGTTTAACTATCCACACAAAATTGATTTTACTTTCACTGTCATAAGTAGTATCCATGTTATTTCAAACTCATAAATTCATAAACATAATGCCTGAAAAATATTTTATCAAATGTTTGTGCCAAAATTATTTAACCTTTATCCCAAGTTAGCTCTTATGTTTAATTCTAAGATAAATATCTTCATGCATGAACTTTTTGCTGTTAATTTTTTTTCTTTATGATGGACTGCAACAGAAATGTAATTATTAAGTCAAAGGGTATGAAGCTCTTCATAGGAATTTCTTATCATCTCAAATAGGGCTGCACCAATACACACTTTAACCTAGGAAATTCAATACATAGAGTTTGGAATCATTCAGGCTTGGGATCTAATCTCAAATACCTGCCCTGGTGACCTGGGTTATTATATCTATGAGTTTGAAGGGCTTCTTTTACTTTATCAGGCAAGTGTAAGAAGCCAGTCACATTCCTTCTTTTTCTTGAGTTTTAGACTTGATGTATTCCTCTAATTTTAGTAGTCTTCTTATCCCAAAATTATATTTCCGTTATTTCTAAGTTTGATAGTTTTCTACATACAGTTATTTGTTTCTTACTAACTTAACTCCTAGCTACATTAGAGCTTTTGTTGCTATTGTGAGTCCCTATTTATTCAGGCTTTCATTTCTGAGACTGAGTGAATTGTATATATAAAAATTTAGACTATTTTGAATATTTAAATATATATTCTATTTAGACATGTAAATAGACATGTAAAAACTGTAAGAATAGCTAATCAGTTTTTAAAAACAAACAAAAAAATAATTTAGTACCTAAGAAAATTTTCCAGAGGGAACAGTATAAAATTTTTCTTAGTAAAATCTAGTAAAGCATATTTAATCCAGATTCAGAATAAAAAACATTTTTAAAAATAATTCTATAGGGACCAAAAAACAGATTAGAATAGAGTAAAACTGACCTTTAAAAGTTCCTCTGATGTAGGGCGATCTTGAGGGATTTTCTGGAGACAAGAATCTACAAAGTTGCGAAAATAATCAGACCTATTGTAAAGGAAAGTATCAAGTGAACATATTGCTACTTCCTTTAAAAACATATCCAAAAATCAAGGCATGTGCATACTGGTTAGAGGGGGAATGAAGAAGAAGATGACTATACACTACGTATTTCATATCAATCAAAGAGTAAAGAATGAAAAGCTATCTAAAGCAACGAATGAATCTTCACAATTTTCCAAAGACAAATTTGAGGAGATTATTTGGAAATCCTACTCCCACATACTTAAATATCACAACTCTGTATTATTCAGGCAAAATTGGGGAGGTCTATTTTTTAAATCGCATTCAAATCCAAGATAACATTCTTCTCAATTTTTTTCTTTTCTCTCTTTTCTTGCTTGCCCCTTGGATGATCCTCCATATAGCATGTTTCAGAGCATCATGCTATCTGTTCTGGAGGAAGCAATTTTTATAACTGAGTATTTGGTGCCCCCTGAGCAAATGGACAAGACTTTCATTAAACCTAGGCAACCTATTACAATATTTTTTAAAATGTTGTTAGAAGTCTGTAACTTATTATTATATGATGTTATTAACTAGAGTTCAGCGAATAAGGCAGTAAGTAATAATCACTCCATCAATGCTTGTCTTTGATATTCAAATAAGATTTTAAAGTCCCTGTAGGCAAAGAAAAGAATTCTTTTTGTGAATCCCCAAAGTATCAAATAGTATAAAAGTCTGTGTTCAATATATTTATTACTTATATATACCATAATGTTGAATCCTGCCAAAAGATTCCTTATATAGAACTCTATATAAGTAGTAAAGACCTAGGAATGTGCCTTAATTATGTAATCTTTTAAAAAATAAATACCTAAGTTATGAATCTACTTGTAAATTCCAAAATATTTATTAAATATACTGAATTTTCCCCTAGAATTTTTCAAATACTAGGTGGACCTCAGGAATTAATTTCCTATTAAAATTTTCTACCATTGATAAAAATCCTAGTTTTCTGGAATTGTCAATGTGTCCTCCATAAAATTCCTTACATGAATGAACTTAATTATATCAAATCAAGGAAGCACTAGGAGAAGAGACATTAAAACAATCTGAGTAACAAATATTATATTTACAGTGAGAATGATCCCAAATTTTTGAATTACATAGTAATCTTGATAAAATCAAATCATTTTACCTATTTTATACCATATAAATTATAAACCATTTCCCAATAAAATATCACAACAGGTTGTGGTAATCCACATATTTTTACTTTTAAAATACCAGTGTTTAAATTATGCTATTTATTACAAAATTAGTTACATGTGTTCTAATATGTTCAAATAAAAAAAATATATATATACATATTTTATTTAAAAAAATAATATATTTTGCTCCCATATGACCTCTTCTACTCTTTATTTCTAAACTGAGTTAAATGTATGCTATGAAATGTAGACACAATAAAGGATAAATATGGTAAAAGAAAGGAGAGAATAAGTCAATTTTAATATCTCTTCAGGTAACACATTGTACTTAAGTGAAATGAACTCATTATGATAATGTATAAACATTTCATTTTCACAATGCTGAGTAATATATCTCTTAGCAATACTCACCATTCATTAGACTGTAGTGTAGGGGATTCATTCTGGGCTATGTGATATAAGGCACTCATCGCATTCATATTAAATAAAGGAGGCTTCCTTTCCGCTGTAACAGAGAGAAAACTTTGTTAAAAATACTTGACTAAAAACAATTAAAAAAATTTTTTTTTGCCTATTAAAGGCATTTTATTTTTTGTTTTTTTCTTTTTCTTTTAAAACAAACTTTCTAAAAATTGCAAATCAATTTCAAAGAACTTTTCTCCATTAATTATTTGACCGCAAACTGTTGACCTGAAAGCCTACTATCCCTAAAAAAGTTATTTTGTATTTCCTATGAACAAGAGCATTCTCCTAAAAAAACACAATACAGATATTAAATCAGGACATTTAATAGGATATATGGTTATCATCTAAGCTCAAATTACATTCAAGTTTCATTCAGATGTCCCAATTATGTGCTTTATAGTATAAGTGAGATTTGATTATATGTGTCTTTCAAGAAATTTGTGCATTTTATCTAAGTGGTCAAATTTATTGGCATAAAATTGTTTATAATATTTCCCTATTATTATTTTAATATCTTTAAAATCTGTAATAATGTCTGTCACCTCTCATTCTTGATTTTAATAATTTGTGTCTCTTAGCTCTTTTGTCCCCGACTGGTCAGGCTAGAGGTTTATTAATTTTATTGACGTTCTCAAAGAATCAGGTTTTTTTGTTTTTGCTTTTTTTTTTTTTTTTTTTTAAGGAGGTACCAGGGAGTGAACCCAGGACCTTGTACATGCAAAGCAGGTGCTCAACCACTGAGCTACACCCACCCCCTCAAAGAATCAGTTTTTTGTTTCAATGATTTTATTATTTTTCTGTTTTCCATTTCATAGATTTCTGCTTTGATCTTTATTATTCTCTTTCTTCTATTTACTTTGGGTTGAATTTGTTCTTCTTTTCCTTGTTTCTTAAAGTGAAAGTTTAGATTATGACCTTGACACTTTTGAAGGATACAGGACTGGTGAATGTCCTTCAAAGTGGGTTTGTCTGATATTTCTTATGATTAGATTTGGGTTATACATCTTTGGTAGGAATATCACAGAATTAATGCTATATTTTGCTCATCCTATGAGAAGGCAGATGATTTCAAATGATTCTGTTACTGATGGTGCTCACTTTGATCACCTGATGAAGGTAGTGTCTGCTAAAGCTCCTTCATGGTTGTTACTTTTTTTTCCTTTGCAATTAAGTATTTTGTGAGGAGGTACTTTGAATCTATATAATATCCTTTTTTTCCCCCCATAAAATTCCCATTTTATTCTTTTATTTATATATTGTATGGACTTGTGGATTTCTATTTTACTTAAGTTATAATCTGCTACTACCATTTATTTTAATGTCCAAATTGTATCATATTTAGCCAATAGGAGCCTCATTAAGTTCATTTCTACATCTTTTTGACATGGCCCCACCATTCTTTGATCACTTCCTTGCTTTCTGGGATACCAAGATATTCCAGGTTCATTTTATACTTTTCCAGCCCCAGAGTCTGGTTCAGCCACTTCTACAAGGAGTTATGGAACTAGGCATGTTCACTGATCAGTGGACAAAACTAAAGGAATCCACACATGTACATAATACATTTATATACTTACATGCAAATTAAACAAACATTTATTTCTTTATCCATTATTTATTGAAAAACATGAGTTCACTATAACAATCCAAATTCCAATCCAACACGAAAGTGTTTATTCTAGCTTTCTCTATATATATTTAACATGCTCCTTGGACAAAGGAAAAAACCTCAACCCCATTATCCTTTAATACATGCTTCCCTCGAGTTGTTACAGCCTCATCCTACTTGGGTTCTGATACCCCATGATGAGCCACCTCCAGACACAAATACCTTTGTCACCTTACTAGGGCTCCAAATCTCTAGGGCTCCAAATCTCTACACTGGACCACACTCTCATGTAGATGCCCTCGTCAGGCTTTAACTGACTATACCAGGCTATTTCTCTGTGTGAATTCCCTCTTCTATACTCACTTAATTCTGACACCCCACTCTGGGCTACCATGATCTAGTATGGACAGCTTCCTTACTCTTTCCTACCTAATAGTTTTTTTTGTTTTTGTTTTTTTTTTACAATTTAGATGATACAGTTTAATAATTTTGATGATATTTACCATGTCCTGTGTCCATTACTGTAAGGTAATGAAAAACCTTCCCCATGACCACCAAACAACCCATTAGATCTTGACTGTTCCCTTCTCCCCAGCCCCCCAGGGCCCATGATACCCCCCTCTCCCAACCCATGGAATGTCAAGATTCACATTTACATGCCCTGGGGATTTGAACCAGCCCTTCCTAATCCACCCACCCCCCAGTGCTGCACCACCAAACCCAGGAACACCACCACTCATCTGCCCCATCCCCCAACATGCAACCACACTCTATCCCTTTACCATAGATTATGTCCATATGGATGATGGCTCAAAGCTTGCTCTTCTCTTACTCTCCTTTGTTAACCTATCTTTCAGGCAATGGTTCTCAGAGACTGTTCACTTTCCTCAGTTCAGATCAGTGAGGTCATATACTGTTCATCCTTCAGTGCCTGGCTTGCTTCACTCAACATAAGGTCTTCAAGATTCATCCACGTTATTCCATGTGTTAGCACTTTGTTCCTTCTTACAGCTGAGTAATATTCCATTGTATGTATGTACCACACTTTGCTTATCCATTCGTCTGTTGATGGACACCGGGGCTGATTCCAACTTTTGGCAATGGTGAACAATGCCGCTATGAACATTGGTGTGCATATATCTGTTTGTATTTTTGTTTTCAGTTCTTCTGGGTATATACCCAGTAGTGGAATTGCTGGATCATACGGAAGATCTATTGCAAGTTTTCTGAGGAACCGCCAAACTGTCCTCCACAGTGGCTGGACCATACCGCAGTCCCACCAGCAGTGGATGAGGGTTCCTATTCCTCCACATCCTCTCCAACATTTAGTGTCTCCTGTTTTTTTAATAGCTGCCATTCTGATGGGTGTAAGATGGTATCTCATTGTAGTTTTGATTTGCATTTCCCTGATAGCAAGTGATGTTGAGCATTTTTTCATGTGCTTTTTAGCCATTTGTATTTCTTCCTTGGAGAAGTGTCTTTTCAGGTCACTTGCCCATTTTTTATATGGGTTGTTTGTCCTTTTATTTTCGAGGTGAAGGATTTCTTTATATATGCAGGATATTAGGCTCCTATCAGATATATGGTTGCCAAATATTTTTTTCCCATTGGGTAGGTTGCCTTTTTATTTTCTTAATAACATCCTTAGAGGTGCAAAAGTTTTTAATTTTGAGGAGATCCCATTTATCAATTTTTTCTCTTGCTGCTCGTGCTTTGGCTGTGAAGTTCATGAAACCACTTCCTATTACAAGGTCCTGTAGATGCTTCCCTACATTATCTTCCAAGGTTTTTATGGTTTTGGCTCTTATATTTAGATCTTTGATCCACCTTGAGTTGATTTTTGTATAAGGTGTGAGATGGTATTCTTCTCTCATTCTTTTGGATATGGATATCCAGTTTTCCAAGCACCACTTGTTAAAGAGGCCACTCTCTCCCAACTGAGTGGGTTTCGTGGCCTTGTCAAATATCAGATGACTGTATATGCGAGGATCTATATCAGAACTCTCAATCCAGTTCCATTGGTCAGTAGGTCTATCCTTGTGCCAATACCACGCAGTTTTGATCACTGTGGCTTTGTAGTATGTTTTAAAGTCAGGTAGTGTGATACCTCCAACTTCATTTTTCTTTTCAATATGTCTTTGGCAATTCGGGGCCTCTTGCCTCTCCAAATATATTTTGTGGTTAGTTTTTCCAGTTCCTTAAAAAATATAGTGTTGACTTTTATTGGCATTGCATTAAATCTGTAGATTAGTTTGGGTAGGATAGACATCTTGATGATGTTTAGTCTTCCCATCCATGAACAGGGAATATTTTTCCATTTATTTAAGTCTTCTTTGATTTCCTTTAACAGTGTTATGTAGTTTTCTGTATATAAGTCCTTTACATCTTTAGTTAAATTTATTCCTAGGTATTTGATTCTTTTGTTTACTATTGTAAATGGTATTTTTTTCCTGATTTCCTCCTCAGTTTGCTGGTTATTGGTGTACAGAAATGCTACTGATTTTTGAGCATTGATCTTATAGCCTGCAACATTACTGAACTCCTTTATAAGTTCTAGAAGCCTTGTTGTCGATTTCTCAGGGCTTTCTATGTATAGGATCATGTCATCTGCAAATAATGAAATTTTTACTTCTTCTTTTCCAATCTGGATGCCTTTTATGTCCTTTTCTTGTCTCAGTGCTTGTGCAAGTACTTCTAAGACAATGTTAAATAGGAGTGGTGATAGTGGGCATCCTTGTCTTGTTCCCGATCTCAGAGGGAAGGCTTTTAGGATTTCACCGTTGAAAATGATGTTAGCTTTGGGTTTTTCATATATACCCTTTATCATTTTCAGAAAGTTTCCATCTATTCCTATCTTTTGTAGTGTTTTTATGAGGAAAGAGTGCTGTATTTTGTCGAACGCTTTTTCTGCATCTATAGAGATGATCATGTGATTTTTTTCTTTCAGTTTGTTTATGTGGTGTATTACATTGATTGATTTTCTTATATTGAACCATCCTTGCATACCTGGGATGAAACCCACTTGGTCATGGTGTATAATCCTTTTGATATGTTGTTGAATGCGATTAGCAAGTATTTTGTTAAGGATTTTAGCATCTAGGTTCATCAGAGAAATTGGTCTGTAATTTTCCTTTCTTGTGGTATCTTTATTTGGTTTTGGTATTAGGGTAATGTTGGCATCATAGAATGAGTTAGGTAATATTCCTTCTACTTCTATTTTTTTGGAAGAGCTTAAGTAGAATTGGTGTTAGCTCTTTCCGGAATGTTTGGTAGAATTCAGCTGTGAAGCCATCTGGTCCTGGACTCTTCTTAGTTGGGAGGTTTTTAATGACTGAGTCTATCTCTTTACTTGTAATTGGGCTGTTGAGTTCATCTATTTCTTCTTTCATCAATGTCGGCTGTTTGTGGGTTTCTAGAAACTTGTCCATTTCCTCTAAATTGTCATTCTTGTTGGCATATAATTTTTCAAAGTATCCTCTTATGATATTCTTTATTTCTGTGGGGTCAGTAGTGATATCACCTTGCTCATTCCTTATTTTATGTATTTGCACCTGTTCTCTCTTTTTCTTTGTTAGTCTGGCTAAGGGTTTGTCAATTTTGTTGATATTCTCGAAGAACCAGCTTTTGGTTTTGTTTATTGTTTCCAGTGCTTTATTATTCTCTATTTCATTTAGTTCTGCTCTAATCTTGGTTATTTCCTGCTTTCTACTTCCTTTAGGTTTAGTATGTTGTTGTTTTTCCAATTCCTCCAAGTGTGCAGTTAGGTCTTCAATTTTAGCTCTTTCTTCTGTTTTAATATATGAATTTATGGCTATGAACTTCCCTCTCAGGACTGCTTTCGCTGCATCCCATAGGTTTTGATATGTTGTGTTGTTGTTTTCATTAGTTTCAAGGTAGTTACTGATTTCTTTTGAAATTTCCTCTCTGACCCACTGTTTGTCTAAGAGTGTGTTGTTTAACTTCCATATCCTTGTGCCTAACCTGTTTCTCTGGCCCTTATTGATTTCCAACTTCATTCCGTTGTGGTCAGAGAAATTACTTTGTATAATCTCAATCTTTCTGAATTCATTGAGTGTTGTTTTGTGGCCTAGCATGTGGTCTATTTTGGAGTATGTTCCATGTGCACTGGAGAAGAATGTAAATCCTGCTGTATTTGGGTGTAGTGTTCTGTATATGTCTATTAAGTCCAAATCTTCTAATGTATTGTTGAGTGCCTTCGTTTCTTTATTGATTCTCTGTCTAGATGTTCTGTCTAATGATGATAGTGGTGTGTTGAAGTCCCCTGCTATGATTGTAGAGGAATTTATTTCTCCTCTTAGTTTTTCCAGAGTTTGCCGCGCGTATTTTGAGGCACCTCGATTAGGTGCGTAAATGTTGATGATTGTTCTCTCTTCTTGAGAGATTACTCCTTTTACTAATATGTAGTGTCCATCTTTGTCTCTTACAATAGTTTTGCATTTAAAGTCTATTTTGTCTGATATTAGAATAGCTACTCCTGCCCTTTTTTGGCTGTTAGCTTGTAAAATGGTTTTCCAGCCATTCACTTTCAGCCTCCTTGAATCCCTGGGCCGAAGGTGGGTTTCTTGTAGACAGCATATAGATAGATCATATTTTCTTATCCATTCTGCCAGTCTGTGTCTTTTGATTGGTGAATTTAATCCATTAACATTCAGTGTTATTACTCGTAACGAATTTCTTACTTCAGTCATTTTTTCTTTGGGTTAATGTATGTCATATGTCGTTTTGTTTCTCTTTTTGAGTTTTCAGTTGTTTTTAAACTCTCCTCCAACTCTCTCTCCTTTGTTTTTTCCTTTCAACTTGTAGAGATTCCTTTAGTATTTCTTGAAGTGCTGGTTTCTTCTTGACATACTCTCTTAATTGCTGTTTATCTGTGAATATTTTGAACTCTCCATCATTTTTGAATGCCAATTTTGCTGGATAGAGAATTCGTGGCTGGAAGTTTTTTTCTTTTAGTGTTTTGACTATTTCATACCACTGTCTTCTTGCCTCCATGGTTTCAGCTGAGAAATCAGCACTTAATCTTATTGTGCTTCCCTTGTATGTGATGGTTCTCTTGTCTCTTGCTGCCTTGAGTATTTTCTCTTTGTCTTGAGCATTGGACAATTTGACAAGTATATGTCTTGGAGTTGGCCTGTTGGGATTTATACTATTTGGGGTGCGCTGTGCACATCCATCTCTCTCAATAGAGTTGGGAAGTTTTCAGCCATAACTTCCTTTAACACTCCTTCTGTTCCTTTTCCCTTCTCTTCTCCTTCTGGGATGCCCATAATGCGTATGTTTGTGCGTCTTGCATTATTGGTTAATTCCCTGAGACCATACTGGATTTTTTCTATCTTTTTGTCTATCTTTTCTACAATCTCTTTGATTTCAACTGTATTGTCTTCCATATCACTAATTCTTTCCTCTGCCTGTTCAATTCTGCTGCCATGTGAGTCCAGCGTCTTTTTCATTTCTTGACTTGTGTCTTTGTTCGCCATCATATCCATTACCTTTTTAGGTGTGTTAGCTATTTCTTCAGTATGTTCTCCCAGTGTCTTCTTTATATCCTTAATCTCTTCCTTCAGTTCTTTAAGTTGGTCCATGATATTTGTTTGGATAGCTTTGATTAGTTGTTCGATGTACTGCATTGCTTCCTGGTTTTTATTTTGTGCACTGGACTGGTCCATGTTTTCCAGTTTCTCAGAGTCATTTGTATTTTTCTGTTGCCCTCTGGTCATCATATTATCTTGATGGGTTTGTTCAGTTGATTAGCTTTTCTCTATGCTCTAGAATTTTATTTAGCTGTTGGTTCTGCGTGTGAGTTAAGTTTTCTCTTTGGCAGTTTTTCTTCTTATTTTATTTCCTTGCTTCTTTCTATGTTCCCGCTAACGCAGGGCCAGGACCAGGGCTGCAGTCTTGAGGTGGGGGCCCCTCACTCACTTCGCCGCCGCCCACAAGGCGGGACAGAGACTCCTTCCTCGCTGCACTCCTAGATCCAGCGCTGCGTCACAGCCGGAACAGGCGCACCAAGTCAGCGTGGCCGTGGCCGCGGCTCCAAAACACCCCGTGGACTCCTACCTAATAGTTTTAAGACTGGATAGTTTGGTAAAGGTAGGGAGCTACTGAAGAAAGTCTTAATGAATGAAAGAAGTGACTTATTTGTGTCTATGATAATTTATTAAGGTCTTTACATTTGTAAAATGGTATACTATCCATACATCAAGCCAGAATATGTCTTCCTGATTTTTTTTTCATATATTATAAAATTTAACATCTTTCAATTCATCAAAGAACACTGAACTTATTTAGCTAAAAACCAGAGAAGAGTTTCATCAAATCTAAAAATGTGGTAGACTTTAAAGGATTCAACTAACACTTTCTATTTCAAATTCCTATAAGCTATATATAAACTTTAATTTTATGTAAGACAAATTTATTTTCCAAAAAGAGTTAAAGAGATCCCATTCCTTATTATCTTGTGAAAATGCTTCTCAAATGTCTTTTTCTATAAATGTGGCCTACTTCTATAAAATTAGTACCACCAAATCTAAAGAGGAAATGAAATTAAACTGAGATAGACTAACTGGAAGGTCTAGAAAGCAATTTCAGAAAACAATGTCCAGGGGAAAAACACAGAAGGAGTTCAAATAATGAGTACTTATACAGGGCAGTAACCATGAAAAGGGAAAATAAATGGATCTAAGTTTTAACTTTTTATTTTATGGTTTTGTCTCTCAATGGCAAAAATCACTTTGTGTTTGCATGGGAACTAGTACTGATAACCAATTTAAATAAGTTTTTATTGACCTTGACTCTCAACAAGAGGCATATATAACCCAAGTTAAGATACAGGGGATAAGTTTTTTTATTTCTTGTTTTTGTTCCAGGATGGGCTTTGTTTTAATTTGAAGAAGCTCCCATGTAAGTTAGATTTATTTACATCATCTTTAACTTTAGGATTTAAGAAGGACAGTGATACTACAGTACCTGGGACTACATCAGGTACAAACTGGATAATATGATAATAACCAATATTTATAGATGCTTACTATGTGTCAAGGTGTAACCCGGGCAGTTTTTCTATGCCACTTAATCATCATGAAAATCCTATGAGGTAGGTTAAGGTGCCCAAAGAGATCCAGCTAGTATATAGCAACATTTTAGCAATAATAAAGTTGGAAAAAAAAAAAAAAAAAGGATAAAGTTGGTACTATATTAAGAATAGTCAAAGCAGCACCATTAAAAATTATATATAAAACAAAAAACTGGAAGAAAATTTACCTAAAATGCTAACAATGATTATGTTTAGTTAGGAGAACTATGGATGATTTATTTTCTTTTTACTCTTTTTGAATTTATGTAATTTTCTACACTCAGCATGCACTTTTATAATCGGAAAAAAGGATATTTAACTTTTAGAAAGAGGATTGTATAATCATGCACACAGCCTAAAACACAACAAATTAGTGATCTTTTTCCACAGATTAAGTGTAAACAAATGAGCCATCTATGAAACTTCCTTTAAGATTTCTTGGTCATAAGAAGTAACAAAGTTATCTCAACATTTATGATACCAAGGTAACAAAGAATCATGTTTATTCAGAACTATATTTATGAAAACTAAGAATAGCAGTTTAAATTTGCTCTCTTACCTATAGTATAAGAAAAGTTTGCTTTAATTAGTTGTCTTTAACTATTGTAAAATAAAAAGCAATAATAGATACATTTTCTATAACTGAATCTAATTTGCATTGAAAATCATACCTCTAGACCTGTGCTAACAGGGTAGCCACTAGCCACACGTAAACCAATTATAATTAAATAAGAATAAAAATTTAGCTGCTCATTTGCACTAGTTTTATTTCAAATGCAGCTATAGAACATTTCTATCACGGCAGAACGTTTTATTGGACAGTGCTACTCTAGACCTTTCCCACTAAACCAAAACCAGGCTTAAAACCATGACTTTAACACTTCATAATTCAAAACATTTATAACACATTTATAAAAAATGTGATGCAGATTGAATTGTGTACCCCAGTTTGGACATGTTCTTGGTCTTAGTCTGCATTCTGGTGGGTGTGGACTCATTAAAAATAAGATCTCTTCAAGATGTTACTTCGGGTAAGGTATGGCCCAACTAACTAAGATTGGACGGTAATCGGATTACTTGTGTCCTTTATAAGCAGAGTGGAATTCAGATAGAGAGAAGAAATAGGGAAGAGCCAGAAGCTGTAAATCAATGGAACCCAGAGGAGAAAGGAGATGCCACTGCCATGTGACAGAAAAGTCAAGGATCAAGGATTGCTGACAGGCAGCCCTAGAATGCCACAGTCTTCTTATCACCTTGCTGACACCTCAATTTTGGACTTCTCCTAACCTCAAAACTGTTAGCCAATAAATTCCCACTGTTTAAGTCAAACCATTATATGGTATTTGTTTTAGCAGCTATGAAACTGAAACCAGTGATTATGAAAGTAGATTTATAAAAGATGTCAGGGAGCGGATGTAGCTCAAGCAATTAGGCATCCACTTCCCACATGGGAGGTCCCGGGTTCAGTTTCCGGTGCCTCCTGAAGAAGACGAGTAGATACCACAACCAGCAGATGCCTCAGATGCCAAAACGAGCAGACGCCTCAACGAGCAGACACAGCAACCAGGAGACACCACAACCACTGCAACTGCCACAACAAGCAGATGCTGCAATGAGCAGACAATGCAACTAGCAAGGAGCAGAAGTGGCTCTAGTGGTTGGGCACTAGTCTCCCACATGGGAGGTTCCATGTTCAGTTCCTGGTGCCTCCTAAAGACAAGCCGACAGGCAAGGGATCCATGGGGGGGCGCAGTGCGGGGGTGATGCCAAATGAATGCCTAAAACTCTAAGAAATCCTTTCAAATATTACACCCATTTAAAATTAAAGGCTGTTACATCTCCTAAAGTCACTTTATTTTAAGTGTAAAAGGCCCCATTGTATAGGAACTATTTTATTAACTAGAATAAATAAAAGCTAGACAATAAGGAGCAATTTCACAAAAACTACAGAATTTAAACAGACTTCCTTCTGAACAAATGAATACTTTCTAATCAAATAAATCCTAAAATATATCAATGATATCTAATAAGGCCATTATACAATTTTACTAACACCAAGGAACACATCAGTCAGCTAAGTATGTAAAAGGAACCTACTGGCAGAGGGCACCTTCTCCTTTACATTTATACCCAGGCTTCCTAAGAAATTAATTAGGACCTACAAGTAGAAAGACGAATCAAGATAAAAGAAACCAGTTTAGGACACTTAACTTTCAAGTGGAATCAAAGAAGTAGTTCGCAACCCTCAAATTGAAGTCAAGAGATCATGAGAATGACATTACAGTAATCTCCAAATCTCAGTCAGTATATTCAAACTACACAATTAACATGATGACATAGAACTTAAAGGAATGGTTAATGTAGGAGTTCCAACAAAAAAAGAAAATATGTAAAAATTACATTATTTTGGGAAAATAGTAGATTGTAAGAAATAGTCTGGTTGTAATAAAAATTATAATATTCATCTAAGCAAGCTTTTACCTTTACCTCAATTTTCCTATCTACTTGTTTCACAAACTAACAAACCAAGGTTGATAATAATTTATCAAAATTACATGCTGACTTCACTTTTAATGTGTTATTTCAATCCTTGGTCATTTCTTCTAGAATACTTCAATTGAACACTCCCAATATTTTCCACTTTCCACTATTCAAGAAAGGATATTAAGCAGGTTGGGGATGCTTGGGGAAATTAAGAACAAGATAGAGGGGGCGGATGTGGCTCAAATGGTTGGGTGTCCGTCTCCCATATGGAGGGACCTGGGTTCAATCTCCGGGACCACCCGGTAAAAATAAAGAAAAATATAGAAGGCGCGTGGGCTACCAGGCCCCGCTGAGCCAAGCAGCAAGATATGACATAACAGGAGAGTGACGCAGGGAGAGCCAAGACAAGACGTGCCGAAAAGCCAGGAACTAAGGTGGCACAGGCAGTAGGACGCCTCTCTCCCACATCGGAGGTTCCAAGGATCGAATCCCAGTGAAGACAGGAGGAGAAGGATGAGAAGAGGAGACGGCAGGAAACAGACATAGAAACTTGCCCAGCGAATTGACATAAAAACAGTAAAAGGGGGGGGGCAAGGTAAAAATGGATGAAAGTAAATAAATAAATCTTAAAAAAAGAAGATGCCATCATCTTCAACTACAGAAGCAGTTCCATTATCTACCTTGATCACTTATAGTGGGAATGTTAGTAACTTATGATGGTCTACTGCTTTTAGTATAGTTCTACTTAATGGGCAAAAGAAAAAAAAAATGTGTGCATAAAACCAAATTGCTACAATATGATACACAGCCTGACATCTAATTCTCATATATAACTCAATAAGGACCCTGAGTAGAGTTAAATAATTCATGACTGCTTTAGAAGAGCTTCTATAAAATGGTAAATCTAGTATTCAGCTACACTGTTAGGTATTTAAGTACCCATTAAGGTTAAAAAGATACCTCAAATTAAAGCTACAGTGGAAAATTATTTTAGCCCTAATTTAACAGAGCAAACTAATACATATAAAAATTATCAGAAAACCAATGTAAAAACTTTAATAGATTCTACATTTATTACTCCCCTTAGGAATTCACATATGGGTAAAAAGCTGCAATCTGGTACAGAAATTCCAGTAAACATTGATCAAAACTTACTTTCATAGTAATAAAAAACAATGCTCACCTAGTTCAATACATGTTATTCCAAGAGACCATACATCTACTTTGCCATCATATTGTCCTTCATCCATGGCTAAAATTACTTCCGGGGCCATCCTAAAACATAAAACATTCACTTAAAAGTATATTTTAAAAAAAGTATACTACTCTTTGAGAATGTAATGATCTTCTATGGAGAACTCCAGTAAATTGATCTAAACATAATTTTTATAATGGGAAATAAATGGATTACAGAATGTGAGGTAAATATTTAGCACTGCATATACAGTTTGAGATTATCCTCATTCTCATCATCTGTCATGACAATACAGCAGCATCCTAAAGGAAGGACATTCCTATAGCAAGGCAGTATTCTGCATCTGTTCTAGTTTGCAGATTCTAAGGTTGTATACCCCTTAGGGCCAACAGTTCTCAAACATTCTGGCCTCAAGACCCCATTATAAAAGTCTAATTTTGGCTTGAATGAATTTTATCCCTGCAACAAATAATGTCGTTCTTTTCCTTTATGTGGCAGGCTCACTTTGATTTATTTGAGAAAATATCTGCCACAAAACCAAAGACTGAATAACCATAGTTTCTTAGTCTTACTTCCAAGTAAAAATGGTGTTCCTTGATAAAAGCAGCTAAGTTAGCTCACAACTCAAACAATCATACAATTATCAACCTCACAGTTGTCTTAGTTACAAAACACAACATTAATTCATTTCTTTAACTAGAGTCTAAAGTTCTTGATGGTACACACAGATAGACATTTATAAAAGTTGCTGATTACTTCAATAAGATTGTCAACAGGCATAACCCAAATATGTGTGTATGTAGAAAGACATATAGGTATGTACCTAGTTCTTGTACTCCAAAAACACTATGTACAAATTAACAAATATGTAAGTAAAATAAACTCTGAATTGTCAATAATAGGGGGTTTCCTAAGTGTCTTTGAGATGATGAAGTAAATTTGAGAAATTGCTAAGTTAAACAAAGTGATTTTTTTATTGCAAGACTTTCCAGGACCTTTTTAATACCTAAAATTCACCATCAACTTCTAAAGAGAGGAATTATTAAGAACGATTGTTTGCTTATAGAATCCTTTTCCATGGGGGAAGGGACTCTAGACTAGGATTCTACATAAGAAATTTTGATCATTTAGAACAGTAGTCTTCAATTTCTATTATTCATATCCCTCCTAGAAATTTACAAAAACTAGGTATGCCTTGCACATTTTTAAGTTGCCATCTATATTTTATAAATTTGATAGTTTCAAAGGATATAATGTACAGTATATACATATATTGTATATTGTATATATGCCTTAAATACATATTCTTCAAAATCTTGGAGATACAGAATTAGTTCATTCAATTTATTAAAAATAAATAAACTGCTACACAACTTAATTAGCAAAATCAGTGTTCATAGTCATATCAATCAGTCAAATCAGAATCACTTTCTGTCAAAAAAAATTTATTTCATTTTTCAATGAAAATAAACATGTTAATATATATCCTCACGACAACCATCTCAGTTTTGAATTCTAAGCTGTAAAGAAAGAAAGGCAGGAATCAGGTAAAAGAGGATGAAGATTGGGGGGGGGTAAAAGGAAAGGAAGGGAGATGATTGGAAAGGCACAGGGTCTTGCCATGAGTTTATACCCTGACCCTTCAATATTTCTCAGAGATGCTTATACACATTCTCAAAATGTGTTGTGTCTCAGAGGTTTTTTCGTTTTGCTTTTTATTAATATTCCAGATCAATTCATTATTGTAATATTAAGGATTGGTAAGAAGTCTTTCTTCCAGAAAGTGGTAAAAGGGAGATTTTGAAAGGTAGATGGGAAAGGAAATACAACAGAACTCAGGCACCCTTGTCATACACAGAGAGAGAGGACATATGAAAGTTATAGATCTGGGAAAATTATTCCCTTCAAACTTGATGATATATATATACTGAATTATTTACAGACAAAAGTATATAATGCCTAGAATTTGCTTTAAAATACCTTGAAGGGGGAAGCGGCTGTGGCTCAATCAGTAGGGCTCCCGTTTACCATATGGGAGGCCCTGGGTTCGGTTCCCGGGGCCTCCTGGTGAAGGCAAGCCCGCCTGCATGGCGTGGTTAGCTGACCCAGCGAGCACAAGCAGCAAGGGGGGATAAATGAATAAATAAATAAAATCTTTAAAAAAATAAAATAAAATAAAATAAAGTAAAATAAAATAAAATACCTTGGAGGGGTGGGGATGAAGGGAGTAGAGAGTGCATAAGGCAGCAATGACCATGGTATAATGCTGTAGGGATGGGCCACTGATACATGAAGGTTCATTATACTTCTGTCTACTTTTGCGTATGTTTGAAATTCTTCATAATAAAAAGTAACTAAAAAGAAACAATTATCCAACTCTGAGTCAGCTACCAGTCTTCAGTTATTTTTAGTCTGAAGATTGCTGGTACATGATAAATACAAATCTAAAGAAAACACACAAAATTCCCACTCAGCATTTCTATCTTCTTCCCACTTGAATTTTTATTGAACTTTTTCACTCCCACACCCAATATATGATGCAGATAATAACAGGAAAGTGAATGGGAATGGAAAGGAACAAAATGAAAAGGATATGCCAGGGCAGCATTCTAAATCTATATTGAAATGCCCAGAATAGGATTATGTTTCCCAGAAAGAGATAAGACATTTGAAAATAGTACAACAACACATCACCTATTTCAGTTATGAGGATCAATACCAGATAGGATTATTCTTACCAATATGGTGTTCCCACAAAAGAATTGGCAGGAGATGCCATGGAAGCAGATCCAAAGTCAGCAAGTTTCACCTGGCCTGGTTCTGTCAGAAGGATATTTCCTGCTTTGATATCTCTGGGTTTAAGAAACACAGAAAATTGTTTACCTTTCCTTCATTAGCTTGTGTTGAAAATGATAAAAATCAAAGAAATCCTAAGCTAGGGAAGGAGAATCAAAACAATTAAGTCCAGGGATAACCTCACAATTGGGATATTGAGAATTAAGAGCTTTATTAGAAAATAAAATACAGAATTCAAATAAATATACAGTAACAATTTTCAAAAAGAGAACAGCTGTAAAAAACATAATAGAAAACCAGTCAAATGGAACATATTCTGAGTTTCTGTTTATTGGTACAAATAATGGTTTTAAAAATAAAAATTTAATTGGGAGGTGAGTACCCCTTCACAATCTATAAGATTTCTGAGTACCACTCTGAGTGTTAAAAATAAGAAGAAAAGGAAAAATAAGAAAAAGAAACCCACCCTCAAATGTTGGTTAAAAAAAAAGAAAAAAGTGGCCATACTCTAGCACATAACTTCTAACTAAAAACGAAATCTATGTAATGTAACATCAATGATCCCAAATTTACTTTCAAACTCACTTTACTGAAATAGCAAACTTATTGTCCATCCAAAACTAAGAATACTAGGGAAATGTATATAATGAAAATATATGACCAATGGGCACTATAATATATATAACCTTACAAAATTAACAAAGAAAAACTAAATTTCCAAGAACACTTATCAATTCTCGTTACAGTATTATAATGCATTTAATACTAAATTTAAATCTGTTTTCCTTCCACTTGTTTTAAAAAGATGGAGACTGATTCCCACTTCTCACATTTGAAAGAACATAATATTCAAACCTGACAACTTTTAACATTTTGAGTTCTCAAAGTCAAATACTAAAAGTATCTTTATTTCAAACTACTGAAAAATATTTGTTCTTTTATCTCAAAAAAGAGAAATACTAAAAATATTTAAGTTCATTTGATATGCTATAAGTTGAATGAAAGTGTTTAGACAGTATTATAACATTAAAAGGAATTTTCTAGCCTTCTTAAAAAAAAAAAAAAAAAAAAAGATGGAGAAGTACTCTGAAGTTGAGAAAACCTTAGGGTTTAATTCTAACTCTGCCACTTGTTCGTTTACCGACGATGTGGATTTCTCTTAAAAAGACTTTCCACATGTACAAAAAGTGGTGATAATCTATTATCTCTCAATGACTCTGTTATACACTTTAATATGTATTACCTGGTTTACATATATAATTTTAAAATGCTAGTTTCTTTCTAAATGAGCCTGAACTAACACCAATGCCAAAAATGGTTTAATCTCAAAGTTACTATCCATTACTAACAATTAAAGCATAAAGAATCTTAAGTAGCTTTTATTTATCCATGCCATGAAATCAGTGGAACAATATCGGTTACCAGGAAGACAAAAGGTCTAAGTTTAGTTCTAGCTCTAATCTATTTGGCTTTGCAACCTCTGGGACACAAATTGGGGATTCAATATCTTTATATGTAAAATGAAAATTCCTAATGTCCTTTCCAGTTTGCAAATTAAATGATCCTACAATTAAATTTCTACTATAAATCCAAAAAGGGCATATACTTAAGAAGGTTCAACAGCAGGTTTAGGCAAAGATGAAAATGATCCTAAACAGAGAGATGAGGTGTACCAACATGATCTTTTTAGAACATGGACATTCTAAATACATGAATTTCTAAGATTCTAAAATCTATCTGGCTGTAGTTCACAAAAATTTCAGGATTAAGAAATTTCAAGGTTGATAAATACAATAAGCCATTTGCTTGTTAATACATGATAATTTTCAAAACACTTACCTATGGATCATGGTATGAGAATGTAAGTAGGCTAAACCCTGGAGAGCACCATGAGTAATTGCTGCAATTTCCACTTCTTGTAATGGCTTTTTGTGAACTTAAAATAAAAAATTTATTTGAAACTAATTATTATATAGATATTTTTATTTGAAAAATAAATATACATACCTAATGTATGGGAGAATTTTAGAAGACTAAACATTTAGCAAGAAAGGATTTGCTTTCCAAGACAATAAAACAAGGCTATAGAACTTACAACTAGTATAGGGTTATGGCCAGCTGTTAAAGCGTAGTCCATAATTTTTCTTTGAACTAACAATATTAAACTGGTGATTATTTAAAAAAAGCTATTAAAGAAAAGTTCTTCTTTTATTCTTACCTATCTTTGATCTGAACAAATACATCAGATCAAGCTACTGAAGTGACAAAGAAATAGAAAAATGCTTGTAAAGTCACAATGAGAAAATTCACCTATTTTGTGCTACTATATCATATTTAATGAAGATAAGCACATATATTGAGAATCTGAAAAGGGCTAAATGTTTTACTCTTTCTAGACAATTTTTAATAAATAGTACAAACATATCTCATTTTATTGTACTTCACTTTATTGTGCCTCACAGATACTGTACATTTTACAAATTGATGGCGTGTGGCAAGCCTGCATCAAACAAGTCTATCTGTGTCATTTTCCCAACAGCATAAGCTCATTTTGTTTCTGTGTCACATTTTAATTAAGGAATGTACTTTTTTTATTTGCTTTTTTTTTTTTTTTAGAAATAATCTATTGCATACTTAATAGACTAAAGTATAGTGTAAATGTAATTTTCATATGCACTGAAAAACCAAAAAATTCAATTTGACTTGCTTTTGCAATATTGACTTTATTGCATTGGTCTGGAACTGAATCCTCAATATCTCTAAGGTAAGCCTATAATACAATTTAAGAAATCTCTACTTTCTTTATCATTTTAATACTTTTTAGAAAATATTCAAATGAAACATACCTTCTAGTAAATCTGAAGCCGATCCTAAACAATATTCCATTACAAGCTATATGGAAAGAAAAATTATAAAAGCATTGAAATATATTATAAAGACTACATTTGAGACAAAATAAATTGCCCAGGAGATCAAATAAATAGTTTGATTACCTTTAAAAATTTATATATTCATTGATTTGTTAAATACACATATAAAGTTAAGCCAATGATATATTAATCTTTTAATAACACCAACATATAATCACTTCTACAAGACATGTATTTCATATATAATTACTAATTATAATTAGAAAGGAATATACATATTCTGTTACTAGCACATATAGTAACAATTCTGACGAGTGTTCAGAAGCAGAAAACTGCATTCTCTGGAACAATAGGTTCAAAGTGCAGGTCACAGCTTAAAAATTTCTTTTAAAGCAAACACAGAGCACCTCCTATGTGCCAGATATTTTATATATATGAACTAATTTAATAATTACAGCAACCTTATAAGTTAGGTCTTACTATCTCAGTTTTAAAGATAGGGAAATAAAGAGAAGAGAGGTACTTGCCCCATGCCACCGTTTCTTATTTAAGCATAGCCTCAAGAATATAGGAGTCTGTTCCAAAATTATACTGGATAAAAAGGCACTAAACAATACAAATCTAAATCTAAGTTTAGTCTACTAAAATGATAATTAGCTTTAGCTTATTATTAAAAAAAAAAAAAAAAAAAAGAAAGAAAGAAAGAAAAAGGGAGGATAAAAGAAGGAAAACTGGCTGCCCACATGCAAAAAAAATTAAGTTGGACCTCTACCTCACACCATATTTTAAAAAATGAACCCTACAAAGATCAAGGTCTAGAACATAGGAGCTAAAACCACAAAACTCTACAAGAAAACGGGAAAACCTTGATAACTTTGAATTTGACAGTGACAACAAAATCATGAGCAACAAAAGAAAAAATAGATAAAATGAACATCAAAATTAAAGGTCATTAAAGGACAATAATATTGTCCTGTGCATTAAAGGACAATAACAAGAAAGTAAAGACAACTTACAGAATGGGAGAAAATAAAAGCTAACCATATTTGATAAGTGTTTAACATCCAGAATATATAAAGCATTGCTACAACTCAAAACAAAAAGACAAATAATGAGGGAGCAGATGTGGATCAAGCAGTTGCGTTCCCACCTCCCACATGGGAGGTCCCGGGTTCGGTTCCCCATGCCTCCTGAACAAACAAAAACAAACAACAAGCAAAAACAAATGAAAAAAAAAAAAAAAAAAAAAACAATTCAGGGAAGCCAGTGTGGCTCAGTGGTTGAGCACCGGCTTCCCACATACAAGGTCCCGGGTTCAATCCCCAACCCATGGTACCTCAAAAAAAAAAAGACAAATAACAAATAAATGGGAAAAGACTTGAAAGAAGATATACAAATGGCCAGTATCATTGGTCATCAGGGATATGCCAAATAAAACCACAATGAGATATCACTTCATTCCCATTAGGATAGCTATTAATAAAAAGCAAAAAATAACAAGTGCTGCAGGGAAGTTGGAACACTTATATACATAGTTAGTGGGATTAGAAAATAGTGTAGGGGAAACGGATGTGGCTCAAGAGGTTCGGCGTCTGTCTACCATATGGAGAGACCAGGGTTCGATCCCCGGTACCTCCCGGTAAAAAAAAAAAAAAAAAAAAAAAAAAAGAAAATAGTGTAGGCACTGTGGAAATCAGTTTGGTGGTTCCTCAGAAAGTTGAATAAAGAATTACCACAGGGAAGCGGCTGTGGCTCAGTCAGTGGGGCTCCCGTTTGCCATATGGGAGGCCCCGGTTCGGTTCCCGGGGCCTCCTGGTGGGGGCGGGCCCGCCCGCACGGCGTGGTTGGCTGACCCGGCGGGCGCAGGCAGCAAGGGGATAAATGAATAAATAAATAAAATCTTAAAAAAAAAAAAAAAAAAAAAAAAAAAAAAAAAGAATTACCACATGACCTGGTCATCCCATTCCGGGGACAGAAAGCAAGGACTATAACAGACATTTGTACACAAACATTCATAGCAACATTATTCACAACAGCCAAAATTGGAACCAATCTAAATGCACATTAGCATATGAATGGATAAACAAAATGTGGTATCCCATACAATGGAATGTCATTTAGCCTTAAAAAGGAATTAAGTACTGATACATGCTACATGGATGAACCCTGAAAAAATGTTCAGTGAAATAAACCAGACACAAAAGGATAGATATTATATGATCTCACTTATATGAAATACCTAGAGTAAGCAAATTCATAGAGAGAGATAGTAGACAGGTTACCAGGGGGAGGAATGGGAGAAAATGGGAACAGGGTTTCTATTTGGGTTGATGAAAAAGTTTGGGTAATGGATATTGGTGATGGTAGCACAATACTGTGAATATAATTAATAACACTGAATTGCATACTTGAAAGTAGTTAAAATGGAAAATTTCAGGTTGCACATGTTATTAAAATAAAAAGTAATAAAAAAGATTTTAAAAAGGTAGTGGGATCATTTCTGTTTAAAAGAAATTCTTAAAAGGTGTAACTATTACATCTATACAATTGTAGGATTATTGCCTTGTCACTTCAATGGTAACAATGGGGCAAAATTAATCTCTACTTCTTGTAATAACATGACTCAATTCTCTATCTTTTTTAAAGGAGGTACCAGTGATTGGCTCCGCACATGGGAAGGAGGTACTTAACCACTGAGCTACATCGGCTCCCCTCAATTCTCTACTTTTAATATTATTCAGCCAAGGAGTAACAGTTCAAATATCATTAAGAGGGAAGCGGTTGTGGCTCAACCAGTAGGGCTCCCGTTTACCATATGGGAGGCCCCGGGTTCAGTTCCCGGGGCCTCCTGGTGAAGGCAAGCCCGCCCGAACAGCCCAGTGAGCACAAGCAGCAATGGGGGGGATAAATGAATGAATGAATGAATGAATAAATAAATAAATAAATAAAATGGGCAATATATTTGAATAAACACTTAAAAAAAAAAAAATCATTAAGATTCATCAAACTTCACCAAGATCTTTGTGATTAAATAGATTATAATACATTTACATCAAAAAGGGTAAAACTAAGTTTCACCCTAGAGTAAAAATGTTATTACAATGTTTGATAAATCATTTGGATTATGGTACTACTAAAATGTCAGAGGACTTTTACCAACCACATAAAGGCTGACAGAATTCTTGAAAATCTCTATGGTAAGACTGCCAAAGTTTTATTATTTCAGAGTTCTAGGAAAGGGTGCTCTTCCTATATCAGCATGAACTAACATTTCATGTGCCTTTGCATACCTTTATACAAAGAGGTGAAACATTTTACATTCATTCATTCTAAATCAAAACCAACTAAATAAAAAAGCAAAGAGAGAAGTTGCCTACCCAAGCTGTGTGCTCACGTAAATAGCAACCTTTGTATTCTATACTGTTGGGATGTTTTATTCTTTGTAGAAACTTGACTTCCTTAATAATATCCTGCCATTTCTGTGGGGGAGAAAAAAGGAATAAGAGGGTAAATTATGAAAAATTGCTTTTCCTTGAAAGTTTTATAAGAAAAAAAAATTAGTATGTTAAGAAGGATTAAGAAGAAAACAACTTTGCCTTATTTATAATTTTTAGCTTAAATGTCAAAATAAATCTACAAGAAATTACATTCATAGAGTTTATACTTCAATTACATAATTTACTGAATTATTTAATTCAAAGTAGGACAAGTTGTAGTTTGATAAAATGTATCATCAATAAGTCTTATTAAAAAATTTTCATTCTTATTAAAATTTTACAACTACCCATCAAGGATGTAGATGAAAATTATATACCATTTTTAGTTTTTCTTTAACAGTAAATCTCTTTTTTTTTAATTAACAGCTTTACTGAGGTATAATTTACACACAATAAAATTCACCTGTTTTAAGCAGTTTGGGTTTATTTCTTCTAACAAATGTCAAGGCATTTTTCTTTAATTCAAACGAACTAATTCTTCTGAGTTTTAAGTTCCTAAATGCAGAATTTCTAAAGTGCTAGCGAACAATTAGTTATTTATAGCAAAGCTCACAGGGAAAACAAGCAGTATGAAAACTTTTTCCTACATATTTTATTAAGAGCCTTCCTCATTGACACCTACCAGGAAATAAAGATAAACCTTTAGTCATAGCTATTTCATGACAACCTTAGAAACTCAGGTCAGTTTCTGAGTTGTTCCTAAACATAGCTCTTAAGAATCAACCAGATTCACAATGTTTATTGTTTATGTATGTTCATGTATGAATGATATACTTCAATAAATTATTAAAAAAAAAAAAAAGAATCAACCAGAGAACTCTAAATTTACATGTCTTTCTATTACTAAACACTAAATACACTTAAATACCCAAAGATTGTAATGGTTTAGTATGTTTGTTACGGGGACTAGGAATCTGTTTTTTTTGTTTTTGTTTTTGTTTTTTCAAGCTTTGCCACTGATGACATATTCATAAGGGCAGGAGAACTAGCATAATAGAAAAGTTTTAAGAAATGTTTGGCACTGGAATTTAAGTATATATGAGATTTCAAAAGCTCTCAACAAAACACAGCAAAATATATTCATAGTGTTTTATATAAAATGTCAGAAATTTATAATATGCTAAATTGAGAAATTCTGTTTCACGGGCTTCAAACTTCAAATCTGAATGCTCTGCAAGGAAAAAACTCTTTAAAAAATTGTATTACTCAATGTAAAAAGTCTTTATGGAGGATAACAACATTAGATTTTAAAAGATGAAGCACTAAATGAAATTTTTTTGCTCCAAGTGTGACTAATCAACCAGACATCAACACAGTTATAATAGTCTGCCTGTGAAAACTAGTCCTAAAGTTGTGCTATAGAATGGCAAATACAATTACAGTGAACTTTAAGAAATGTTACGAGTTTTTTTTGGTATCAAAATGATGACTGCTTTAAAAGTACACTCTATAGTATCTATAATTTCATTTTTTTGGTTTTTCAGATTGTTACACAGTTTCTTAGACTATATATACACTGTCTGTTGCTGAAAGTTTGTTTATAACAGTCCCTAAACTCTTTCTAAATCCTTAAAAAAAAAAAAAAGTATATCCAATATAACTTACTGTCAACAGCATCTTATTCTACTTTAACTCTTTAGAAGCTGATACTCTGTGATAACATAGAGTAATACATATTAAATCAGACATTACAAAATTAAAAGCAGAAGCACAATGTGGAGGGTGTTAAGGATGCTAGTAATGTTCTGTTTATGGCTCTACGTACTAGTAAATAGGTACATTCACTTTGTGAAAGAAAATTTATTGTGATACATAGTTAAGATTTGTGTACTTTCTATAAGTATACTTTTAAAAAAAATTATTGGTCTTTCTTCCCAATTAAAAATGGTATGTCCTTCTTGAACATTCCAATAAGAATATATATATATATATATTTTAATCTACCTCAGTTGACTGCTTTCCACTATAAGACATTTTCTTGATGGCCACAACTTCATTGGTACGCACATCTCGAGCCTAAAAAAATAACAAAGAATGGATCATTGTCAGAATTAACAGATTAAAACTGGGAAAGCATTTCTCTAAGAAAAAAAAGCATCTATAAACTGTCATGTCAAAATGGACATCAAAACTGCTTTTATTGAGCAATAAAAAATAACACTATATAACAAAACTTATAAAATTACCCAAGAGGTGGTATTTTGGAAAGAAAAAAAAAAGCAGGTTTATCTTTGAGTAATCTAGTTTCTCAAAGAAGAAAAAACAAGAAATTTGAATATAACTATACACAGAGACAAAATAAGACAAATGAATACACGTCTATGTTAATAAATTTTGAAATCTCAATGAAATGTACAATTTTCTATAAAAGTATAAAAGGAAAAAATGGGAGTAAAACAATTAGTGGCAGATTGAAAACAATATCAATGAATTAGTTTTAATACAGTTTTCAGTGGCAAATAGTTTTACCAAGGGAAATTTTCCAGGATAGAAGAGGAATAACAGGAAATCAACCTCCATTAATTTCATGAAGGCAGTATAAACCCGTAACTAAAACCTCACAAACAGCACAAAATAGAAAGTTAGGTATCATTATCATTTATAAATATAGACAGGAAAACTCTAAATAAGACTATCAACACCAATTTTTAGAGAGCACTACAAGAATGTTTCATTGAGACTAAACATATAGTCCCAGGAAGGCAAAGATTTTGATTCTAGGAAAGCATTTCACAAGTCACCACATTTTTAAATGTTAAAAGGGGAAAAAACATAGGAACGCCAATAAATGCTGAAAATGCTGGAAGAGCCCAACTTATAGAAAACCAAAAATATAATGGCAATTCTCAACATGATAAAGAATGTCTGTTGCAAACAACTGCTAATCAGAATGAAGACAAGATTTTGTTAAAATGCTATCACAATTAATTAACAATGTTGTTGAAATTTCTTTTAAAGTAATAAAAATATAAAGCAGAAACACAGTTAACTCTTTGGAAATCAAGAGCCATATTGTTGATCTCACTGATATGAATTAATCTGAATAAGCAAATTCATAAAGTGAGAAACTGGAATATGGGTTATCAAGGGTGGGGCTGGGGGAAGGGAATGGGGCTGGGGGAAGGGAATGGGGTTATTACTTAATTGGAACAGACTTTCTATTTGGGAAGATGGAAAAGTTTTGGTAATGGATGGTGGCGATGGTAGCACAACATTGTACATGTAATTAATACCACTGAATTATATATCTGAATGTGGTTAAAAGGGAAAAATTTAGGCCATATATATGTTACTAGAATAAAACTTTTTATACAAAAAAAGTAAAAAGTTTTTTAAAAAAAGAAACCCTGGTACATAGGAACTCTGTATTTTCTGCATATTTTTTCTGTAAACTTACAACATCTCTAATTAAAAAAAAAAAAAAAAAAAAAAAAAACACTCCATACCCTTTACCCTTTAGCTATCATTCATCCATCCACCTTCCCCATCCCTCCACAGCCCTAAGCAACAACTAATCTCTTTTTCTGTCTGTATAGATATGCCTATTCTGGACATTTCGTATAAATGGCATAATAAAATATGGGGTCTTTTCTAACTGTTTCTTACACTCAGCACATTTATGGCCAAATAATATTCCATTTTATGGATATATCACATCTTGTTTATCCATTTGTCAGGAGATGGGCATTTTGGTTGTTTCCATCCTCATTTGGAAGTCATGAATAATGCGTCAATAAACATCCAAGTACAAGTTTTCATGTGAAGACATATGTTTTATTTCTCTTGAATAGATACCTAAGAGTGGAATTGGTGGGTAACATAACTGAAGGTTTAACCACTTGAGGAAATGCTACACTATTTTTCAAAATAGCTGCATCATTTTACATTCCCACCAGCAGTGAATAAGGGTTCTGATTTTTCCACATCCTCACCAATACCAGTTATTATCTTAACTTTGATTTTAGCCATCCTAGTAGGTGTGAAGTGGTATTTCATTATAGTTTTGATTTGCATTTCCTTGATAACTACTGATGTTGAACATCTTTTCTTGTGCTTATTGGCCATTCATATTTCTTTGAAGGAATGTTTATTCAGATCCTTTGTCTATTTTTTATTGGGTTATTCGTCTTTTTATTATTGAGTAGTAATTGTTCTTTATTCTAGACAGATGGCACTTGTTAGGTATATAATTTGCAAATATTTTCTATTCTGTGGATTGTCTTTTAACTTTCTTCAAAGCACTAAAGTTTTAAATTTTGATGAAATAAAAATCTTTTTTAATGTTTTCTTTTGTTGATCATGCTTTTGGTGTCATATCTAATTGCCATATCTGATGCCATGCAGATTTACCCCTATGTTTACTTTTTGTTGCTTTATTGTTTTTTTTCTTTTCTTTTTTATGTTTACTTTTAAGAGTATAAATTTTATAGTTTTAACTCTTACATTTAGGTCTTTGATCCATTTTGAGTTAATTTTTGTACACGGTATTTGTGACCAAAGACACAAAGAGTCTGAAAGTGAAAGGATGGAAAAAGATATTCCATGCAAATAATAAACAAAAAAAGAAGTGGCAAAGGGAAGTGGATATAGCTCCATGGTTGAGTGCCTGCTTCCCATGTACCAGGTCCCAAGGTTCAATCCCTGGTACCCTCTTTTAAAAAAAAAAAAAAAAAATGAATTGCATAAATGATGTGGAAAGGGGTAAATGGGATCTATATATGATGTCTACATTTTATATCAAGTAATATAATATTAGCAAAAAACTGAAAAGAGAATGGGATATTCTTTCAACAGAGAATAAGTAAAGTAGAAGAGTAGAAGACATTTAAAAAATCATTTGTATGCATAATAAAATACTGTGTACACCAGAAGCAAATGAGCTATGAGTAATGAAAGAAAAGCACAATACTACGGGTCATCTGTTCTCACCTCTAGGGAGAAAAATAGTAAAGACAAAGTTAACTGTAGGCCTAAAATTAAACTGATGCTGTCAAGTATCAAAAAGGAACAAAAATGACTTCCCTTAATAAATTAGACCTGCGTGACCTGCGTGCTTAAAAAAAAAAAAAAAAAAAAAAAAAAAAAGGAACAAAAATGGTCACAGTGAATAGGAAAAAGAAAATGTATACAACCAATCATTTTGTTCCAGGAAACTGCCTGTGAAAAACCCATTTGGGATCTATTGTAATGGATTAATAAGAATGAACTGAAATCATTCTATCAATTAACTATATGTAAATGGTCTTTCTACATTTCTTTTGTGTATTTACAACTTTTCTATTAATAAGACTAATATGAATGACACTAAACAATTTGCTATGACCACTGAATAATATAAAAATTGAAAAGTCCTTAAAAGAACATTGACTAGTAAAATTATACACTTGGAAATAGGTGAACATTATATCCCATTTAAGAAAATGAAGAAAAAAACATTTGCAAAGTAAATAAATGACTCTGCTGGTATCATACAGAGTCTGCCACATTTGTTAGCCAATTACCCAGTCCCAAGCTAAGTGTTCTCTTTGGCTTTTTTACCTCCTTATCCTGCAGCCATCTACTGACATCATGGTTGATTCAATTTAAAGTATTGGAAACTATAAGAGAATGTTTATCTCCTGGCAATGCAGAGACAGTGGTCATTTTGGATATCTGGATCTTTGGTTTGGTTTCAAATACTTATGATACCAGCCCTTGATTTGCTTGCCTGATTAGAAAGCCACAATGGCTCAGTTAGAATATTTTTAGATTTAAGGCGATCCCTATTGCCAATTAATGAAAATTCAAAGATCTGTTAGAGGAACAATCTTTAGTCATTTAAAATATTCTGACAAGAGAGTCCTTCCTCTATCTACTCTATAGACAGACACTGTACATGCAATTCTGTTGTGGGGTAGGGATGATGGAAAATATAGAGTGGTGCATGAGCACACACACACAGAAGTGATTTATTTATTTTCTTTTTTTCTTTTTTTTTTTTAAAGATTTTATTTATTTATTCATTTATCCCCCCTTGCTGCTTGTGCTCGCTGGGTCAGCTAACCACGCCGTGCGGGCGGGCTTGCCTTTACCAGGAGGTCCCGGGAACCGAACCCGGGGCCTCCCATATGGTAAACGGGAGCCCTACTGATTGAGCCACAGCCACTTCCCAGAAGTGATTTATTTAATACCAAAAAAGATGAAGGTTAGAGACCTAGAAATGACTTATTTCTGGGGTGTATTCAAACTTTGCTCACCTATATGCTGCACAATTCCAGACCTCAAAATAAATAAAGAACAACTCCTGTTCTGAGCAGTTGTTCTGGCTCCTTTATGGCTCCTGGAGTTTCTTAATCTCAGCCTAGGTTTCCTGGCTTCCTAAGTCAGCTTTTAAAAATTATTATTATTAAATTTCCTCCCTATATATATTTTAATATATAAACCTGTCAAATGTACAATAAAGTTAGAATAGCACTGTGAACCTTTGTTCATTGTTTCTCTAAATCAAAAGTATCACAAGTATACAATACATTACGGGAATATAACGAAGATGGAGCTATTATGGTAGCTTAAAGTTATCAAATAAGATAACTGAGAGGAGGAAGCAACTGAGTTAAATGGGACTTTACTAATTTGAAGAAAAACTTTTTTTATAAAGGGTGAGATAGTAAATATTTTAGGATTTGTGGACCACATTGAATCTCTGTTGCAAATTTTTTTTTTTTTTTTTTTTAATGTTAAAAGCATTCTTGGGGGGACGGATGTGGCTCAAATGGTTGGGCGTCCGTCTCCCATATGGAGGGACCCGGGTTCGATCCCTGGGACCTCCCGGTGGGGGGAAAAAAAAAAAAGCATTCTTGGTTTGGGAGCTTGAACAAAAACAGATCACAAGCCATATGTGACTCATGGGCTGTACTCTGCCAACCGCTGCTATAGAGTCATCATTGGTTAACATTTTGTCACACTTGCTTTGAAATGCTCTGTCTGAAGATAGATATTGTTATCATTATCATTATTATTGAAGAATCATTTGCGAGTAAAATTGCAGACTCAATTTACTTGGTCTTCAAAAGACATTGTCATATACAAGAGCATTCTTTTTGATAACCACAGAACAATTATCAAATTTAGGAAATTTGGCATTGATATACTATTATCCAGTACATAACCCATATTCATATTTCACCATTTGGCCCAGTAATGTTATTTCCAATCCAGGATCACACATGGTGTTTAATTGCCATGTCTCTCCTAAACCAGGTCCTGGCTTTGACCAATTTGTTGCCCCATTAATTAGAACCTTATTCTTAGAACAATGAGACTTTCTCACCCAAATATAGCTCTCTGAAATAATCCAGTCTATGTAGGACAAGCCTAGGAACCCTGCACAAGAAGATCCAAGCACTAGAGAATCACTCCCACCTCTCTCCCCTCAATAATTTGCCCAATGGGCGAGGTAGGTATTACCATGTGGGAACAATCGAGAGTGACCTTCTAGCTGAATACCAACCTCCCTGCCAGGTGAGTTGGGCCACTTTGTCTATCCTCTCCAACAAACTGACAGCAACTGCAAAATGCAGAAGCAAACTGTTTCCCTAACCAAGCATTGAACAAGAGACTGACCATCTGCGGCATAAACATTTCCTTGGAGAGCAGAAAGCCCTCTCAGGTGGAACTAATCTGACATTGTAGTGCATTAGCAGACCCCCACCACTGAATAATCATTCTACTGAAGAGGAGAGCATTACCTACTTGTACACGTTATGAACTTCCCTGAGATATCAGAATATGGTTCCTTACCAACAATGACAAGCTGCAAAACAGTATATAGGTTATATACAACCTCTAAGGCTACAATAAGGAGCCACTAGCCATACGTGGCTATGGAACACTTAAAATGTGCTAGCCTGAACAGAAATATGCTTTAAATGCAAAATACATACCAGATTTACAAGATATAGTACAATAAAAAAAAATCGTAAAATAACTCTGAAAATTTTTATACTGTCTATATGTTGAAATAATTTTTGGGTATATTAGGTTACAAAAAATATATATTATTAAAATTAAACTAATCAGGAAGCGGATGTGGCTCAAGCAATTGGGTACACGCCTACCACATGGGAGGTCCCAGTTTGGTCCCCAGTGCCTCCTAAGAAAGACAAGCAAGATGGCAAGCTCACATGACAGGCTGGCGCAGCGAGGTGCTGCAACAAGATGACGTCACGAGATGATACAACAAGGAAACACAATGCAAGATAGAACAAGCAGGGAGCAGAGGTGGCTCAAGCGATTAGGCACCTCCGTCCCACATGGGAGGTCCTGGTTTGGTTCCCATTGCCTCCTAAAAAGAAGATGAGCAGACACAGAGAGCACACAAGTAGACAGTAGGTGCAAACAATGGGGTGGGGGTGGGGGAATAAATAAATTAAATCTTAAAAAAAAAAAAAAAAAATTAAACTAATCTGTTTTTAAACTATTTTAATATGACCAACTAGAAAATTTTAAATGGCATATATGGGCAGTGCTGCTTCAAGTACTACCCCAGTGGAGAGCAAAGCATTAATTCTTCAAACTGAATAAGTACTCCCTCTAAACTGAAGAAGAGCCCCTCTCTAAGGCACTTAGAAAGCAGAGCAACATCTTGGGCTAGGTTTGTTAAATAAAGGCTGACTAAATACATAAAATGAGGGAAGCGGCTGTGGCTCAATCAGTAGGGCTCCCGTTTACCATATGGGAGGC
>JAKSZT010054052.1:12410633-12460897 GCA_026826555.1 Tolypeutes matacus | reverse complement strand
CAAGGCTCAGAAGGCAAAAGAGAGCAAGAGAGAGGTTTGGCCTTTGCGTTGGCTTTTTAAACCACTAATTATTCCACCCCTTTGCTAATGACATGGGGGAGTTCCAGCTGTTTGCTGTTTTGATTGATTACCCCACCCATCAATCCCCCAGAAGGGCCCAATGATAATGTCCCTGGAGAATATTGGAGGCTTCTCCTGGGTTCAGGAGGAAATCTTGCTCCACATGGGATTCTCGTGAGATTTTTCCAGCAGCATCTTAGAGGTATTAATATCGATGTGGACTCCTTGCCAGGTTTCAGATCCATCTATAGAGACCCTATTTTACTTGCCTGCTCCATTCCCCCCTCAGAGAGTTTACACCTTTATTCTTAAAGGGGTGCTGAAGGGAGGTGGTCATTCTTCTGTAACTACTTACAGATTAGTAAGTAGGGTTAGGGGCAGCAGGCCCTACCTGACAAGGTGTAAAAACCTCTGGCTCTTCTAATTTGGTTGGAAGAAGACAGATCTGGCATCCTGGGTGAAGCTGGATGAACTCCCCATATGGCTAACAAGATATTGATTCTGGAAGAAATAAACTTGATTAGAATTTTGAGAATACATGGTTCCATTAAGATGATACTGGACCACAAAAGTAGAAAAGTCCAGGTGCCTATAAAGGATGCATTTTCCCAAAGTTGATAGGAAACAGTATACTTTTTTTATTTATTTTATGCTGTTGGTTAACTTGAATGAAGAGGCATTGCCCTTTTTAGTTAAGCTACAAGAGATGAAAACAGACAGGATTTTGTAAAGGCTGTTGGGTTAAGGACACAGACAATACTTAGCTTTCTCTCTTGAACAGGTATTTCAGGCCGTCCAATGACTGGCACTCGTGCATTCCTTCAGATGTTTCAGGTGAGCTGGCACTTTACTGGGCAGATGGCTTCACTAGAGATTAGTGCACCAAGCTGGAAATTCTTTTTAACTTTAATAGCAGTGGGAGTGATCAGAACCACACTAAAGTTCCTTTCATTTTGGCTCTAATGGAGAGTGAGGTTTGTTTTCTTGCCAAGCTGTGATCAGAACCTCATTTCCAAGTCCTGGGTGAGGAAAGGTTGCCCATGGACCATTCTAAAGGGGCTAAGCTGAAATGGGTCTTAGCCACCTCGTTTGCTATTTCCCTTCTGGTGGGAAAATGCTTAGCCCTGGCAGGAGGGCATGGGGGTTTGCCAGTCCTCCCCAGGGTATGAGTGGAACAGGTTCTGGAACAAGCACTAAGAGGGATACCTGGGATTAAGCACGTTCATTAACTAACTAGAAAATGCAGTTTATCAGGACTTTTAACATGTTCAGTGTCCCTCTGCATATGATCTAGAATAGAGGCTGCTCTCAGCTATACTGTGGCCAGTTAGACCAGCAGTAGGCAGAATTTCCTGATCTCTGAGTAGACACCCCTATGAGGACCATGCCCATTATTCTAGGAAGAATGAAGAAGCACTTTTTAGTTGACTGTCCTGGCATTCCACAATCCAAGTCTTACTAAAACGTTTACCACTCCAAATAATTTGGAGCTGATGCTCTGGTCTCAGCATTCTAAGAATTTAATCCAGTCTTCCCAACGGGTATTCCCTTAGCCGTCCTAGGTCTTGGAGGATGCCTGAAAACTCTGAAGTGCCCAGGACGGATTGGTGGGGAACACTGGGGAAGTTATTCAAATCGAAGTGCCTCAGACAAGTCTCAGAGGATGTGTGGCTGCCCTCTGAATGGATGGGCCCAAGGAATTTCTTGGGAGCCGTTCAGAGTTTACTGCTCTGGTTCTCAGTAACCCTGCATTCCAGGGTCCAAGACTGACTGCACTGTTACCCAAACTAAAGCTCCTGAGATAAATCTCAGGGAACGTTTGGCTGCTCTCTAAATCGAAGCACCCAAGTCAAGTCTTGGGGGACATTCAGAGTTACTTCTCTGTTTCCCACCACCCGGGAATCACAGAGACCTTGCTGCCAGACATTTCTGGGGCCGTTCTGGACTTCAGAAACAGACCGAATAGATTTCGGGAATGAACTGATTTCAGACTGGAGGTGCAAAGCTGGAATATTGCTCCTTCTTGGAGAAGGGTCAAAAAACTCCTTCTTCCTATTCTTACAAAGGTCTTAAAAGCAGTCCTAGAAACTGGGAGTTTCTCAATTAGACCAGCCATCAAAAGGCCATTAAGTGATTAGAGATCAATTGTAATCCTGAACTGGCATTGGGGCCCTGAGGCAATACCTTCCTTACTAGCAAATGCATTTTCAGGTTTACAGTTTTTAAAGACATTCCAAAGCATTTTTTTTTTCCATTCCAAAGCATTTTAACACAAACCTGAAATGAGAAATTCAGTAGTAGGAAGCAGGAAGGTGAACCGTGGGTAAAGGTTAATTATGAAAGGAGCCCTGGCCTGTGGCCCCTCGGGGAAGGGAACTCCCACAGCACCCATTTTTGGCCTTGCCACCACCTTCCCACCCCATCCCAGACCAGGTAGCTGGGTGTGGTCGATAGGAAGGTGGGTCCGCAAAGGCATGGACCCATGGCCAGGTGCAAGTCCCCTGCTCTCCGTCATTGCCATCATTACCGCCAAGGAGAGAGGGTAGGAGAAGGCAACGGCAGCCAGACCTGAGGGCAAAGCTGCCTGGCTGCAAAAAGGGCTTGAAAAAGCAGCTTAGCAGTGCTGAGACCTCGGCCGGGGGACCTCTGTCTTGGCACGGCTCAGTTTTGGGCCTCTGCCTTGTGTCCCAGCCCTCCCAGCCAGGGTCAGGTCTCACAAGCCTGGGGGCATGGTGCAGATGCAGAGAGTTCCCACACCCTGGCCTCTTCCCTCCTGGGATTACATCCTGTGGGGGCTCGTAGGCGAACCCGTTTAAAATGGACAACCAAAAGAGGGCATTAAACAGGCGGTGGACTATAGTTTCAGTCACCAATAACCTCCTGGGTGGCAGCACCAAATACCTTACCAGATTTTGTCTAGGTTATTGACTATGCTGCAGAAATGAATTTCAAGAGCACATCATGTTGATTAGGCCAGTAATTTATTAAGGGAGGGAGGGAAGCAAAATGGGAGGAAAAAACAGATCATGGATCACAGGTGGAGATGAAGGGGCTGAAGAGTGATGAAGAGGGCTGATTTATAAACTACAATTTCCCATTATAGATTATAAATGCCCAGGTTTTACTTGTGGGTTGATCCCTGCAGGAGAGAGCAAGACGCAGAAGGCAAAAGAGAGTAAGAGAAAGAGGTTCAGCCTTTGTCCTTGCTTTTTAAACCATTAATTATTCCACCCCTTTGATAACGACACAGGTGGAGTACTAGCTGTTTGCTGTTTTGATTGATTATCCCACCCATCAATCCCCTGGTAGGGCCCAATGATAATGTCCCTGGAAAATATCAGAGGCTTCTCCTGGCTTATGGAGGAAACCTTGTTCGGGATGGGATTTTCATGAGGGTCTTCCAGCAGCCATCCAGCGGGTATCAATATCCACGTGGACTTCTTGCCAGGTTCCAGATCCATCTGTTCAGTCCCTATTTTACTAGGCTGCTTCACTCTGGCCCCAACCCCCTCCTGACTTCTTTTCTTCTCCATCTCCTCCTTCTTTCTCCTTGTCTTCAGGGGATCCAGGAGGAGCCATCAAGTCACCTGAGCCAAGGAGCACCTGAGTGTCCTCTGGACTCAGTCCCAGATGGTGACCCGTGTCCCTCAGACCCTAAGCTCTCAAGGACAAACACAGGGTTTCTGGGAGCCCCTGGCATAGCCCCAGCACACAGGAGGGGCTTGGTACTTTTAGCTGCATCTGCAGTGAGGACAAGACTCCTAGAGGTTCTCTCCATAAACACTGCAGTGCTGTGGTGGGGGATGGGGAGGTGGACAAACCAGGAGAGGACAGGTGACATGGAGGCCACAGATCAGAAAGGCCCCTGGGGGAGCAGGTGAGGAGTAGGGCAGGGAGGCCAGGCAATTACCTGGGTCCCATCAGTGACATACTTGGGAGATCATCCATTGGGGGCATCCAAAGTGTACCTGGTGATCCTCGTCTTTGGGCCCATCCTTGGGTTTGAGGTCCCTGCAGTGTCTCCTCCAGCCTTTTCTGTGCCCAGCACAGGGGACTATAGGCTCCACCATCCTGCCTGGAGGGAAACACCTCTTCTAAGGAGTCGATAGACCCCTGCTCCCTCTGGAACATTCTCTATTCCCCACAGAATGCCCAAGAAGCAGATTATGCCCTGCACTCTGGGCTCAGGTCACTCAGGGAAAACAAATGTGATGGCTGCAGACTCTCAGGGATGTGTGGCTGATAAGATCAATTTTTGTACTAATTGACTCCTGCATGTGGCCTTGGAAGGAGAGACCTTGGCAGCAGAGACACCAGAGTCTGAAGCTGCCTATGCCCCTCACCACTCGCTGTGTGTCCTCGAGAACATCTGTCAACCTTCCTGAGCACACAGTTACCACCTATAAAGGGCTTATTCCCCCAGGGTGCAGGAGTGTTTGTAGTAAGTAGGGGCACCCTAAGGACTGACACACAAGGCCTGCACTGTGAGGTGGTTGCATTTAATAGGAGAGGGGCTGTCTCCTGGAACAAGCCATCCAAGGGTGCCCCCTGGCCACAGGGAAGGGGCTTTCTATTTATTTTTATCAGCTGATTTACTAAATGTTAGTTTGCATCAAATGTTTGAATGAGAGCATTAGAGTGGTTTTGTTTTGTTTTCCTTTGTTTTCAGGTCAAAGGCCTGGAGGAGGAGGACCAAGGCTCCACTGCCCCAGCTCACCATTCCCTGGATTCTTCCCTGACTGCCCTGGGGCAGCCCCAGCTCCTGGGGCCCTTCACCAACCCCCGCCCCGGCCCCCGGCCTTGTACTGGCTAAAATTCCTCTGAGTCTCACCAGAGCTCAGAGGCACCTGTTGCTCTGGGTCTGCCTCCAGCTCAACTCTCAGCCAAGGGAGATTTAATCTCTGCAGGGGCCAGTTCCAGCAGGAAGGGATGACCTCCAACAGGGACCAACTCAGGTAGGATGTGTGTAAGTGGAAGCAGGTCTGGCCCCAAGAAGTTCCGGGCTCCTCACTACCCAGGACAGAGGCCAGCAGCCTGTGACTGTCATGCCCGTCAGCTGAGCCCTTTAGCGTCTCCTCTGAGCGTTCCCTCTTTCATCCACTTTAAGGATCAGTGCTCCATGCTGAGGGCGGCTCGTTCCTTCCGTGGCACTGCGTCCTGCACCCTGTGCTTTGGGGCTTCCTACTTTGGTCATCTCCTTTTCCCTCTGAGCAACTGGGGAAGGCCGTGAGGAAAGGTCTGAGGCCACCGCTTTCATTTACTGTGGCCCCCAGGGAGCAGGGGTCAGCCCACCTTCCTGCTATCCCTGCCCCACAGCAACCCAGGTGTGGTCAAGGGGGCAGTGGAGGAGAGATTAGAGGGTATCCCACTCCGGGGCAGAACTCAAGATGTCAGGTCCAGGCCCTGCCACTCAGGCTGGTGACCTTGCCTAATTTACCGCCTCTCTCTGAGCCTCCAAGTCTTCATCTACCAATGGACAAAAGCTCCCAACCTCAGGCGTGAAGAACACATTCACCGAGCCAGTCTTCATTCTGAGAGGACAGAACCCCCAGCCCTGGGCCCGGTGTCTGCATCTACCTGGTCTCCAGAGCCCTCTGGGAGGGGTCCTTAGGCCTGGGGCTTGGTGGGCTGGGCTAAGGCTCTTTTATTTCTCTCTCTCCTTAGGCTGCTATCAATTTATGCATCAAGTCTCTTTGCTAATGTTTTCCCACAAGGAACAGCAACAGTGCAAGGTTTACATCACATTTTCATAGAAAAATAGTTTCTTTATGGGTGTGTGCAGGGATTTTATTAATGTTTTCTTATTTTCCCTACCAGTCTTTTTCAGGGGTGGGGGTGGGAGTTAGGGTGGGGAATTTTAAAAACATTTTTTCTGAGGGCTCTTGGGGACTTCTGGGACTGCAGGAAAAGAGGGAGGAGGGAGAGGCTCAGGACCCCAGACCCCAACCCTGCTTTCAGAGGAGTAGCTCTGTACAGGCTGGTTTTCTTTTGGAAATGCTCTCCCTCAGAAACACTAAGAAAAAACCAAGGTTGAAAACCACAGCTTCTGAGGAGCGGCTGGAGGGTGACACCAGAGGCAAATGGGCTCACGAAGATCCTTAAGTGACCTTCCCAGGACCCTGGATCGAAAAAGGGGGTGAGGACCAGGACGACGGCCCGGACCCCGCGGGGCTTAATAGGTAGACACGGGGACGAGGGGCCCTTGAAGGACCCGCCTCGGACACTTCCCGTGCCCGAGGCCCGATGGCGGCCTTTGAGTTCCACCAAATCCACCGCAAACCCCCAGCGCCGCCCCCAATCTGGCGATCCGGCTGGGAACCATAGGCCTGAACCATTTTCAACCGCCCTCCCAACGCGCACGCGCGTGTCCCGTTTCCATCTGACCTATCGGCGCTCAGCTCCCCTGGCAGGAAAAACAATGAGCGTGCCTGTCATTCAAGACCCTGGAAGTAGAATATAGAAGCACTGGATCTCTAAAGTCCAGGTATAGGAAGTGTCACCTGAGAAATAATAGCTAAAGTCCAAGGTAATAAAGACATTTATTTAGGGTCTTTGAATTGCAATTCGGCGAGCAGAGATTGGTTTGCAACAAACTGTGTCCCGCCTTGGCATTTTCAGGCAGGGGTTTTTATAGGAAAAGATTACGCGAGTTGTTGATGCTTGGTGGCTATTTGGACTACTCCATTTGTCCTTCAGGTAAATATTGTACTGATCTTATGATTTATTTATGGTGTCCGGATGTCCTTAGCGTCTTGGAGAATATTTATGCTCTAGGTTTTCCATACTGTGGCAGTTTATGGTATCTGATGGAGACCCGCCAGAGTACTCTCCAGAATGACCTCCGACTCCGTTTTAAATTGCTTAGCAATAGAACCTCTGTTTTGTTTCATTTCATTTCACAGAGGCTCCTCCTCTACTTTCGGTGGCCGCCTTCTGTCGCTGCATCCTGGATCATCATAAAATCGGGTTCCATGGCAGCAAGTGTGGTCGTCTTTTCACGTCGTTCAAGAATACATTTTATTTTCTAGCCCTTCACCTGCTGAGGTATACTTCCTGTAAGTCCCTGTCTACAAAGATGGGATGATGCTGCATGTGTCACAGAAGCGGGTCATGTGAGGTGGGCTGTGAGGCTCCTCACTGGGGCTGTGGCCACTGGAGGTTCTCAGAGAAGGAGAGGGAAAACAGGTGTAATATGGGGGCATTTTTGGGACTTGGGAATCATCCTGAATGACATTGCAAGGACAGATACAGGCCCTTATATATCTTGCCATAATCTACAGAAATGAGTGGGAGAGAATATTAACTACAATGTAAATTTTAATCCATACTTAGTGGCAATGCTCCAAAATGTGTTCATCAATTGCAATGAATGCACCACACTAATGAAGGATGCTGCTAATGTGGGGAAATGTGGGAGGTGTGGTGAGTGGGGTATATGGGAATCCCCTATATTTTTTATGTAATATTTATATAATCTGTTTTAAATAAATAAATATATATATATATAAAGAAAGGGAAAGTCTAAGGTCATTTATATTTCTAGAAGGAAAGTTGAAATTGTAATATGGGACTGTATAAGATAATAAAACCCAATGTAAAATACAAATTTGGGGGACAGTACATATATAAGGTTGTTTTTTTACCAAATATAAAAACAAATATACTAGAAAGTAGGAAAAAGAATAGCAACATACAGCAAGAATACATCAGAGGAAGCATAGAGAGATTGAGAGGTGATGCATTCTGCTTGTTGTTTATTATTACTAGTAGTAGAATAATGAAAGTGCTCTCAGAATGATTGAAGTGATGAATGCACAAATATATGATTATACCAAATGTCATTAATTGTACACATTAGATGAATTTATGATTTCTTAATATATATATCAATTAAGTTGATTTATTGAAAATATTTAAAATAATACTTTAAAAATGGAAATGCCATAGGGTAGGCATGGAGTAAAGAGTTTAAAAAGAAACAAGGAAAGAGGTTCACAATCCAAGGCATGGATTGTGAACATACTACAGGATGCAAATGTGGCCCAGGTTAGGCCTTTTTAAAGTCTTTCCTCCTCCCCTTTCCTAATGTGGGGAAGGGACCTCAGCTGATTTCTGTTCTGAATGGTTGTGCCACCTCTTAACACATTGGCCTCTTAGTGGCCAATGGGGAGGCCTGTTGTTCGGAGGTATCTAGGGCTTCCCCTTGACCCCAGAAAGGAATCCAAATGGGGCCTGGTGTCCAGGGTCTAGTCAGGGTCTTTAGATTTTGTCTTTGTAGAAGGGGGTTCCTTAAGGGGATCTCACAGCCATCTTCTTTGGCAGCGATGTTCTCACCATGTCCCACCTGTGAGGATGTCTTCCCTCATCTTCCCTCATTCCTTTTACTAACCTGTGTCAACTCCCCACCTAGAGACATTACACCTTTATTCTTAAGGGGAAGTTGAAGGGTGATGGTCATTCTTCTGTAGCTGCTTCCTGCTGGTTAGGGGAAGTAGGCCCTGCCTGACCAAGTGTAAAACCCTCTGGCTATTCTATTGAGGTTGAGGGAAGACGGGTCCGGCACCATGGTTGGAACTGGATGAAATCCATACATGACTAATATCTAGTTCTGGAAGGTGTTGATTCTGCAAGAAATAAACTTAGTTAGAATTTTGAAAATACATGGTACTATGAAAAGGGTAAAGAAGATGCTTATAAGTGGAACCAAAAAGGGGGGGGGGGGAAGCTATGACATACTGAACCATGGGAGTGAGAAAGTCCAGGTGCCTTCAGAGGCTGCATCCTCCCAAATTTGATGGGAAACAGTGTTCTTCCTTGAGTTCTTCTATGCTGTTGATAAGCTCTAGGGAAAGATTGTGGTAGACTTGCTGGATTTGGTATAATTAGCTAACCCCATTTCCCACAGTAGTGGTTATGCCTGGGACAGCTAGGAGAGGTAGGAAAGGAGGCACTGCCCTAGACATAAACTCACAAAGACATTATAGGTAGCAAAAAGACCAGCATATGGCAAGCCAAGTAAAGACAGTACTCAAGAGAGTCATTCCTTTATCTTATAAGCATGTTAATTGTCTACTTAGAAAATGAATTGAGTTTTTGAAGTGTTTTAGCATGTTCAATATCCCTCTATATATGATCTAGAATAGAAGAGATATTATCACATTAATCAGGCATATATGGACAGTACTTAATACTAATCAATGCACTAATTAATACATAAGTTCTACTTTGAGCTGCAATTAATAGATCTAAGCACCAGGTTTGCAATACCATATATCTTGTCTCTCCATGGGAGCAGGCCATAATGTTGGCATTATGTTGATGTGTCTATTTAAGTTCTGCTCACATTACTCTGGTAATTATTACTCCTCTTGGTATGTCTTCCACACAGCCAGCAAGCTGCCGCACTGTTGGCACTTGGAGGTAAGTTCCAGTGTTTCACCAGCCTGGTGCATAGCACCCTTTCAGCACTATGAAAGAGAGCCAGTCTGGAGGCAATGTCCATTGTAAATCTGGCCATAGTGAGCCAAAGCCAGCTGCTGCTGGTCCAAAATTGCAACATAGTTTCCATCCACTTCAGGGGCATGGCCAGATGTGGTTGATATGTTTATTATTTTAGGGGTCATAGTGACCAACGTAGCCAACAACTCAAATGGAGAGGCCCGGTGCAGGGTATTTTGGCTTGGTTTCAGTGCACAAGAGAGTTTGACAATACTGAAGATTACAATTTTATATACTTTGTAAATACTTCCAATGCAGTTTGTAACATATTAAATGAGCTTAACTATTTAGTATGTTACTTTTCAATTTTACATCTTTGACATGATTACATTTATTATGGGTATTTTACTTTAGCAGTACAGGAAAAACTACTTTCTCCATTGTTTTATGAAAATCTGCGGTTCCCAATGGAATCAAGGTTATTGTTCCTTACCACCATTTAATATGCACATTGAGGTGGCCTCTGACAGGTTTCTTCTTGTGAAGCTAAGTCTTGTTATCATCAAACACTTTAGGTTTTTAATTACTAATGGCTTCCTTCAATTAGCCACTTAAGTACTTCAGTTTAGACAATTATTTTGCAAACTCCTGATAATTGAACATAACCACATAGACTAGTTTATTTACTTTTAAATAAGCTTATTAGGGATGTGGCTTGAGCTGGAGGCGCGCAAGGCCGGAGACGCCGCAGACCCGGGACCTGGAGCAGCACAGAGGCGGTGAATAATAGCTCTTCAAGTCTGCAATAAAAAATGGCCTCCAATAAAACTACATTGCAAAAAATGGGAAAGAAGCAGAATGGAAAGAGTAAAAAAGTTGAAGAGGCAGAACCTGAAGAATTTGTGGTGGAAAAAGTATTGGATCATCGTGTAGTGAATGGGAAAGTGGAGTATTTCCTAAAGTGGAAGGGATTTACAGATGCTGACAATACTTGGGAGCCTGAAGAAAATTTAGATTGCCCAGAGTTAATTGAAGCATTTCTTAATTCTCAAAAAGCTGGTAAAGAAAAGGATGGTACAAAAAGAAAATCTTTATCTGACAGTGAATCTGATGACAGCAAATCAAAGAAGAAAAGAGATGCTGCTGACAAACCAAGAAGCTTTGCTAGAGGTCTTGATCCTGAACGCATAATTGGTGCCACAGACAGCAGTGGAGAGCTAATGTTTCTTATGAAATGGAAAGATTCAGATGAGGCAGACTTGGTGCTGGCAAAAGAGGCAAACATGAAGTGTCCTCAGATTGTAATTGCTTTTTATGAAGAGAGACTAACTTGGCATTCTTGCCCAGAAGATGAAGCTCAATAATTGTTTGCATTGTTACTTTTTATATATATTTATATATATATAAAATCTAGGTCTTGGTTTTTTGATTTATTAGTGTGAAAAATAACTACATTCTAATGGAAATCAAGTTTGATATGTTTGTTTTGAAGTAGAAGTATTGGGGGAGTTAGGGTTTGGGGGGGCTTTGGTTTTTGTTGTGTGGTTTTTTTTGTTTTTGGTTTTTTTTTGCATCAATATCACTGGTTACTTTGCACAAATGAAAGCTTTCTGTAGTTGCTTCATTTATCAGAAAAGAATGTTTGATACCATGGTATATTATTTCCTCTGCATTAGAGAACAGCTTTTTTAAATGTGGGAAAAATTTTCCAGTCATTACTGAATTAGAATTTGTGTTTAACCCATATATGCCCAAGGACCGTTCTGGAGATTTTTTGTTTTTTTTTGTGTATGTGTGTGTATATAAATACATATGTATTTTTTATTTTTATTATTTTTATTTTTATTTTTTTTTAACTTCACCAAAAAACCATTCAAAATAAAAATGGCATTTCACAACCATAGGTAAGTCCATGTTGCTTCTGGGATGCCATCATTCTTAGCAAACCAAAAAATCCCTTCAAGTTAAACTGAAAATTTTCCTGAATTCATAAACTTTCAAATCAAATAGTTGATTCATTAATTAATTGGACAATTTAAATAATACAGATCATTTAGGGAGCGGGTGTAGCTCAGTAGTTTGAGCTCCTGTTTCCCATGTATAAGGTCCTAGGTTCAATCCCTGGTACAGCCTTAAAAAACAAAACAAAACAAAACAAAAACATAGTTTAAAGCAGCCAGATCAAAACCCATTGTCTGTATCTATAGTCGTATAATACAAAATATTTTCAGAATTCTGAGAGGAAAATCTGCCACCACCAACAATCTCCCAACCCAGATGAGAAAACAAGGTAAATACTGTTGTGTTTTCATAAGCCAAGCAAGGCTTAGTTAAATGAGCATTTAAAGGTTGCTTCTAGAGAGCCATTTCTTTATGGAAAGTTGAAATCCCTGTGCTGTATTTGCACATGGAAATTAGTCAGATGGTTAAATGCTACGGTTTAGGACCTGTTGGCATAAATGGGTAAACAGACTTTTGTGATCTAAACTATTGACCTGCATGTTTTTTCTTTACCCCCAACGCATTCCTTACATGTAGGCTCAATCTTCAGTATTTGGATAGCTGGTTCAGCAGAAGCCAGGAAAAACAATAACTTCAAGTAATCAGAAAGTTATCCAACTGTATATTGTTTACTTTACTGTAAATACTGGTGAACAGTGGTCAATAAATAGTTTTATATTCAAAAAAATAAATAAATAAATAAATAAATAAGCTTATTAAAGTACAATTAGCAGCCCATGATATTTAGTTTATTCCATTTAAGCCTTCTCTTACATTCCTCAATCTGTTCTGTGAAAACATGTCATGTCACCTTAGTACAGATCTACAATTCATTAAACACAAACTTGCAATTTTCAATATCGTAAAGATTTAATACATATAATGTTTATTGATTTTATTAGTATCCTAGAATCCTAGGGAGATTACAGCAAACTAAATAAAATTGAAACAATTATAGTGTATGCCAGGAATGTTCTTTTTCCCTTCCTTCACAGGAGGCTAAAACCTCTTTTTTCTTTAATAAAATTCTAAAATTGTGGATGACCTTAAAAGTGTACTGAATTCTAGGTTGAGGAAGATATTATAATTGTTTAATTTGTTTGAATCATAATTTAGAAAAGACCATAGCTTTCAAGGACTTTTTCCTTTACTTACTGAAATTTGACAGTGGATTAAAATTACTCATTTTAAGGCTGCTAAAATGTTTAAATAGGAGGATTACAGGACAAATTATGATTCTTAGTTCCCCTGCCTAGAAGATAGATCTTTAAGCTAAATGTACATTTCTGCCTTGTCACCCCTAGCCCTTCCCTCACACCTCTTGCAAAGAAAAGACCCCGGGGACTGGGTAGGTCAAAGACTTTAGGAAAAACTTTTCTCTTTCTAAATACTCTATATTCAGATTTCTATATGATATTTCCTACCTGCTTAGCCTAATTTGGGCTCAAGGATTATTTATTCATATATATAAACATATATTTGATATTTATTGATTTGAATGGAGCTCTTTTAAGATTTTCCTTTATTAATTTGATATTACCATCTGATGTATGAAGACACACACTGGACAAATAGACACAAATAGAGGGTTAGACACAGAAACACACAACTCACTAATGTTACTGATAATTTTCATTCTCTTACAAAATAAAGTTAATTGAAAAATAACATTATGGTCAAAAGATCAGTTGGAAGGCTATTTCTAATGAATCTGCAATGTGACATGCAGTTTTGTGCAAGAATTTTGTCCTTTAGTTATGGGCTTATAAGCAAAATGGTCCCAATGCTTTCAAATGCAATCTACATTTACCCTTACTTCAGAGCTCTGCTTATTTTGCTTTTTAACCTTGACAGACCTTGGATGAGCAACACTAATTCCAGTACATACTCACCGAGGTCATTGAAGTCTCAAGGAAAACTGGTTTTTCTCATGATCTGCTGCTTTCACAATTCTTGATGCTCAGGGTGGGAGGTCCTCCACTTCCCAGTCCTTGGAGATAACAGGACTCCGGCGGACTGGAAGAGTGGACGTCCAACACAGAGGGCCAAGGTTTCCCACCACACAGGTATTTCCCCAATGGTTGTGGTGTCCCTCTCGGCTCTTCCCAGAATAGGTAAGTTGGAGTGCACATCTGGATGATCATGAGAGAAAGTAGAGCTGGTAATACCAGTGGAAGTACAGGATCAGGGTGTCTCAAATTTGCCTTCCCCAGATCACGAGGAACAGAAGATTCTTCAGATTCAAAGAGGGGAGAATATACTAGTTATCATTACAAACGTGAGCAAGTACACCCAAGGGTGAGCCCAGTCCTGAAATAGCCATAAACAAAGGCAAACTCAGTTTAGGATTATCATCACAGAAGTAGGTGTAGTAGAGAAGCTAGTCTCAAAATAACAAGAATCAAAGGTAAGTTCAGTTTATAATTACCATTACTGTAGCAAGCATACACAAGGGTGAGGCAAGACCTGAAGTAATCATAGACAAAGTTAAGTTAGTCTAAGATTACCATCACAATAGTAGGTCTAGGCTAAATCCACCCAGTTATAGCAATTTGAATTATTATCTTTCTGGGGATATATAATATAAAGGCATCTATATAATTATCATAAATATAAGTTACACTTTCTATTAAGTTTTTACTTTAAAAGCATATTGAGATTCTTGAGGAGCAAGATGGCAGCAGAGTAAGGAGGTCCAAGCATCAAGCCTGTCCTAAAGGGCATCTAGTAATCATCCAGAGCTTCATATAAAGCACCTGTTTGGGCCCTAGGAAACCAAAAGGGCATCTGCAACATCCTTGAAAGTATAGAAAGAGGAGACTGCTCATCTGCAGTGAAGATTCATGAGTAGAGCACTCCACACTGTGGAGGGCAGTGCCCATACTCCACTGGCAGTACAAGTCGCCTTGGGAGCTATTCTGAACTGGAATAGGAATATCCAGCCAAAAACAGGGGAAGAGAGACGGTTGGCCACTGACTTTAGCTACTGATTAGTAAACTCAACAGCTCAAAGTGTAATCCTAAGACAGCTAATGTTTCAAGGTGTCCAAATAAGAAAGAGGCCAGTAGTTGCCATTTTAACTCCACCCCTGGCATGAAGGGAACTAGGGCTTACTGAAAGTCACACTGAAGTTTATCACACTGAAGTTAATCACACAGGTTTATATTGGACATTGCATCCAGAATGGCTCTGTTTCATAGTGCCAAAGAGCGATATGCACCAGGCTGGTGAAACACTTGAACCTCTCTCTAGGATCACCGGTGCTGCAACATGCTGGCTGTGTGAAGGACATAGCAAGTGGAGCAAAATTATCAGAGTAATGGGAGGAGAACTTAAACAAATGCAATTGATATTATGGTCTGTTCCCTTAGACAAGATGTATGGTATTTCATACCTGGAGCTTAGATCTATTAACTGCAGCTCAAACAGGAACTGGTACATTGATTAGTATTAAGGACTAATCCTATATGCCTGATGAATATGATAATAACTCTTCTATTCTAGATTATATGCAGAGGATATTTAACATGTTAAAATCATTTTCAAAATAGTTAATGATCATGCCTATAATATAAAAGAATGGTTCCCTTAAGTACTGTTGTTATTTTGCTTGCCATATGCTTGTTTTCTTGTTGCCTATACAGTTTTTGTGAGTTTATGTCTATGGCAGTGCCTCCCTTTGTACCTCTCCTAACTGTCCTATGAATAACCCTTGCCGTGGGAACTGGGGTTGACCATTTATACCAAATCCAACAGGTGTCCTACAATCTCTCCACAGAGTTAATCAACCCACAAAGAACTCAAGGAAGAAGGCGGGTTCCCATCAACTTTCAGTGGTTCAGCCTCTGAAGGCAACTGGCCTTTGTCACTCTCATGGACCAGTATGTCAATGCTGGAGCACTTTTTGGCTCACTTACCACCATCTTCTTTATCCTTTAATGGGTGCATGCATCTTCAAAATCCTAACTATGTTAATTTCTTCCAGAATTAATCCCTTCCTGAACAAGATATTAGTCATGCAGGGGTTTCATCCATTTTCAACAATGGTGCTGGACCCATCATCCCTCAACCTCAACAGAATAGCCAGAGGGTTTTACACTCTGTCAGGCAGGGCCTTCTCCCCCTAACCAGCAGGAAGCAGCTACAAAAGAATGACTATCTCCCTTCAACTCCCATAAGAATAAGGGTATCAACTCTCTGAGAGGGGAGTTGAGGCACGTTAATAAGGGGAAAAGGGAAGACACAGCTGGGACCCCACAGAAAACATGGCAGAAAACATGGCTGTAAGACCATCTGGAAATCCCCTTCTATTAAGAACAAATTCGGAGGGACACTGCTTCGACCCTGGCCACGAGGCCTGATTTGGAACTCATACCGGGGTCAATGGGAAGCGCTGGAAACCTCCAAACAAATGGTCTCCTTGTTGGGCCCTGTGAGCTAACAGGTGGGGATCAGAAGGCAACAAATCAGAACTCAAACAGCTGCGGCCCCTCCCCAGCATTAGGAAGGGGGTGGAGGAAAGGTTTTAAAAGCCTGAAATGGGGCCTCATGTTCATGTCTCACCCTGTAGCATGACCCACAATCCGTGTTTCAGATTGTGTTCTTATCTCTTTTCTTGTTTCTTAAAAAACTCTTTACTCCCTTCCTACCTTATGGTGTGTCCTAAAATTCTTCTATATGGCATAGCCAAGAACCTAGAAGCCCAGAACCCAGAGTATTCCACTAACACCATGCTGAGATATGCATCCTGCAAATCCCTGTTGGGAAAGATGGGATGATGCCACGTCTTTCAAATAAATGGGTCAGATGATGTGGGCTCTGAGGCTACTCATATATTGTGGTCTCAGAACCAGGATCTGTTCTCATCCTGGCCCTGGGAATCCAAGCCATCCTAAATTGAGCAACATCCCTCTCCGGAACAATCTTGTGGCCTCATGAATGAATCCACACTTACGTTTTGTCAAATACAAAGGAAGACTGATTCATGTGGAGTTTCTTAGATTCCATTGTCTGTCTTGCCAGAAGAGTTTGCAACTTTCAATCCTGCATTGAAACCTGGATGGACAGAAGTACCCTAGGAGCCATAGAGACTGGATACAGGCTGTCAAGAGGTACAGAGGCAGGGAGGAGAGGAAAGTGGTTCAGAAAGTTCAGAAACTAGGACAGAGCACAGAGGGCAGGTGCTGGGGTCAGTTTTCATTATTAGAATAATAATCAAGGCAATAGGTTATAGATGTTTGAATAATCTATTACAGTATAAGAAACCATATTCTTTTTTTTTTTTTTTTTTACCGGGAGGTCCCGGGGATCGAATCCAGGTCCCTCCATATGGCAGACGGACGCCCAACCATTTGAGCCACATCCGTCTGCCAGAAACCATATTCTTATACTTTAGCTCTCTTTCTCCTTATAACAGAACGGTGTTAGTGGAATTTATTCTCCTTTTATTCATGAGGACCCCTGATATCTAAACTGAGCTGCCAAAGTCACCCAACTGTTACAAGATGTACAAAGAGTTGAATGAAAGACTGAAAATTCACATTCCCCCATTCTGGTGTCCTAGTATTTCTCCAGGACAAGTTGCTGGCCACAAGTGAGCTGGAACCATCTGTTCTCTCCATATTGCTTCCCTCTACCGATTCCAAAACAAAACAGTCCTAGGAATGAAAGGGGATCCATGGAGACCACATGGTGTCAGGGCTGAGTGTCCCCATTTCCCAACAGTACAATGAAAGGGCAGACACAGAGCAAGCTGGTGTTAGAACTCAGCGTGAGGACTGAGAGCTCGATGAGGCCCCGTATTCAGAAGGGCATCCAAAGCCTGGCTCTATAAAGTGGGGAATTCACATCCACTGGGGACACCACCAGGTCAGACCATGGGCAGCACAGGGACTCCAGTCCAGTGGTGAAGGACTAGGAGTAGGAGGAAAGGCTCTCAGGAGTAGTGGTGAGTCCTGTTCTAGGGGCTGGAGTAGCCCTCGTCCAGATTACCTGGTTTTGCCCTAATATGGTAGAGTTTAAAGGAGGAATCCATCACCCTGTTGAGCCCCTCCAGGCATCTAGACAAGTTCTGCTTTACTGGTACTTGGGGACGTTTTCTATGGCACCTGCTGACCAGTTCTGGTGGAGCATAATTGCAAAGGCCACAGGCTGGCTACATGAGAGAAAATTAGGTCCCACTAACTCTACAAGGCTGGGCCATCTAGAGAAAAACAGAGCTGCAGAAAGGAAACAAGAGCAAAACTGTTCAGCACCCATGCCAGACCCTGGAAAGTAACAAAAAGCCACAGAATGTCAGACACAGGGTTCCCTCTCATTGTGTCTGAATTCAGATGGTGTGATTTTAACAATTGGGAATGGGGACATGTGCCTTGGCTCTGGGACACATCTGAATTCCAGGCCTTTGGGTTTGAATCCTGGCCTCTCCCTTGCCTCACCATGTGATCTCGGGGTGCTGATTAATCTCTGTGAGCTGCCTCTGTGTCAAGCATGTTGTCCCAGCGCACTCCCCATAGGCTGGATGAAAGTCCTGAGGTGCTGCATGGAGCCTGCTGTGCTCTGTGTCCTTTCGTACAAGTTGGAGATGAGCCACAGAGGGAACCACGTCATTCATTCTAATATGAGGGGTATGTGGACAGGAAAGGAGGCCCTCTCAGCTTTGCCTGAAGCACAGAACAGTAGATGTCCTCCATGTGCTCCTCTCACCCCCAGGACCATGGTCTGAAAATCATTCAGTGTGGCAGGAAAGCTGTCACCCTGGGCTTGGGAAACTTCGGGATGCACCCTGAGGTAGACTTCTCCTTTCCCTCTCCTAAGACCTGCTGGACGGGTACCTTCTTCCCCACCACAGGCTGGCACCACTGGGGACCAACTGCTGCAGGGAAAAGCTGAGCCAGTATGTCTGGGGGCACTTCCTGTGGACTCTGCAGGTATGGGGTGGGGCCAAATCCCAGGGGCATCCTCCTCCTCCTCCTGACTCTGCCAGGCACAGCCCTGTTCTCCTTGGAGGCTGTTTTCAAGCTTTCTTAGCTGCCAGGCCATTGCAGGGGATGCCTCTGTCCTTAGATCACAGGTGCCCTCCCTTGATTAAGGATTAAGTGATTGAAACCTGGAGCAGGCCATTTCCATCTTCCAGGATACCCAGCACTGTTGGGACCTGACCAAGGAGCCCTGGAGCATCTTTTGATGCACATGCAGGGGAGGGGGCAGCAGGCTAAGAGCATCTTACTGAGCTGTGGCCACAGTTACCCTTTGACCATCTCTGGGACTTGGTTTTGTCCAGATCTCACTCTGATCTCGAGGTTGTAGCAATTGACTAAGACCCTCTATCTCCTTGGCTGACTGTAATCCTGACCCACAGGAGAGACCCTTTGATGGGTGGGTCCATGGCATCCTGGTGGGCACAGGCATCCAGGGAGCCCCAACAGGGAGCCCCTGCATTGACCAGAACAAGCTTCGCCATGAGCCCAGCTTCCTGGAGGTTCCCTATCTAGGACCCCTGTGGGTCCACACTGCACACCTGGTGCTGAAGATCAAGGCAAGGGGGTCCTGACTTCAGGGGTCCTGGGGGGCATGATCTGAGTGCAGGTGACACAGGGTCTGAACCCACTTGGAATTACCGAGGGGAATGGACTGGTGAAGGGCAATGAGCCAGGGTTTGGGGTTGGGAGGAAATGTGTCCTCTCCATGTGCCTTCTCCTCCTGCCCTACAAGGTCACTTCTGTATAGTAGGGGCAGGACTGATGTCCTGCATCTCCTCCCTGCTTCTGATATAATTTCATGCATGAGCAGCACCACCTACATCTGCTAGGTGGAAGGGTCTGCTCACCCCGGACACTCCTGCCCGAATTGACTCATTTTAGATGGTGGCTCTGGGCTACTTTGTAAGATTTCCTCACCTGGGGTCAGCCCCGGGCAGATGCTCAGCCTGAGCTCACCTGCTGCCTCCATCCTACTCCATAGACCAACGTGCTGGGTAGAGGCTACGGGCTGCTGCTGCCATCGCAGGAACCCGAGCTTCGGGGTCTCTTTCCTGAAGACACCAAAGACCACTCCTGGAAGGAACTCTTGGACCAGAGTGGGAAACCAGGGTTGCCTGAGGAGCCCACATTTAAGGTGGGTCCTTGGACCTGACAAGAGGTGTTCACTTTAGGTTCATTCTGTGTGTGTTTCTGAGCCCTGGCTGTGTTCAGGCATCACTCCAGGTAGAGGGGAGGGAGGCGACCGTGGTGAGCAGAGCATACGTGGTTGCCGTGATCAGCAGCTCCCAGAGCAAAGGGCAGAATGGGGGTGGGGGGTGATCGTGGGATAAGGGGTATGCTGGAAATTCCAGTGGGCTCAAGATGACACAGTGAGTGCCCCTCTTGTACACACACACTGCTGGAGAGGGTCATTGGGGTACAGCATTTATGAGAATCTCTTTCTTAAATCTCCCCATTCTCAGGTTCTTTCCCAAAGTGGTCTTTGGCTGGATCAGTTTCTTGGTTTCTTCAGTGCCCCAAGCTCTCTCCTGTCTCTGATCCTTATGTAGGTTCTACCTGCCCAGAATCCTGTCCACCCTCTGCCACCAACCCTGCCCTGACTCCGCCTACCTCTCCTCTTCTCCATCTCCTCCTTACACCTCCTCCTTGTCTTTAGTGCCCCCAGGAGGAGCCATCAGGTCTCCTGAGCCAAGGAGCACCTGTGTGCCCTGTGGACTCAGTCCCAGGTGGGGCCCCATGTCCCTCAGACCCTGAGCTCTCAGACCAGACATGGGGTTTCAGGAATCCCCTGGCATAGTCCCAGCACACACTTGTTCATTTTAGTTGGCTCTACAGTGAGGGCGAGATTTCAGAGGTTCTCTCCATAAAGATTGTGTGGGGAGGGGACAGATGGAGAGAGAGGGACAGGTCACATGGAGGCCACAGGTCAGGAGGGCCACTGGGGGGAGGGAGCAGGTAAGGAATAGGGCAGGGAGGGCAGGCCATACGTGGGCCCCATCACTGATGACCTTGGGAGATCATGTCCAAAGGGTAAGTAGTGATCCAAGTCTTGGGGCTCATCTTAGGGTTTGAGGTGCTTACTGTGGTTTCCTCCAGCCCAAATTGTGCCCAGCAGAGAGTTTTGGAGGCTTCACCATGCTTCCCAGAGTAAAGCTTCTCTTCCAAGTGTAACCGGATTTTGTCTAGGTGCTTGGGTAAACTGCAAGAAATGAAATTCAAGAGCATGCCACATTGATTAGACCAGTAATTTATTAAGGTAGGTAGGGAAGAAAAATGGGAGAGAATAATAGATCATAGATCCCAGGTAGAGGGGAAGGGACCGAAGACTGATGAAGAGGGCTGATTTACCTGCTGCTTTAAGAATTTTTGATGATCAAGGTGGGAGGCCCCCTCTCCCCAGTCTTCAGAGATAACAGGACTCTGTCCACCTGTGGACTGGAAGAGTGGATGTCCAACTTCAGGAGCCAAGGATTCCCACCACACAGCTATTTCCTGAACGGTTATGGGATCCATCACAGCTCTTCCCCAGAGTAGGTAAATTGGAATCCACACCTGGATACTTATGAGAGAAATCAGGACTGGTAACAGCAGTGGAATGACAGGTGACAGGGGTGTATCAAATTTTCCTTCCCCAAGCCACGGGAAGCAGAAGCTTCTATGAATTGAAACAGAGGAGAATAGAGTAGCTATCATTACAAACATGAGCAAGTACACTCATGTATGAGGCCAGACCTGATATAACCATAATCTAAGGCAAACTCAGTTTAGAATTATCATCACAATCGTAGGTCTAGGGAAGAATCTAGTCTCAAAATAACCAGAATCAAAGGTTGATGGAGTTTCAATTAAAGGCCATGGCAACTGAAAGAATAGAAGGTCACCCTGGAATGTAGGAAACAAGCCCTCCGGTCTCATGCTAATAGGAGCTGGGTGGGGAAACATCCTGAGCTTGTAAGATTTACAATGTCTGTGAATTTCAGGAAGAAAAAGAGGAACTGAGCCATCAACTTTTAAGACTTGCTCATTTTAGTAAAATGTAAACTGTCAAGTATCTATTGACTTTGTATATGTACATACATATTTTCTTTGTTCTAAAGCCAAAATAAAAGCCACACCTTATGAGGTGGCAGGGCTCTTCTCTGCATATCTGACGGAGAGTCCCCTGATCCCAGTTTTTCTTCTCTTTGTCTTATTCTTTCTTTCTCATCCGCGGCACCGTTTTCACGGACCCAGAGCCTGACCGGCAACAAAAGGTAAGTTCAGTTTATAGTTACCATTACTGTAACAAGCATACACAAGGGTTAGTGGAGACCTGAAGTAACCATAAACAAAGGTAAATTAGTCTAAGATTACCATCACAATAGTAGGTCTAGGCTAAATACACTCAGCTATAGCCATTTCAATCATTATCTTTCTGGTGTTTTATAATATAAAGGCATCTATAGAATAATCTTAACTATGAGTTTCAGTTTCTAATAAATTTTTACTTCAAATTGGGATTCTTGAGGGGCAAGATGGCAGCAGAGTAAGGAGCTCTGAGAATCAGTTTGTCCTACAGGGCAGTTAGTAATCACCCAGAGCTATCTAATGCACCTGTTTTGGGGACCCAGGAAGAAGAGTATCAGGAAACATCCTTGAAGTATGGAATGAGCAGACTGCTCATCTGCAGTGAAGATTCACAAGTAGAGCACTCCACACTGTGGAGGCCAATGCCCATACTCCACTGGCAGTGCAAGCTGCATTTGGAGCTATTCCATGGCTGGAATTTGAAGCTCCAACCAAAAATGGGGGAGGAAGAGATGATAGGGCACTGACTTCAGTTACTGATTAGGAAACTCTGTTGGCTAAATTGTAATTGTAAGACAGCTAATGTTTGCAGTTTCCCAAGTCAGAAAGAGGCTGGTAGCCACCATTTTAATTCCTCCTCCAGCATGAGGGGAAGTGGAGCTAACTGAAAATCACAGGGAAGTTAGCGACCAATTCTTTCCACCAAGATCAGATCACAGACCTAGCCTAAGTTCCAGCCCCACCTCAGGCAGGAAGGAGCCTGGGGGGACCTGCACCAGTCTCTCTGGAAAACTGCAGGGGCTTTCAGCCAGCAGAGATTGAATATGCGGACACCTGGGGCTCCACACCAGCTCCCCAACAGGATAGGAGAGGAGCTGTGTTTCCGGAGCCTGTCTGGACAACTGCAGACAATTTCAGACCACACAAACTGGTGAGTTGAACACCTCTGATTCCATCTCCACCTCTGCCCCCCACCCCATAGGATAGGAGGGAGCTGGTGTTTTCTCAGCCTCTCAGGGATACTGCAAGCACTTTGGGCCTACAGAAACTCAACTGTTTAGCACCTGTGGCTCTACCCCCACCACTGATAGCACAAGACAGGGACTGTGTTTCCCCTGCCTCTCTGGGTGATAAGGGAAGTGCTGGGACCCTAAGCCCCTCAGCTTTAGGAAAATAAACTCCCTTCAGTCCTTTTCTCTCCTCCTCCTCACCCCACTTTTCTCCATGGAGTCCAGGTCAGGAAGATAAGCACTCCCTGCCTACTCCTTTGAATTGACATTTACAACTCTAAACAGATAATGACTCTTTTCCTCCCTAATGGCCCTCTGCTTTTAGGAAGATAAGCTAACCTCAATCCTCTTCTTTTGTAACCCTGCCTGCCCGCTTGCTTAGAAATTTGCCCGCTTAGTGTTCCTATATCAACTTATGAAAATCGAGAAACAGGGCTCAGAATTTGGAGACTGGATTCTCCTCTGGGCCCGCGTGTAATAAAACTTCATTCATCCATACCCTCAAGAGTGCTGCTTTGGTTTCTTTTATCAACCACAACATTTGGTTCCCTGACCGGGAAAAACCCAATCAAACAGGCCCATTGTGCCTCCGGCTTGGGGCTGATGGGCACGGCTGACGGCGATCTCCGAGCGAACGAGGTGGGTGCCACCTGTCCTCTTGACAGGAGCTCCTTCCGAGGCGGTCCCCGCAGGCCGCATACCTACACCCTGGCCTGACTCAGTGGGAAGGCAGACTGAACAGTGCCAGAAGACTCCGGAAAGGTAAGGCCCGGGGTGTCAAGTCCTCAGTCAGGCCCATCTCCGGACAGAAGAGGAGACTGATCACCTCCTGAAATCTTGAGTACCGAGATTCCAGAATAGGGCAATCCCTGTGGGAGGGACTGCATAACCTCTGAGTGACTGCGTGAGTGAGTGAGGATGGCAGAGGCTTGTGTCAGCTGTACCGTTGTGACTCCAAATCTTTATGCTACGGAGCCCGTGTGGGCCCTAACCTGTTTTCCACAGCTATGTCATACAGCATAATGGGCATCCCAAACTTTACCCGGGCGCCTTAGCTAAGACGAGCATAAATTCTTGCGAGAGACACGGACTGGTGGGCATCAGAGTGGCCTCAAAAGGGGCAACCCCTTCCCTTGTCTGTTTCACACCACCAACTCAGGGTGCAGATTTAATACTGTTAATCCCTGTGGGAGGGACTGCATAACGTCTTAATGACTGTGCAAGTGAGTGAGGATGGCAGAGGCTTGCGTCTGCTGTACCAGTCTGTGACTCCAAAGCTTTATGCTATGGAGTCTGTGTGGGCCCATAGATCATGTGGACAAAGAAGGAATTCTAATCAAATGCCAGTCACCCTGGAACACCCCAAAATTACCCGTAAAAAAGCCAGATGGGACCGGATATCGACCAGTGCAGGATTTATGAGCCATTAATAATGCCACTCTCACCTTACATCAGATTGTTCCCAACCCGTAACTTTGTTAGGACACCTGCTGCCTGAAGCCACCTGGTTCACTTGCCTGAATCTGAAAGATGCCTTCTGCCTGCGGCTGGCCCCACCAAGCCAGCCTCTGTTTGCCTTTGAATGGGAAGATCCCAAAACCCAGCAGAAAACTTAGCTAACCTGGACCCAGCTCCCGCAGGGCTTCAAAAACTCCCCTACCCTTTTCAGGGAAGGCTTGGCAGCAGATTTGGCCACCTAGCCCCAGGAAGAAGGCAGGTGTGCCCTCTTACAATATGTAGATGACCTCCTACTTGCCAGTGAAATGGAAGACGACTGCTGGAGAGGGACCCAGACTCTCCTACAACTTCTAACACAGAATGGGTACAAAGTGTCTCGGAGAAAGGCCCAGATCTGTAGACCGCAGATCAAGTACCTGGGGTTCAGCATCACACAAGGACATTGGATGTTTGGACCCAAACGAAAGAAAGTGATCTGCACCATCCCTGCCCCCACCACAAAAAGAAAGTTTCGCGAGTTCCTCGGGGCTGCAGGGTTGTGCCACATCTGGATTCCCAGGTTTGCAGCCATGGCCAAGCCCCTTTACAAAGTTCTGGCAGGTCCAGAAAAAGAGCCCCTTCCTTGAGGAGAAGCTCAACAGGGGTCCTTTCAAAACATCAAAAGACAACTCAGCCGAGCCCCTGCCTTGGGGCACCTGGATGTAACTCGAAACTTTAACCTGTTCATGCATGAAAACAACAAAGTAGCATTGGGAGTTCTCACACAAACAGTCGGCACCTGGCAAAGACCCATCACTTACCTCTCCAAGCAACAGGACCCTGTAGCTGCAGGGTGGCTGCCCTGCCTAAAAGCTCTGGCAGCAACCTTAACCCTCGTCAAAGAAGCTGACAAATTAACCCTTGCACAGGCAATTCATGTTATGGTGCCACACACAGTCACTGCCCTAATGAACTTACATGGGCATCAGTGGATATTGAATCCCTGGCTCGCACATTACCAAGGTTTACTCTGTGAAAAAACCCAGAGTGACAATAGAAACAGAGCGCAGTCTAAACCCTGCCATCTTTTTGCCAGATGAGGAAGGGGCTCCTGAACACGACTATGTCAAAGTGACTGAAGAAGTTTACACCGGTCACCCCAACCTCCAAGACAAACTGCTCCCTTCCCCAGATCAGACACTATTTACAGATGGGAGAAGTCTCATTAAAAACAGGGACAAGCTTGCTGGATATGCAGTCACCACTACCGAATGGGTGGTGGAAGCGGCGTCTCTACCACGGGGATGGTCTGCACAACGAGCAGAACTCTGGGCGCTGGTCCGAGCCCTGCAGCTAGCCACTGGGCAAGCGGTAAACATTTACACTGACTCTTAAGTACGCATTTGCTACTGTTCATATCCACGGGGCAATTTATAAACAAAGAGGTCTCCTAACCACAGGGGGAAAGGAAATCAAAAACGAAGAAGAAATCCTCAACTGTTAGAAGCAATCTGGAAACCAGACAAAGTCACCGTCATCCACTGCTGGGGACATTATAAAGGAATGGATATGGTCGCTCAAGGAAACAGCCTAGCTGACAAAGCAGCTCGGCAAGCGGCTGAAGGAACCCACGGAATACGAGTCCCGGAATTAACACCGCAGCTGTCCTTCTTAGGAAAAGAGACTGATCAACTAAGCTATACCTGGGAAGAACAGGAGTGAGCTAAAAGAGAAAGGGGAAGCCAAATCCCCGAAGGAACTTGGCTGCTCCCAGATGACCGAATTTTTGTACCAAAAGGGGCCACTCTTGCCCTCATCCAGCGATACCACCAACTCACCCACCTAGGGAAAACTGCACTAGAAGTCTTGCTCAGGAGATACTACTACATAGCCCGGCTAAATTCTCTCTGTGCCACCATCAGCAGCCACTGCCAGGTTTGTGCCAAAAACAACCCTTTGCAGGGCCCCATGCTCCAGCAAGTGTCCAGCACATGGGGATGGCCCCCTTGGAAGATATCACAGTAGACTTTAGAGAAGTGAAACCAAGTCAGGGGTACAAATATCTGTTGGTGATGATATGCACCTTTTCAGGTTGGGTTGAAGCTTTCCCCACTTGTACCAAAAAGGCAAGAGAAGTGACTAAGGCTTTACTTAGAAAAACTGTTCCACAACACGGGCTGCCACTGTCTATTGGAAGTGACAGTGGCCTGGCCTTCGTGGCTGCCAGAGTCCAAGAGCTAGCAAAAATGTTAGGAATCAAGTGGAAACTCCATACTGCTTACAGGCCCCAGAGCTCAGGGAAAGTTGAATGCATGAATCAAACCCTCAAAGCCACCCTAGCCAAATTCTGCCAGGAAATTGTTCTCCCCTGGGTAGCCTTACTTCCCTTGACCCTTCTCCAAGTTAGGTGCACCCCAGCACCCACAGGCTATTCACCCTTTGAAATTCTATTTGGGCGGCCACCCCAATTATCTGGGCCTTCAGAGGAAATCTTAAACTTCTGGGGGAGGCTAGCCAAGATTCCATTCTCCAGCAGCTGGGGAAAACTCTAGCCAAAATACATAAAACTGTCTTGTCCCGGAACCTCATCCCCCTGGGACACCCGGTGCACCCCCACCAACCAGGGGACCTAGTCTGGATCAAAGACTAGAAAAAAGAACCCCTTCAGCCTTCCTGGACAGGTCCACATATCGTGATCCTTGTAACTCCTACTGCTCTTAAAGTTGCAGGCATCATCCCTTGGATCCACCACTCCAGGGTCAAGAAGGCATACCCTGATAAAGAGCAGGACAGCTGGACAGCCCAACCCATACCTGGCCACCCCTTGAGAGTATGAGTCGCCCAGGATCCTGAGCACCAACCTCGTCAAAAGCCTGCTGAATGGACCCCTGCTCCTGGTGGATCCTGTGCTTATAAGGCCTGCTCGCCTTGGAATTTGGAGTTGGACTTGCTGCTATGGCCCCTGCAGACTGGACTGTTGTGAATAGAGCCCTAATTGCAATTGCTTACTGGTGTACAATAGGATGCTTCTGTGCCTTGACTTGCTTGTCTTTTCCTTCCTTGCCCCTCCCTAGGAGTCAATACCCACCACCAAAATCTATGGCAGCTGCAAGTTAGTCAAAGCTGGGGCAAACAATCCATGCTGAACACTTCAGTCCCGTTCTTGGCAGCTGCAACTTCAGTCTCTGTAATATTTCACGGTTGCAGGGCAAACCAAGATCACGCTCCTTACACCTTGCTGGTTTCCCCAAACCCCCACGCCCCCATACCTACCCCCAGGAGAGGGTGTAGGGGTCGCAACTATGGGAGTTATGACAAATACCTCTGCCGAGAACCACAAAAGGGCAGAGGATTCTGCCACTCTTGGAGCTTGCTGGTAGGTGCCACCACTCCCTGGAAGGGGGTCCCACTGAGTTCTCCATATCTCCTACAGAAAATCCCCAGCCTGGCAGGGTGTGGCATAGAAACCTGTGACCCCATGAAATTCACCTTATTAAACATAACTACCAGATCAAAAAATACCTTTTTAAAGGCCCAAACAGGACAAAACTAGGAATCGGAATATACGACCCATCAGGGCCAGACCCAGGGGACCTCATACTGGTCCAACTGATCCCGGTAACCCAACCCCCAGAGAAAACCCTGATGAAAAATATCAGTAAAGCCACCCAGGTGCTAAAAGCCAAAGTTAGAACAGCCCCCTGCAACGTTCTTTAGAACCACGTTCGAAACATCCACCAACTCCAAAATGAATCTCGGCCCAACATAGCTGCCTCCTGCTAGCTATGCACTTCCTCCAGTCTAACCATCTTCCCCATACCTGTCCCATGGAACGTAACCTTCCTGATCCATGACAGCTCTGTGGCGGGAACCAGGACCCTCTCAGTCCGCATAACCGAACCCCCAGGAAAATTGGCTAACTGTAAAAACATAACTACCAGGTCTCCTTCAACCATCCTCCCTCTTGGAAGGGCCAATTGTAATGCCACCTGCCCACTCAATGAGCCTGACCAGTGCACCGTAAACTCTACCATCTGGGTCTGTGGTACCAACACCTACCGGTGCCTACCCCAGGATGGCCAGGGCATCTGCTACCTGGCTTGGCCAGTACCATCGTTCTCAGTGTATGGAGATGAATTGCCTGGAGAGCTCTCCCAAGCCAAATGAGCAATGCAGGCAATTCCAATACTCTTAGGACTAGGAGTAGTCGGTAGTGCAGCAGTAGCGGGGGCCTCACTCACAGTTGGACAGGAGGGCTTACAAACCCTAGCACAGGAAACATCTAATGACCTCAAAGAAATATCAAGGGCTCTCAACAGGTTGCAAGACCAGATAGACTCATTGGCAGAAGTGGTTTTATAAAACAGGTAAGGATTAGACTCGCTCACCGCAAGTTCAGGGGGATCTCTCAGGCCCTGGGGAAAGGATGCTGTTTCTATGTAAGGGACAAAGTGGCCCTACTGAAAGAACAAGCCAAAGACCGTTTAAACCATGTATACCAGGCATCTGCCAACGGGAACTACTTCCAGTATCTCCTCTCCTGGATTTTGCCATTTATGCCAGTAATAGCCTCAGTCTTTTTCCTCTTAACTTTTGGGCCATGCGTTCTACGGTACCTAACACAATACATCACTTCCCACTTAAACACCTTAAAACACCAAGTTATGTCTCATGTTAAATATCAGCCCTTGGAGACTACAGAAAAATCCCCATGTTAGCAGCTGATGCCCCATAAAGAATTATAAAGGCATCAAAAAGGGGGAATGATAAGGTAAGTGCTGGGACCCTAACCCCCCTCGGCAGAAACCCACAGCTTTAGGAAAATTACCTTCCCTTGGTCCCTTTCTCCCCTCCCGCCCCCCTCCCCCCGCGCCTTTTTCTCCATGGAGTCCATCCTCTGCTTTTGTAACCTTGCCTTCCCACTTGCTTAGAAATTTGCCCACTTAGTGTTCCTGTATAAACCTACGAAAATCGAAAAACAGGGCTCAGAATTTGGAGACTGAATTTTCCTCTGGATCCGCACATAATAAAACTTCGTTCATCTGTACCCTCAACAGTGCTGCTTGGGTATCTTTCCATCAGCCGCAACATGGGTCACTGCAGATGTTTTTGGCCCAAACAGACTTAGTAAGACAACTGTACCTCCATTCCTGTCCCCCAAGTAGGATAGGAGGGGAGCTGTGTTTCCTCAGCCTTTCTGGGCAGTGGCAGGCACTTTCAGCCTACAGGGACTGAACTGTTGAGCACCTCTGGATGCACCCTCACCCCCTAATAGGATTGGAGAGGACTGGTGTTTCCTCTGCTTCCCTGAACAACAACAGCTACTCTCGGCTTAGAGGGATTGAGAAGGTGGGTGCATGTGGATCTACCACCACCACCCAATAGCATAGGAGGGGGCTGGTGTTTCCTCAGCCTCTCCATGAAATAGCAGGCAGTTTCTGCCCAGACGGACTGAACTCTCGGGCGATGGTTGTTCCGTTCCCACTCCCTAAACCACAGGAGGAAAAAGAACTCCCTCAGCCTCTAGAGCAACTGCAGGTGCATTCGGCCCACAAGGATTAGATGGTGGGGCCATCCAGAGGAGCCAATATCTCCCCTGGCAGGGGAAGAGGGGGGCCAGAGCTTCATCAGTCTACCTGGGCAACTGCAGTCATTTTGGACCCATATGGCATAAAATGCTGCCCACACCTGCAGCTCCATCCCTGCCCCTAGCAGGGGTGAGAGGGGCTTGAAGTTTCAGTGTCTCCAGACAACTACAGATGATCTTGACCTGTACAACTTGGATTATTACACACAGCAGTGGCTCTCTCCCTACCCCTGGAAGAGGAGAAAGGTGGATGGAACTGCACTGGTACCTGGGGCAACACAGGCAGCTTTAGCCTCAACAGTACACTGCACCAACTACATCTTCACCTCCTACTACATCAATAACAAAGGAGAAAAGGCAAGAAAGAGAAATTGTACCCAGAATAAACACATCTAGCAAGCCAGATGATAAGACACCATAAAAAAATTTACAACCCATACCAAGAAACAGGAATATATGGCCTGCTTAAAGGAACAAGATAAGCCTCCAGATGACATAAAGGAGTTGAGACAAGTAATCATAGATGTTCAAACAAATCTCCCTCAATTCAATGAGATGGCTAAAGAGATTAAGGATATTAAGAAAACAGTGGAAAAAAAAAAAAAAAAAAAAAAAAAAAAAAAAAAAAAGAAAACAGTGGGTGAGGACAAAGAAGAATTTGAAAGCATACATGGAAAACATACTGGAGGCATATAACAGCATATTTGAGGAGGCAGAAGAAGACATTGATGAGCTTGAAGTCATGGCCTCCAAAAGTGAACATACAAAAGAAAAGATGAAGAAAAGAATGGAAAAAAATTGAACAGGATCTCAGGGAACTAAATCATGGTTAGAGACATGCAAACATACGTGTCTTGGGTTTCTCAGAAGGAGAAGAATAGGTTAAATGGACAGAAGGAATATTTGAAGAAATAATGGTAGAAAATTTATCAACCCTATTGAAGGACATATATATCTGTGTCCAAAAAGCACAACATACTCCAATCCGAATAAATCTGAATAGACCAACTCTTAGACACATACTAATCAGACTGAAAAACGCCAAAAAATAAGAAAGAATTCTGAGAGTAGCAAGAGAAAAGCAATGTATAATATATAAAGGATGCTCAATAAGATTACGTGCCAATTTCTCAACTGAAACCATGCAAGCAAGAAGGCAGTGGTATGATATATTTAAAACATGCAAGAGAAAATCTGATAGCCAAGAATCTTATATCTGGAAAGATTGTCTTTCAAAAATGAGGGCAAATTTAGAATATTCACAGATAAACCAAAACTGACAGAGTTTGTAACCAAGAGGCCGGCATTGCAGCAATGCTACTACATGAAAAGAAAAGACAGGAGAGAGTGACTTGGAAGAGAGTCTAGAAATGAAAATTATATCAGTAAAAAATAACTAAAAGTTTAAAAAGAGTGATGAAAATAAAATATGACAGATAAAACGCAAAGGTCAAAATGGGTGAAATAAAAATTCCCTTTACAGTAATAACATTGAATATTAATGGAATAATTCCACAATGAAAAGACACCGACTGATGGAATGGATTAAAAAATATGAGCCATCTGTGTGCTCTCTACAAGAGACTCACCTTAATATCAAGAATTCTGTCTTAGTCAGCCAAAGGGGTGCTGATGCGAAATACCAGAAATCAGTTGGTTTTTCTGAAGGATATTTATTTCATATTGAAGCTTACAGTCAGCAGGCCCTAAAGAGTCTAACTGAAAGTACCATAAGTGGTACTTTCTCACCCAGAGTCTGTTGCCATGTGTTGATGCAAGATGGCAGGAGATGTCTGCCAGGGTTCAGCCTTCCTCTTCCTCTTAAGGCTCTGTGGTCCCAGCTTCTTCCAAGATCAGCTGTAGGTTGGCATAAGTTTCGTCTCTCTCCCAGGACTTGTTCCTTTCCAGGCACAACTGCTATGCTCTCTCCTCAGGGCCAGCTCCAAATTGTCAGGCAAATGGCTCATCTCTCTTCCAATGGCCTCTGCTGTGTCTAATGGAGCCTTCTCTCTTTCCTCACATATCTGCATCTCTTTGTGTTTACCTCCCAGGCTCCAGGATCAAAATTCCAACCTCCCTTCTCCACAGTGCAGTTTGTCTGTGAGTCCCTGACCACCATGAGGGTATGGACTCAATATCCTACTGATGTGGCCCAATCAAAGCCTTAATCATTATTTAATCAATTTAAAAGTGAAATCTCTGAATCCAATTTAATGAAATAACCCAGAGGAACAGACCAGTTTACAAACATAACCCAATATCTATTTTTGGAATTCAAAAACAATATCAAACTGCTACACATAACAATAGAGTGAACGGAAAGGCTGGAAAAAGATATTCCAAGCATGCAGTAACAAAAAAGTGCTGGACTAGCTATACTTCTACCAGATGCAATAAACTTTAAAATCAAACTCTTATTAGAGACAAGGAAGTATATTATATATTAATAAGAGTGACAATTCACCAGGAAGAAATAATAATCAGAAATGTATATGCACCTCAACAGGATCCCCCAAGATACATGAGGCAAAACACTTGTAATATTGAAGTGTTGAATAATAGGTGGAAAATTCAATACACCACTCTCAGCATTGGATAGACCATATAGGCAGAGGATCAATACAGAAACAGAGAACTTGGATAATATGATAAATGGATTAAACCTAATAGACATATACAGAACATTGCACCCCAAAACAGCAGTCTATACATTCTTTTCAAGTGCACATGGATCATTCTCCAGGATAGATCCTATGTTGGATCACAAAGCAGATCTCAGTAAATTCAACAAGATCGAAATTATACAAAGCACTTTCTCTGATCATAATGGAATAAAGTTTGAAATCAACAACAGGTGGAAAAAAGAAAAATTCACAAATATATGGAGATTAAACAATACACTCTTGAATAATCAGTGGGTCAAATAAGAAATTTCAAGAGAAATCTGTAAATATCTTGAGACGAACAAAAATGAGAACACAACATGTCGGAACCAATGGGATGCAGTGAAGGCAGGGTTGGAGGGGAATTAATAGCCCTCAATGCTTACATTAAAAAAGAAGAAAGAGCTAAAATCAATGACCAGACTACCCAGCTGGAGGAAGTAGAAAAAGCACAACAAACTAATCCCAAAGCAATTAGAAGGAATGAAATAACAAAAATCAGAGCAGAAATAAATGACATTGAGAACTAAAAACAATAGAAAGAATAAACACAACTAAAAGTTGGATTTTCAAGAAGATTAACAAAACCAACTATCCTTAGCTGGACTGATAAAGGAAAAAAGAGAGTAAATGCAAGTAAATGAAATAAAAATAAAAACAGTGTTGGAGAAAAGCAGCACTTACTGAGAGGCAGAGACTGATGACTGCAGGCAGGAAGTTTATTGAGAAGCTCTCCCAGTGGAGGGGGTCTGAAGATTAGACTTCAGTGCACTCCTGGAATATGGTGGATATAACTTTATACAGTACATCAATAGGCAGGGAAAATAAGAATAGCCTGGGGCCAATAAGGGGCTATAAAATTGAATTTTTCTTTGTATGGCTATGGGTTAGTGGGCTAGGAGGTGGGGTATGTTGGAATGTGGAGGGGTTGGTGGTGCTTGGACCTGAAGGGGTGAAGGCTCTTATCTGCTCAACTGCTATATGGCTCCTTTGTCATTCTTGGGAGGGGATGGTTTGCCACCAAGCCCGTAGGCTATGGCTTGCTCAATTGGTCCCGAAGGTTATGATGGGAGGCTGCTTTCTTCAATTTATGTCATGGGGGAATTGAGTCATGGTCTTATGACCTGTTAGCCATTGCAAACCTTGTAAGGGGGAACCTCTAACGAAAGGGGACTGTGGCAGTTTGATATTGTTTATGGATTCCAAAAGTAGATAATGGATTATGCTTGTGAACAGGACTATTCCTCTGGGCATATTAGATTGGATTGGATTCAGAGGTTTCACTTTTACTTGATTAAATAATGATTAAGGTTTGATTGAGCCACATCAATAGGACATCGAGTGCCTGCCCCCTTGGTGGTCAGGGACTCACAGAGAAAACGACATGGCAGAGGAGAAAGTTAGAGCTTTGATCCTGGAGCCCAGGAAATAAGCACACAGAGAAGCAGATAAGTGAGGAAAGAAAGAAGGCTCCATTAGACACGGCAGAGGCCCTGGGAAGAGAGACAAGCCGTTCACCTGACAGTTTACAGCTCACCTTGTGGAGAGAGCAGAGCAGCTGAGCCTGGAGAGAAACGAGCCCTTGGAGAGAGACACGACTTGTCCTAGCCTGCGGCTGAGATTGGAAGAAACTGGCACCATGGAGCCTTGGGAGGAGGAGGAAGACTGAACCCTCACAGACATCACCTGGCATCTTGCATCAACATGTGGCAACAGACTCTGAGTGAGAAAGTACCTCTTATGGTACTTTGAGTTGGACTCTTTAGGGCCTTGTGACAGTAAGCTTCTACCCCAAATAAAAGTGCTTTATTAAAACCAACTTATTTCTGGTATTTTGCATCAGCACCCCTCTGGCTAACTAATACAGGGACATTACTACTGACCCCACAGAAATAAAAGGCATCATAAGAGGATTAAGAACTGTACTCAAATCAAGTAGACAATGTAGACAAAAGGGAAGAGTTACTTGGAATGTATGAATACCCTCCACAGACCTCAGGAAACCACAGGTAAAAGGATTGAAACAGTCATCAAACAACTTCAAAAAATGAAAAGTACAGGACCAGGTGGTTTCACAGATGGTTTCTACCAAGCATTCAAAGATGATTTAATTCCAGTCTTATTCAAGTTCTTCCAAAAAATTGAACAAGAAGGAACGATACCAAAATCATTCTATGAAGCTAATACCACCCTAATATCAAAGACAAATGAAGATATTACGAATATAAAATTACAGACTCATTTCCCAAATGAATATGGATGCAAAAGTCCTCAACAAAATACTTGCAAATTGAATCCAATGACACATTAAAAGAAGTATTCATCATGATCAAGTGCATTTTATACCAGGCATTCAAATGTGGTTCAGGACACGAAAATGAATCAGCATAATACACCACATTAGTAAAAAAGAAAAATCACATGATCCTATCGGTTGATGCAGAAAAGGCACGACCAAATACAGCATCCTTTCTTCATACAAATACTTCAAAAGATAGGAATTGAAGGAACCTGTGGCTGATAACATCAATTTTTTTTACCTAATTGACTCCTGAATGTGGCCTTGGAGGGAGAGACCTTGGCAGCATAGAAACTGGAGTCTGAAGCTGCCTCTGCCTCTCACTGCTCGCTGTGTGCCCTTGGGAACATCTGTCAACCTCTCTGGGGCCCCAGTTACCATCTATAAAATGGGCTTATTCCCCTAGCATGCAGAGGGATTTACAGTAAGTAGGGGCACCTGTTAGGGATGGACACACAAGGCCTGCACTGTGAGGTGACTGCATTTAATAGAAGACAGAGGGAATGTCTCTTGAAACAATCCATTGCAAGGCAGCCTCATGGCCACAAGGAAGGGTTTTTCTATTCAATGTTATCAGCTCATTAACTAAATGGTAGTTTGCACCAAGTGTTTGAATGAGAGCACTTCCCTGGATTCCTCCCCTACAGCCCTGGGGCAGCCCCTGCTCCTGGGGGCTCTCACCCACCTCTGGCCCTTGGGACTGGTCCTGGCTCAGCTGCCTCTAAGTCTCACCACAGCTCAGAAACACCTGTTGCTCCGGACCTGCCTCCAGCTCCCCTTTCCCAGCCAAGGGATTTTTAATATCTGCAGGAGCCAGTTCCAGCAGGAAGCGGTGACCTCCATCCGGGCACCACCTCAGGTAGGTCGTGTGTAACCTGAAGCACTAATGGCCCCAAGAAGTTCCAGGCTCCTCACTCCCCAAGACAGAGGCCAGCAGTCTTGTCCTTGCAAAATGAGCCCTTTAGTGTCTCCTCTGAGCCTTCCCACCTTCATCCACTTTAAAGACAAGTGCTCTATGCTGAGGGCAGTTCACTCCCTCCTGTGGCACTGCCTGTACGTCAGGGCTTCCTATTTTGGCCACCTCCTATTCCAGCTGAACCCTGTGGATCCCGTGAGGATGGATCTGAGGCCACCGTGTTTGCACATTGCGGGCACCCACAGAGCAGTATTCAGCCCCACCCTCCTTCCGTCCCTGCCACATAGGGCCTGGTAGCCCACCCAGCAAGCCAGATCTGTTCAAGAGGGCAGTGGGGAAGAGATTAGAGGGGAGTCCCACCCGGAGGCAGAACCCAAGATGTCAGGCCAAGGTTCTGCCCCTCATGCTGGTGACCTTGGCTAAGTCCCCGCCTCTCTCTGACCCTCCATGTCTTCATCTGTCAAAGGACAAATGCTCCCAACCTGAGACATGGACGAGAAGGCACTCATGGAGCCAGTCTTCCTTCTGAGAGGAACTCACCCCAGCCCAGGACCCTGTGTCTACACCTCCCTTGTCTGCAGAGCCCTCTGGGAGGGGTCCTTAGGCCTGGGGCTTGGTGGGCTGGGCTAAGGCCCTTTTGTTTCTCTCTCTCCTTAAGCTGCCTTCAATTTCTGCATCAAGAAGTCTCTTCATTTTCCTAACATTTTTCCACACGGAAGAGCATCAGTGGAAGGTTTATATCAAATTTTGATAGGAAAACACTCAGTGCTACTAATTTCTAAGATATTTTATTCCGAGCTGTTTTTTTAGGGGTGGGTGCAGGGATTTTATAAATATTTTCTTATTTTGTCTACCATCAATTTTGAGGGGTGGGGGTAGGAGTTGGGGTGGGGAATTGTAAAAACATTTTCTGTTTTGTTTTGGGAAATTAGAATACATTCAATTTTGTACCTTACAGATTTTGCTGTCCATTATTTAGAATCTCTTATATTTTTCAAAATTTTTGTTAATTTGCACCATAAAGATTTTTTCACACCACTTGTTAATTCATTTATTGGTTCCAATGTTTTTCATTTTTTTAATTTTTCCTTGGAAAATGATTGAAAGTACTTCCAAATCAGAATAAAATTTTTTAAAATAGAGGTAACTATGAACACAATCACAAGGCAAATATGCAGTGTAAAGTGTTCAGGAATAAAGATGTTATATCAAATCTTCAAGTATTTTAATCTCAGATCACCTTTTTAAAAAACACGATAAACATTTGCTTTATTATTTGCATGCATATGGTGTTTCTCTCATTTACTCTCTCTCTTTGGGTGTATATACACAGATACACTCACACACACAGCCACAGACATACCCAGACATATATTCACTCATGATGTTTTCTTTGAACTATCGAAGGTTAGTTTCCCTACACGACGGCATTTGCCTAAACCCCTCAGTGTTTTTCCTTAGAATTAAGATATCCTCTTCCATAAGGACATGACAATTACCCATGTCTTTGACTTTCTTTTTTGTTTTTTTATTTTATTTTTTTGTTTCTTGTATTTACTTTGATACAATGGTTTCTCTCCTACTCTCCCTTTTGTAATTTTATCAAATGACTCAAATGTTTTTTCCCCCCATATGACAGGCTCTAGTCTACATTTAATCACGAAGTACCTTTTGCTTCCTTTAATCTTTGGTGTTGTCCTTTAGGCTGGAGTCTTCCTACATCTCCTATTTATTATTTATTGTCCATTTACAATCAATAATTAGTTTCATACTCTAATTGTCCTAGCTGTGGCTATTGTGCATCCCTTTGAATTGGTTGGCTTACTAATGAATGATCAATTGGGATGTTGTTTCCTTTTTAAAAAAAGGGTTTTGTTTTCCTTTCTAGTGATTAAAATATTCCTGGGTTTTTGTAATCCTATGTGACACAGACTTGGAATCGGCCATCCCATCAGAATCCCGAATATTGTTTTTAGAGACCACCATCTTGTCAGTAGCTGTGCTTTTTGCCACTGGTGTGTCTGGCCTGCTTCCACTTAGAATGGACAGAGCTGTGAAAGGTAGGCATGTGTATACACACACACAGTCATTCATACACATGCATACATGTGTGTGCATACACTTGCACCTGCACATGTATGCGTAGTACAAACTATATATTTGTATATATGTGCTCCTACTTATCATAATTTGGGCACTGGAAATCCCTTTGAGCCAGCTTCTGTCAAAATGAGCCCATTAATCTATGTCTTTCCATATATTCTGATATAAGATCTCACAGGGTCACCTTTTTCTCCTTGCTCTAACCTAGACTCAGACATTTCTTCCAGGTGTCCTGGCTTCCTTAATAGGAAGAAGTATTTAGAAATGAAGATATTGACACTAGACATGCTGGAGTGTCTTTTCTTTCAGATGTTTTAAGTGGCCAGAGCATTTTACTCTAATGCAGCTGAAACATGTTGATTTGTGGTGTGATGTCCCGGCCCGCGGGACATCAACGAGGACCCGAAACCTGCCGAGAAAGAATGGTGGGACAAGAGACGCAAAGAATGACAGCAAGACAGTATTCTGATCAAGCTGCAAATTTTATTTGAGGGAGCAGGGCTTATATGCTGTTTGGAGAGAGGAAGTGAGTCGGGGTCGGGTGGCGCTCCGGGATTGGAGGGTGTTATCGCTGGAGTAGTGGGCAGATCTTACTTTCGCGCCCTGCGCCTGCGTACTTGTTGCATTCACCTGGGCAGTGGCGGGAACCGGAGAACAAAGGAGCAAGGAGGAAGAAGAACAAGGAAGTGACAAAGCAGATTTTGTGTCTGCGCCATGTTGTGGCGTCCGCCATGTTGCGCCATGTGACCACAGGTTGCTATTGCTTAGGTTGTTGGCACCTCTCTTGGCAGACTCCAGTGACGGCTCCCAACATCTCCTCCCTTTTTCTTTAATTTAGCACAGTACTCTCCGTAGGCTATCTGAGGGAAGTAGAGGCCTCATTTCCCTGATGTAGACGGCTCTGGTTTTTTCAGGAAGGGGTAGCACAGGCAACGCAGCATAAGGGAGGGGGGCTGTGCCTGTCTTAGGTCGGAACTGTGCCCTGTAAGGAACTGCACCTGAGAAACAGTGTACCTTTCCCATTATGTGATCAGTCTTACCCGTCATTGGGAAGCATGGCAGCAAAAGGCCATGTCCCTGTCTTAGGTTGACTGATGGGTCAGTCCAGTTGCCCGTCATTGGCTATCCAGTCCAGCACCTCTGAGCGTTTTTGCCTGGCAAGTTCTATGAGCAGAGCAAACCCCTGTGCTAATGAGGCGTGCTTCTCAGAGAACAGTTAGGTTGTGCTTACCCATGACTGTCTCCTGCGGTGCTTTGCCATGCACTCAGCAGCCTTAAACGGAGGAAGCAGTACACAGATGGTCTGTTGGCATGCCTTGATCAGCAAGGTGGAGCCGGTGGTAATGTACCTGAATGGGCCTGCCAAGAGCGGAGTCAATCTGATCTTTGACTAGCTGGATAATTCTTTTTACAACCCATGGCCCAAAGGAAAGTATTAGGAGGATGGTTATCAGTGGGCCTAGTAAAGGGAGCAGGTAGTGGAGGATTCCATTGAATCCCCACAAGGGGTTTAGTAAAGCTGTTTCTCTTTCCCTATTTCTCTTTGCTAGCCCTTCTCTAAGTTGGGCCATGTTGTTTTTGATAAGGCCGGAATGATTAGCGTAAAAGCAACATTCCTCTCCTAAAGCGGCGCAAACTCCCTCCTCTTTTAGGAAGAGGAGGTCCAGACCTCTACGATTCTGGAGGACGACCTCAGACAGTGAGTCTAGAGATTTTTCCAAGTGAGAGATGGAGGTTTCTATACGGGCTAGATCTTCATCTACAGCAGCTTGTAGGTGAGAGAGACCTTGTTGTTGGAGGATGACAGATGTAGTTCCAGTGGCTAAACCCACAATACCTAAAAGAGAAGCAATGGTGATAGCAGTAATAATTTCTCTTTTTTGTCTAGTTATGGTAACAGAAAGTTGCGTGTCCCAGAACTGATGGAGGCTGTCCCCTGGATGGTAAAGGACATGGGGGAGGATAACAACCAAGACGCACACCTCTCTGGAGCTATTAAGGGCTGATGTGGCCACACAAGGAGTGAGGCCTGATGAGGAGCACAGCCATTTTGCCCCTTTAGGGGGAATGTAAAATTTATGCTGAGACGGAGGGGATAAATGTCGTTTTTTAAACTAGTAATATCAGTTTTGCTGCCTTGCCTTTCAAAGTTTGGAACAGTTCCCAAAAATAATTTTCACAAATAACATTGAATGTTATTAAATTTAGTGTCCCATGGTTGTGGGATGTATTTTCATTTTATCAATTTATTGAGCTGTTAGTAAATGTTGTATTACCAAAATTCCAGAAATAAGGATTACTGTTATTAGTGATTATGATTGAATTATTAATGAACTAAAATATGGTTGTGTTTTTAATAGGTTTTGGCATCCCTATAAGGGCCCAATCCTTTACAATTCCATAGGAATCATTAAACAACACAACCTCTGTAAGCTCATGACATATATGTCATTTGTCATTAAGTAGTCTGTTGTGAGAGGGACATGTAAAATTTACCATATTTTCTGATTTATATGGCAAAGAAGGGAAAATGAGAACATAAATTTGACTGTGATTTTTAGGTTGCATGCATACAGAACCATATCCAAAGAAGTAGGGCAGTTTATAAAAGGTAAATTTAAATTTTCTGTAAGTTTCCCTTCTTCTTTCGGCTTTAAGGGTAGTTATAAGTTATAGGTCCTGGAAAATGGTGAGCTTGATTAAGATAAATTGGGTAAGACTCATTGCTCCAAATTAACAGCTCTAGAAGAGGTGAGTTGGTTATGTATGTTCAATAAGTGTAATTATGATGTGGTATCTTACCTTGACCTAATACTTTACCTATAATTAATTCATTGTAAAACCACCATGTCCATAGTTTAAGTCTTGGCAGCATCTTCAACTCTAGACTTGATTCTTCTGGAGGGGATCCACTGCTCTTCTCCTGTTTCTGTAATGATAAGAGCAAAACCTCGGCCCCAAAAGTTTACCTCTCCTTTTTCCCATTTATTGGTTGTTTCATTTTTCCAGTATATTGGTTGTCCACATTCTTCATTTTCATTCCTCTTTTTTTTTTTTTTTTTTTTTTTTAACCTCCCAATGTCTTTCTGCTGCTGTGGCATTAGAAATTTGTTGTTTATTAAGAAAATTTAAGGTAAGCAATGCTCTAGACAGATAAGCAGGCCCATTATCAGTTTTTAGCTGTGCTGGCAGGCCCATTACTGCAAAACAATGTAATAAATGAGAACATACATGTGAGGCCTTTTCACCAGCTTGAGCAGTTGCCCAAATAAAATTAGAATATGTGTACCCTGTTACATGCACATACGGAAGGCAGCCAAAAGAAGGCACATGTGTAACATTCATTTGCCAAATTTCATTAGGATGTTCTCCATGGGGATTAGTTCCTGGAGAGAAAGTGGGGGCATTTATGGGCCCACAAGTAGGACATTGTCTAACAGTCCTCTTACTTTCTTTTACTGTTAAGTGGGGATATTTATGACGTAAGCCAGAAGCATTAGTATGTGTAAGTTTATGATAATTAGCAGCAGATTCTTTATGAGCAATAAGTTTATTTACTAAATCATTTTGTTAAGTCATAGGGCCAGGAAGTTGAGAATGGGAATGAATATGAGTAATGTAGATTGTTCATGAACAGTTTTTGTAATTGTGGGAAAAGAACTTCTAATTCAGAAGCTGGAGTTATTTGAGCTGTTTCTATATGACAAACAACGTGACAAACATAAGCAGAATCAGACACAGTATTTGAAGGCTCAGAAACATCAGTTAGCAATTGAATAACAGCCATAAATTCTACCTTTTAGGCATATAAATAAGGTGTTTTCTAAGATTTTGTAGTTGGGCCCAAATAGCTTGCATTTCCATTACTGCTGCCATCAGTGTAGTAAGTTGGCGCAGCAGAGAGTGGTTGTTGTTTGACAACCTTAGGAAGAATCCATGAAGTACGTTTTTAAAAACTGTAAAAATTTTGAATTTGGGAAGTAATTGTCAATTGTTCCAATAAAATCTGCTAAGGCCACTTGCCAAGAGTTATTGAACTGCCAGAGCTGAGAAAGCTCCTGCTTTGTAAGGTCTAGTATGATTTTATCAGGATCTCTAGCCATAAGCTGTCTCAGGCGAATATGGCCTTTTGATATTATTGCTGAGATTTTTTCAGGATAAGTATGAAATTTTTTTGTATCTTTGTTGGGTAGGAATATCCATTCTATTATGCCCTCCTCTTGCCAAAGCATCCCAGTAGGGGAATGGCAAGATGGAAATATTAAAAGAGAAATTGGAAGATTTATAGTTATCCTTGTTAGTTGGCTATTTTGTACTCTTTTTCCAGCCATTTAACTCCTCTTTTGCTTCTGGGCTTAAAATGCGAGGACTATTTAAGTTAGGGTTTCTTGTTAGGGTAAAGCATAAGTTGGAATTCCTAAAGGAGGCCATACCCAATTAATATCACCCAGTAATTTCTGAAAATCATTTAAAGTACATAAATTATCAGTTCGAAACTGGACCTTTTGTGGAGTTATAATATTTCTATTAATAGTATGACCTAAATATTGAAAAGGAACCTGTTTTTGAATTTTTTCTTCTGCTATTTGCGACCCATGTTGAGGAAGAATTTCTTTAGCCAGCTGAAATGATTGTTTCAGCTCTTAAGATTGCTCAGCGGCAAAAAGAATATCATCCATATAATGAATAATCATAACTTTAGGAAATTGTTTTTGTAAAATTTGTAATGGAATGTGAACAAAGGATTGACATAATGTAGGACTGGTTATCATTCTCTAAGGTAAAACTTTGAACTGATATCATTCAGTAGGAGCTGAATGATTAATAGAAGGAATAGTAAACGCAAATTTTTCTTTATCATTTGGATTAAGAGGAATAGTAAAAAACAATCTTTTAAGCCAATAATAATAATATGCCAATTTGTGAGTATTTTGCTAATTCCTGAGGAAGGGGCCAGCCTCCCCAGGAAGGAACACAACACTCCCTGAGCAGTACATTTCAAGGTTTATGCATCAGTCCCTGGGAGAGTGGCCAGCTCCTCCAGGGAGGAATACAACACCTTTTGAAATATACTTTATTATTTTTAATTTGTTACAAAACATCCTTGATGCGCTTACTATTTTAGTTTCTATTTATTATTATTATTATATATACCAGAGGTGGACTAAATCAGACAAACTTAAGTTAAAGCACCTGCCTTTTGATTTTTAGGCAGAGAGGTAGTTTTATAACACATATTTTAAAATAATTAAAATTATGATTAATAACAGTATACTTTTGTTTAATATTACACTGAAACATTATTAAATTTTCAGCAATTTTATACACCTTTAAAGCATTTATATGAACTTTTTATTTATACAACTTTGTTATAAAATTAGAAAATTTCTTTTAATTATACAATAGTTTTAAAGACTTTATTTAATTTATATCACATGAACTTAACTATTTTTAGTATTTTACCCTATTTTAGGTAAAAGACCAAATTATTTGTAATTGTTAGAAATAAAAGCTACTCTTCAGAATTTGACTTTGAGAAAGCAGGTTTGATCACTATGTTTCTTTTAAAAGTGATGACTTGTTTCTCCATGGAAATGATAAGGTTAAAGTACAAGAAATTATTTTGATAAAACAGACTTTCTTTATTGCATACTGATTATTTAGGAAAAAAACTTTGTGCAAACTTCCGTCAAAACAGACTAATGACTTGAGAAACCCTGAGAAAGAACAAAACTTTAACCTTGTTTTAATAACTTAGTTATTTTATCTTATGATAAAATTACTTTCTTTTCTTTTATAATAAAAGCACATTCTATATACCTTCTCTACTTAAGTTACCACAATGATTTTAGAAACTGTTTTTCAACAAACTTCTGACAACATACAATTACCATCAACATTGAACAAACTTGTTAGAATAATGATTTAATTTGTTCATATCTATTTTTATTATTTTAAATTAATAGCTATATTTATTTATTAATATAAGCACTTATTTAATGTTGGCCATTGAATAAAGCTTTTTTAATAATGTTTATTTATCAATTTAATATTACCATATGAAGGTATCAAAACGTACAGACACTGAACAACTTTTATATATTTATGGTTAAGTGGTTTATATCTGGAGGGAGTAGTGGAAGGTGTGGGACGGTGAGCGTACATATACTTTTTGGAAGGGGTGGAGTGGTTGTGAAAGGTGGCAAGAGGGTTAAAGGATAAAGGGCTGGAGGGTAAGGGGGAGGCGGGTGATGAGAGGAGGGCGGAAGTGAGTTAGGGCTAAGGTTCACTTCCTTATTTGGTGTATGTGTGTGAGGGGTGCCGGCTTCAGTGTTAGCAGGGGGGGCAGAGGGCGCGACAGAATGTGGGGGTTGATCTTCAAAAGAAATTAGGCTAACCGGTGACTCTGAACGCAAACCAGCCTGCAAACTGGCTTGCAAAGCAGCAGAGGCTTTTCCCCTGCAAGTTGAGGGGGGACGGGAGCTAGATTGCAACACAGTTTCTCCCTCTGCAAGGAGCTGCTTAACGTCTGGGGGTGGTGGAGACATGCCAATCATGTCCTGAATCATTCGCCAATAACTAAAGGCAGTGATAGGAATACGCTCAAGTCCAAAAACTTTATAGTAATCATTTAAACAATCATCTACTCTGTTCCAACATCGACTATCTATTGTGCCCTCTTCGGGAAACCATGGACAGGTTTTGAGTACAAATTTGAAAAATTCCACTAAACTTTTCTTTTTAACTTTAATTCCCCGCGTCTTGAGTGCCTCTTTTACCTGGCTAATAAACAGTGAATGTGAAGATTCTGCTTGTCCCATGATTAAAGAATGAAGTGAAATAAAGAATCTCACTTACCCGTCTGGAGACTGGAACCACGCCGGGGAACCAGACTGAAGAGGCGACGGGTTGAAAAGTACTCTCCCTCTTGCGCCGCGAGGAGCCTTTCGTCGGCTGAGGTGCTGGAGAACGTTCTCCCTCTGTGGTGAAGCGGCGTTCTTTTCTCGATTACAGGGAATCGTCGGGCCCCACGTTGGGCGCCAGTTGTCCCGGCCCGCGGGACATCAACGAGGACCCGAAACCTGCCGAGAAAGAATGGTGGGACAAGAGACGCAAAGAATGACAGCAAGACAGTATTCTGATCAAGCTGCAAATTTTATTTGAGGGAGCAGGGCTTATATGCTGTTTGGAGAGAGGAAGTGAGTCGGGGTCGGGTGGCGCTCCGGGATTGGAGGGTGTTATCGCTGGAGTAGTGGGCAGATCTTACTTTCGCGCCCTGCGCCTGCGTACTTGTTGCATTCACCTGGGCAGTGGCGGGAACCGGAGAACAAAGGAGCAAGGAGGAAGAAGAACAAGGAAGTGACAAAGCAGATTTTGTGTCTGCGCCATGTTGTGGCGTCCGCCATGTTGCGCCATGTGACCACAGGTTGCTATTGCTTAGGTTGTTGGCACCTCTCTTGGCAGACTCCAGTGACGGCTCCCAACAGTGTGAAGTAGGGCTCTAATTTCAAAATGGTTAACTCATTCTACCATCAGGTGGATTGCTTAATTCTTTCTTTTCCCACTGATTTGGGATGCCTCCTTTGTTATAGATTTCAATATTAAAATAAACAGCCTTTGTTTCTATACCTGTTACTCCAAACCATTCTACTGTAAAAGTTTGCACCATTACCACTCCCATTTCTTTTCTTTTTGGTTTTAGTAGTCAGTCGTTTTCAGAAAGACATTAGAACAATTGTGTAAAGATCTAACAAACTCGATTGTTATTTTGATTGGGTTTGATTAAGCCTAAAATAAGTGGGGAAAAAGGAGAGCCTCAAAATATTTAGGGTACTATGATTTCAACACTTTGTGTTGCTTAAGAAAGTTTTATAGCTTTCTTTCCAATGATCTCACACATTTCTTGTTAAGGATATTGTGTCCTTTTTTAAAAATTTTAATGGTACCCAGGCCAGCGAATGAACCTGCAAACTCTTTTGTGGGAAGCCAGCAATCAACCTTTGGCCACCCCGGCTCTCCTGAGTTGGTGTTCAGATTTGTTTCCTTGTTCATTTTTGTTTGTTTGTTTGTTTTGTTTTTTGTTTTTGTTGTTATTAGGCACCAGGGGGTGAACCTGGGACATCCCATTTGGGAAGTGTGCACTCAACCACTTGACCCTCTTCCACCCCCAAGTTTATGGTGTTATATGTCATTTTTTGTTGATATTTTAAATGCATTTTTACATTTTTTACCAAGTTAAAAAAAATCACAGTAACATACGAATGTATGTGTATATGTGGTATACATAAGTATATGTAAAGAAATACTTGAGTATACATATGTATTTTTTGATGTATAGAATTTGTTAACTTTCAGTTTCTTATGTGTGTCAATCTTTCAGAGATCCTATGTTTTGTGGCATGCTTAGAGTGATCTTTACATTTAAATTATCGAGCTCTTTGAAATTTAAAATGGCTACCGAGTTGTCTCAACACCATTTATTGAATAACTCATCATTTCCCTACTCATTTTGAAATGGCATTTTAACATATAATAATTACTCATATATTTTGGGGACTATTTTTAGAGTCTGTCTTGGTCCATTGGACCATATATACATGTGCCAGTACCAAAGTATTCTAATTCGAGTCTCTTTTTACAACCAGTTTTATTGAATTATACTTTACAAACAAGGTTCATGCATTTTAAATGTACAGTTCTATGAGTCTTGGCAAAGAAATATTTTTAAAGACAAAATTTAGTATCTGGTTGGGTTGATCTCTCCTCACTGCTCTTTTACTCAAAATTCCGTATCTGTACTTGCAGGTTTGTTTGGCTATGTCTATGAACTCTAGAAATACCTTTACTTAAAAAAATATATCGTGAAAAAGTTTATTTCTCTTTTCTTTTGATACTTTACATTGCAGTCCTTCAGCCTGTTTAACCTGTGGAAACAAGACAACTCTGACGATAAGGGATACTAAAATAGCATCAACAACCATGGCACATCCTTCTGATGGAATTAAAAATTATGCCATTAACAATTAGGGTTTCAGACAGTATTTGCTGAATGAGCAAATGTTCCTGGGAGGGAACAGGTGCAGTCTATTCTAGCGGGACTTCTGTTGTCCTCCACCCCATGCCCTGGCGACTTTTGGGCCACTTAGCCTTTGGAAAAGTCCCTAAAAGGATCCAACTCACCAGAGCTGGAATACTCGGCCCCTGCTGGGCCTCTGCCCTGACATATCTGGGACTTATGCCTCCATCCAGGAAAAACAGAAAACAAAACAACCCTGCATATTCACACAAGGAAATATCCACAAACTGTGAGTTACCTGATCTGGATCAGAACTCAGAATCATGCATGAAATTCCTGGTTCACTGCTGAACATCAGTCCTCCCCTGCCTGGGGTTATTCATCTGTATCCCTCTGGGTGTTCCTGATCTCCCACCCTCCCTGCCACTTCCTCCTGGAGCTGTGGCTATCAGCACCCGTAGTTTCCCCATGCAGTCTGACCAGCTGGAGGTGGAGGAAAAGAGGAAACCAGGCTAGGCACCCTGCACCCCAGCTTCATGCCTTGGTTATTTAAACATTTCCATTTAGAAGGCACCTTTTCCAGGAAGTACTTATTTTGATTGCAAATGCCATTAAACACACAGACAGACACACACACACCTTAGCCTTCACAATTCAGAATTCTTCAAAAAAAAATGTTAAAAGTAATCCTAAGATTTTACTTTGGTTCCTTGCCTCCATCATTTTTTAACCCATCTCTACGGGGAAAGTTATGTCCCTCTTAGTTCCACTCTCATCCCTTCCCACATTACTAAATTTAAATTAGTAAATAATATGTTTCTATCAGGAAAAGTAAAGGTCGCCCACCATTTGGGGTCTCAAGGGTGCGTGTGAAACCACCTGCTTCCCCTGGGTTACCATCCCAGGTGTCAGGAATCGGAGTCCACAATTGGGGAAGCCAGGTTATCCCTCAGGGCTCCTCACCTCAGTCCACCAGCATTGGAGCCGCTCCTTTTGGGGGAGATGAGGGAGCATTTTCTATTTTACTACTTTGAGGAGACATTATAGGAATAGCTCCCTAAACATTCTGGGGCTCAGTCTTGGAGTCTGGTCCTATGGACAAGTCCAGACTTATATCTGTAGAACTCTAATGCACAGAGGGGGAGGGGAGGGCTAGTGGGAGGAGGGAAATGAGAAAGTTCCTTGGGAACATCTGTCAACATCTTGAGCCCCCAGTTACCATCTATAAAATGGGCTCATTCCCCCCAGCATACAGGGGTGTTTTGTAGTAAGTAGGGGCACCTGTAAGGACTGATACACAAGGCCTGCACTGTGAGGTGGTTGCATTTAATAGAAAGCAGAAGGGCTGGCTCCAGTAATAAGTCGTTTCCAAGGCTCCCTCATGGCTACAGCCTTTCTATTCACTTTTATCATCTCATTTACTAAATGATAGTGTGGATTTGTCTTTGAATGTGAGCCCTCAACTAGTTTTACAGTTGATTTTTTAAAAATAAGGTAAAAGACCTGGAGGAGGACCAAGACCCCACTGCCCTAGCTCCTCCTCAGTCCCTGGATTCAGCCCTGATGGCCCTGGGGCAGTCCCAGTTCCTGGGGATTGTCACCCACCTCTGGCTCAGCCTCCTGTGAGTCTCAGCAGAGCTCAAAGGCACCTGCTGCTACAGTCCTGCCTCCAGCTCCCCTCTCCCAGCCAAGAGATATTTAAAATCATGAGAGGATGATTCCATTAGTATGGGGTGACCTCTATTCAAGCACAGCATCACGTAGGTCATGTGCCACCAGAAGCACTACTGGCCCCAAGTGGATTTCTGAGAGCCACGCCTCACTACTCCCCAGGACAGGCCAGGAGCCCTTGACTGTCATGCCCCTGCCAGCTGAGTCCTTTGGCATCTCCTCTGAGCCTTTCCTCCTTCATCCACTTTAAAGATAAGTGTTCCATGCTGAGGGCGGCTCCTTACCTCCCATAGCACCGTGTCCTGCACCCTGTGCTTTGGGGCTTCCTACTTTGGTCACCTCTTTTTTCAGCTGAGCACTGGTGAGACCTTGAGGGAGGATCTGAGGCAACCGCGTTTGTATATTGTGGGCCCCAGGGAGCAGGGGTTAACCCCACACTGGTCAAAGGCGTAGTGAAGGAGAGGTTAGCGGGGAGTTCTGCTCAAGCGTAGAACCTGAGATGTCAGGCCCAGGCTCTGCCCCTCACGTTGGTGGCTTTGGCTCAGTAACTACCTTTCTCTGAGCCTCCATGTCTTCATCTGTCAATGGACAAACGTTCCCAACATGAGACATGGAGGAGACGGTACTCAAGGAGCCAGTCTTCCTTCTGAGAGGACCTCACCCCCAGCCCGGGGCATTTTGTCTGCACCTCCTTGGGCTGCAGAGCCCTCTGGGAGGGGTCCTTAGGCCTGGTGCCTCTTGAGCCTGACTAAAGCTGGTTTTGTTTCTCTCTCCTTAGGCTGCCATCACCTTCTGTATTAAGAAGTCCCCACTTTCATTTGCACATCAGATGACAGAATTCCTGGGGCAACAGCTACCCTTGAGCCTGGGGCTGGGCCTGGCCAAAGCACCCCTGAGTCTGTGCTGCTTAAGAGGCATCTACTGCCCTGGTCCTGCCTCATCTTCCCTCATGCAACACCTGCAGATTCAGCGTCCAGAGGAGATAGTCCCACAAGCCTGGGCTCACATCCACTCGAGCACACCCCCAGGTGGGCTGTGCCTGACAGACAGTGGTCCCAAACCAGTATGGCTCTTGGAGCCTCACAGGTCACTGGAGAGAAATGAGGCCAAGCCCAAGGTTTTGGGAGTGGGGGAGGGAGGACAGGACAGGAGCTGGGACAACAGTGGCCCTAACGCTGCGGGGAAAGCAGGAGCCTGAGCTTCTCCATGGGCTCAGGGCTAGGTGATTTCCATCTTTACCCCTCAGGGTTGGGACAAGAAATCTGGAATTTCCTAAACGTCCCAGCTACGTAGTCTAGGCTCTCTAGCAAATCTCCCCTTAATTAGTCTCATTTTCAAAGGATTTGGAGCCATTGGGGATAAGAACTTTTTCTCTCCTGGCACTGCATTTGGCAGCATGACCTGGTCAGGTTTCTTTCTCTCTCTAAACTTTCTCCATAGAGAAATGGTCATCTGGTCAGACGTATTCCAGGACCACCATGTTTTTATATGAGGAGTTGGAGGCAGAACCTTAGAATTCAGGTCCAGTCTTTGTGTCCCTCTCTGGGGACTTTTCCAGTGCCATCATCTCTCCTCATCTCCATTTGCTCATCGCTAAATGGGAATAACGCTCCCCACAGATCATACAGAAGACAAGAGGTAAATGGATCCATGCTGGGACCGAGGGACGTCACAGGGCAGCCCGTGCTGGGGAACAGCTGGGCCCAGGGTGGCAGAAACGTGGGCCCAGTGCCCTCTGGGGCTGTCCTTGTGCCCTGGGCCCTGCCAGCTGGGCTCAGGCTGCTGCTCCCTCCC
>JAKSZT010054052.1:12393024-12410623 GCA_026826555.1 Tolypeutes matacus | reverse complement strand
GAGTCAAGGATGAGAATCATCCTTCAGCCAGGAGCTCCCTGATCCGTCTCTAAAGCTGCAGGATGGGACAGACCCACAGTCTTTACACACCTGTCCTCACAGGCTCCAAGGCTGACCATTCCTTGACAATGGCACATTGTGACTCTCTAAGTGTCTAAGGCATAGAGACTCCTCATAAAAAACAACAACACCAGGAAATAAATCAGAGTCAACCCTAGAGCATGCATGAAGAGGTGAAAGGTGACTGCTGCTTGAAATCCAATAAAATAAGCAGCTTTCCAGGACCTTGTATCCCCTTGACATTTAAACCCATAGGTACCCTAATGCAGTAGTTATGAAGAGGAGACACTGTCCACATGAGCCTATTGCCGCGTTCCATGCAGTGTAGATGCTGCCTCCGCTTCTCTGCAGTCCTTGTCTTCATCGCGCCACAGCTAACTGTGAACACGTCCCTCCACGCGCAGCACAGACAGGAAGAGAATACGAAGCCCCGAGCTGTGCCTGGGCCAGGTGGTCCATCCTCACAGAGCAAGGGTCTCATGCTGGCACCAGGAGTCCATCCGAGAATCTGGGGCTGGAAAGGCAGAGGCCCAGTGTGAGGGCTGGTGGCAGTGCCTCACAGTGACAAGAGCACAGGGCTTTACAGTTTGCTACTTTACAGCCCAGCAGGTTGAGGACTGGGGTGTGGAGGGGGGCAGACACACATCCTCCTGCAAAGTGCGCTGAGCAAATGTCAGTCATGAGCACAATGCATCATGGGAACCAAGGAGAGTGCCTAATATGGCCTGACAGAGAGGACAGTCTAAGGAAAATTTCACTGCAGAAAGTAAGTTTGAAATGGGTCCTGACAGACATCAGAAACAGTCCCACCCCCCTGGGAGAGGAGAATCCCAGGCAGAGGGACAAGCCCAAGGCAGCTGGAAGGCTGTGGGGACTCCCAGGATGAGCAGTGGGTGTTACTGAGCAGATCCAGCAGGCAGAGGCCCCATGAGCCATGTGAAGGTCATGACCAGGTCATGTTCTGGAGAACATGCTGAGGTGTCTCCATGGCTGAAGGACTCATCACGCATGCCCCATGGGCTTACCTAACTGCCTTACTTTCTACAGGGAGACTCTGCCTCCTCCTTCTCAGGATGGAGAGATTCAGCTCAGGATGAGCCAAGAACTAGGGGGGAGACAAACAGTGTTATAAAACATATGACTAAAAGGACGTCTAAGAGTCCAGATTTTATAAATCCCCTCAACAGGAGAAATGTGCACATGGACGGTGACAGAGCAGAGAACGAAAGATTAATTCTACCTGGGAACCAGGAAACCATCCAAACACTCCTTTCAGGCAAGAGAAAGAACAGCGAAGCTGTTTGGGGATTTAACTTCACCACGTTTCCTGGATTTAGAAGATTCCAATCCATGGGCTCCATGGAAGGGAGCCTGATTTTTACAATTCATCTCATGGCCTCCTCTCTCACCCTGCTGGGGCCCCAATCCTCTAGTACTTCTCTGAAACATTGGTAAAATAAAACCTTTTTAGTTTTAGATCAGGCATAAATTGCTGACACCAACTAAAGCCAACATGGAATAGCTTCCAAGAGAAAGGGTCAACCACAAGCCATGAATGTCCGACTCCTCTTTGGAAACCTCAGGACTTGCTGCCCTCAGACCCTGGTGATGAGACACTGCTGGTTCTTTACCGAGGAGGCCTTTAGCCTTGCTCTAGTCTTCTCATTTCTAGGTAATTTGGAACAACATCCTCACTCATTGAATTATCCCTGTTTCCTGGAACTTTCAATCCAGAACAAAACCCTCCTCCTTAAACACTCTCCCAAACCACTCACCATCCCCAATCCTTTAGGAGATCGAAACCTTTTCTAATGCCTCCTTCCTGAGATTACCCCACTGTTTCTACTGTTTTGTTTTCTCCAATTGTAATGTGTAATGCATGCAAACTAACTGTAAAATACAGGTTTTTTATTCCCTCATTTCTTTCATATTTGTTTTTAGTAGATGAAGTTTGGCGAAATGATTTGACATTGTCAATGCAAAAATGGAGTGTAAAACCTGCTGCGCAAGGGTAATTTAGCCTGGGAAATTCACTATAGAAGCAGTAAGCCTAGAAACCTTTGAGCAGGACCTCAAGGAGGAGGAGGCACCTTGGCCAGGTTAACAGACAAGTTGCTTGCAAAGGAAAACTCTAAGCATCAATGGAAGTCTTGAGGAAGCCTGTTGCAGAGTGAGGGCCATGAGGGACAGCCTGGATTGGAATGGCAACCCTGTCACAGCAAGGGAAAAGAGAAGCAACAGAGCAGGGTGAGGGCCACGCCCAGGAGCTCCTACCTCTCCTCAAACCCACCAGCTCTCTCATGAAAGGTGTGGTGCTCCTCTGGGTGGAAATGTCCTCATTTGTGTGGATGCCCCAGCTCTGCCTTTAGTCCCACCACCCATCCACTCCACCAATGAGGCAAGAACAACACCCTTGACGCTGTCCATCCCCAGTGGGAGCGAGTGGACCACATGTTGCAGAGACGCTGAACTTACGTCGGGAAGTGAGTCCTTCAGACGTTTCAGGGGCGGTCGCCTTGGCGGCAGGAGGGCCCCAGCACTGGCAGCCTCAGGACCTGGGGGCTCCTGGGGGCTCCTGGGGGCTCCCGGGACTCGGGGAGAAGAGGGAGGGGTGAGGGGCTCAGGATCGCAGACCCCAACCCCGCTTCCAGAGAAGCAACTCTGTACACCCAGGTTTTCTTTTGGAAATGCTCAACAGAAACACTAAGAAAAAAGGAAGGTTGAAACCACAGCTTCCGAGGAGAGGCTGGAGGGAGGGAGAGGAGGCGAACGGGCTCAGGAGGGCCCTTAAATGGCGTCCTCAGGGCCCGGGGCGAAGAAAGGGGGTGAGGACCAGGACCAGGTGCCGGACCAGGACCCCACGGAGCTTGGTGAGCAGACACGGGGAGGAGGGGTCCTTGAAGGACCCGCCTCGGGCGCTCCCTGGGCTCCAAACGGGACAGCGGCCTCTGGGCTCCGCCAAGAGCTCCCCGCAGACCCCGCACTGCCTGCGACCTCGGAATCCCGCCGGAAGCTGCCGGCCTCAACCGTTTTCAACCGCCCTCCCACCGCGCATGCGCGGGTCCCGCTCCCTTCTGACCTATGGGCGCTCAGCTCCCCTGGCAGGAAAACTATAGATGGATCCTGCTGGGCATTCAAGACCTTGGACGTACAGAAGCCCTCCATCCATGAAGTCTGGGTGTAGGAGGTGCCAACTGAGAAATAAATAAACTAAGGTGCAAAGTAATAAAGACATTTATTTAGGGTCTTAGAATTGCAATTCAGGGAGCACAGATTGAGGTTGCAACCCAAATGCTGTCCCGTCTTGGCATTTTCAGGCAAGGAATTTCATAGGAAAAGAAGATTACACAGGTTGTTGGTGCTTGGTGAATATTTGGGGTACTCCATTTGTCCTTCAGGTTAAATAGTGAAGTGATCTCTTATCTTGTATTTTGTTTATGGTGTCAGGATGTCCTTAGGATCTTGGGGAACATTTTGCTCGAAGCTTTCTGTGCTGTGGTAGTTTATGATATCTGACTGAGACCTGCCTAAGAGTACTCTCCAGAATGACCTCTGACTCCATTTTAAATCTCTTAGCCATGGAATCTCTATTCTGTTTTATTTGGTTTCACAGAAGCTTCTGCTTTAACTACTGTGGCTGATCCTGGGTCACCAGAAAATTGGCTTCCATGGCAGGGAACACTGTCGCCCTTGAACAATTCATGGCATTGAAGAATACACTTTGTTTCTAGCCCTACCCCTATTGAGATATGCGTACTGTAAGTCCCTGTCTGACCAGATGGGATAATGCTGCATCTTTCAGAAATGGGTCAGGTGAGGTGAACTCGAAGGCTCCTCACACAGATGCCAGGATCTGCTCTCATCCTGGTCCTAAGAATCCAAGCCATCCTAAATTCGGCAGCATTACTATCCAGAAAGACCGTGTATCCTCAGGAATGAATCCACAACATTCAAGTTTTGTCAAAGCCGAAGGAAGACTGGTTCATGTGGACTTTCTTAGATTCATTGTCTGCCTTGCCAGAAGGGTCAGCAACTTTCGATCTTGCATTGAAACCTGGATTGTTCTGGGATCCTGGCTTCTAGGTTCTTGGCTATGCCACTGTAAAAATTTAAGGACATGCCATTACGTAGGCAAGAGACCCCTTGATGGTCCAGCCCATGGCATCCTGGGTACACAAGCATCCAGGACACCCCAACAGGGAGCCCCTGCATAGACTGGAACAAGCATCACCATGAACCCAGCTTCCTGGAGGTTCACTACCTGGGATCCCTGTGGGTCCACACTGCACACTTGGTGCTTAAGATCAAGATAAGGGAAGTTCCTGAACTCAGGGATCCTGCAGGGGATGACCTGGGAACAGGTGACACAGGGCCTGACCCCACTTGGAGGCAACAAGGGGAAAGAGCTGGTGAATGGCAACAAGCCAGGGATTGGGGTTGGGAGGAAGTGTGTCCCCTGGGATGTGCCTCCATCTCCTGCCCTACAAGGTCACCTCTGTATAGTGAGGGGGCAGGACTGATGTCCTGCGTCTCTTCCCTGCTTCTGACATCATCTCAGGAATGAGCAGCACCACCTGGATCTGCTAGATGGAGGGGTCTGCTCACCCCAGACACTCCTGCCCAAAGAAGCTCGTTTTAGATGGTGGCTCGGGCTACTTTGTAAGATTTCCTCACCGGGGGTCAGCCCTGGGCAGATGCTCATCCCAAGCTCACCTGCCAATCCTTTCCTCCTCCATAGACCCACGTGCCCCGTAGAGGCTCCTGGCTGCTGCTCCCATCACAGAAACCCGAACTTCAGGGGCTCTTTCCTGCAGAAACAAAAGACCGCTCCCAGAAGGAGCCCCTTTTCCAGAGCAGGGAAATGGGGATGCCTGAGGAGACCATGTTTAAGGTGGATCCTTGGACCTGACAGGAGGTGTTCACTTTAGGTTCACTCCATGTGTGTTTCTGAGCCCTGGCTGTGTTGAGGCATCACTCCAGGTAGAGGGGAGGGAGGCGACCGTGGTGAGCAGAGCAGATGTGGTCACCGTGATCAGCAGCTCCCAAAGCAGAGGACAGAATGGGAGATTATGGGATGAGGGTTAGGGTGAGACTCCCAGGGGGATGAGAGGACACAGTTTGTTCTCCCACTGCTGGAGGGGCTCATTGGGGTGCAGCATTTATAAGAATCTCTGTGTCCTGCTTCTGCCCACTTCTCAGGTTCTTTCCCAAAGTCGTCCTTGGCCAGATCAGTTTCTTGGTTCCTTCAGTGTCCAGAGCTCTGTCCTGTCTCTGAACCTTACTTGGGATCCACCTGCCCAGATCCTGTCCTCCCTCTGCCCCCAACCCCATCCTATTTCCCCCAACTCTCCTCCATCTCCTCCTTCTGTCTCCTTGTCTCAGCATTCCCAGGAGGAGCCCTCAGGTCACCTGAGCCAAGAAGCACCTATGTGTCCTCTGGACTTGGTCCCAGGTGGTGACCCATGTCCCTCAGACCCTGAGCTATCAGGGACCAGACACAGGGTTTCTTGGAGCCCCTGGCCCAGCCCCAGCACATATGAGGGGCTTAGTCCTTATAGCTGGATCTGCAGTGAAAGAGAGACTCTGAGAGGTTCTCTCCATAAACACTGTAGTGGTTTGGTGGGGGGGTGGGGAGGGGAACAGACCAGGAGAGGACAGGTGACATGGAGGCCACAGGTCATAAGGGCCCCTGGGGAAGCAGGTGAGGAGTAGGGCAGGGAGGGGAGGTACACATATAGGTGCCATCAGTGAAAGACTTGGGAGATCATCCATTGGGGGCATCCAAAGATCCTGGACTTTGGGCCCTTCTTAGTGACTGGGGTCCCTGCAGGGTCCCTTGCAGCCCAATCTGTGCCCACCAGAGGGGGCTGTGTGCTCCACCATCCTGCCTGGAGGGAAGCACCTCTTTCAAGTAGCAGATAGATCCCTGCTCCCTCTGGAACATTCTCTAATCCCCACAGGACACACAGGGAGCAGGTTATGCCCTGCACTCTGGGTTCCGGGCATTCAGGGAAAAAACTGTGATGGCTGGAGGCTCTGAGGAACCTGTGACTGATAAGATCAATTTTTGTACTAATGAACTCCTGCATGTGGCCTTGGAGGGAGAGACTTGGCAGCAGAGAGTCTGAACCTGCCTCTGTCCCTTACCACTTGCTATGTGTCCTCAGGAACATCTGTCAACCTCTCTGAGCCCTCAGTTACCATCTACAAAATGGGCTCATTCTCCCAGCCTGCAGGAGTATTTTGTAGTGAGTAGTAGCACCTCTAAGGAGTGACACAAAAGGCCTCCACTGTGAGGTGGTTGCATTGAATAGAAGACAGAGGGACTGTCTCCTGGAACAAGCAATTCTGAGGCTCCCTCCTGGCCAAAGGGAAGGGTCTTTGTATTCAATTTTATCACCTCATTCACTAAGTGCTAATTTGCATCAAGTGTTTGAATAAAAGCACTAAAGTGGTTTTGAGATTTTGTTTTCCTTTGTTTTCAGATCAAAGGCCAGGAGGGGGTCCAAGACACCACTGGCCCAGCTCCAGCTTTTCTGGAATCCTCCCCAAGGGTCCTGGGATAGCCCTGGTTCTTGGGGGCTGTCACCCACCTCTGACCCAAGGGAGTGGTCCTGGCTCAGCTGCCTCTGGGTAACAGCAGAGCTCAGAGGAACCTGCTGCTCCGGGCCTGCCTCCAGCTCCCCTCCTCCAGCCAAGGGAGATTTAATATCTGTAGGAGCCAGTTCCAGTGGAAAGGAGTGGCCTCATCTGGGCACTACCTCAGGTAGGTCCTGTGTAACAGGAAGGACTACTGGCTCCAAGAAGCTGCTGGCTCCTCACTCCCCAGGACAGAGGCCAGGAGCCTGTGACTGTCATGCCCCTGCCAGCTGAGCCTTTAAGTGTTTCCTCTTAGCCTTCCCTCCTTCATCCACTTTAACGACCAGTGCTCCATGCCGAGGGCAGCTTGTTCCTCACTGTGGCACTGTGTCCTCACCCTGTGCTTTGGGGCTTCCTACTTTGGTCACCTCTTTTACCCGCTGAGCACCTGGTGGGCCCATGAGGAAGGGTCTGAGACCACCACATTTGTATATTGTGGCCCCCAGGGAGCAGGGTCAGCCACACCCTCCTGCGGTCCCTGCCCCACAGGGCCTGGTACCCCACCCAGCAAGCCAGGCCTGGTCAAGGGGGCAGTGGAGGAGAGGTTAGAGGGGAGTCCCGCTCAGTAGCAGAACCCAAGATGTCAGGCCCAGGCTCTGCCCCTCACACTGGTGACCTTGGCTAAGTCATCACCTCTCTTGGAGTCTCCATGTCTTCATCTGTCAATGGACAAACGCTCCCAACCTGAGACATGGAGGAGAATGTTCTCATGGAGTCAGTCTTCCTTTTGAGAGGACCTCACCCCAGCCCAGGGCCCTGTGTCTGCACCTCCCAGGTCTCCAGAGCCCTCTGGGAGGGGTCCTTAGGCCTGGGGCTTGGTGGGCTGGGATAAGGCCATTTGTTTCTCTCTCTCCTTAGGCTGCCATCAGTTTACCCATGAAGAAGTCTCTGCTTCATTTTTTTTTTTTTTTTTTTTTTTTTTTTTTTTGATTTTATTTATTTATTCATTTATCCCCCCCTTGCTGCTTGTGCTCGCTGGGTCAGCCAACCACGCCGTAAAGGCGGGCTTTTGCCTTCACCAGGAGGCCCCGGGAACCGAACCCGGGGCCTCCCATATGGTGAACGGGAGCCCTACTGATTGAGCCACAGCCGCTTCCCTCTGCTTCATTTTGATAATGTTTTTCCACAAGGAAGACCATCAATGGAAGGTTTACATTACGTTATGATAAAAAAACAAAACAAAACAAAACAAAAAACAAACAAAAAAAAAACACTGCAGTGTTATAAATTTCTAAGAATTTTTATTCCTAGCTGTTTTTTTTTTTTTTTTTTTTTTTTAGGGGTTGTTGCAGTGTTAGAAAGAAATTTGGTCTTGGAAGAAATAAAGATCACCTGATTGTGGAGAAGAAAATATTTTATTTTCAATCTTGCAAGAAGGGGCGCGCAACTAGAACATGTAGCTGGCACGCCAAACAAAGGAGAGAGACCTATTTTATACACCCCCACCCCCACCCCAAAGCTAACATGCAAGCCCTCCCCATTTCTCCATTGACTGGGTACTTCCAGGTTACAGCCTATCCAAAAGGTTTAACTTTTCCCACTAAAGTTCGTCAGGCTTTGAGTAACTGTTTCCTTTATCACATTCTGGCAGTTTTTGGTCAGCCACTCACCCTTTCACCAAGTAAGGAATGGAATTTAGTACTGATCTTTGAATGGTCATAACTCTATCCTGTGTGCCCCCTCCACAAGCTGCAGAACTGGCCTGAGTTGTTTTCCTTTATCCCTGCTTAACTCGGATGTAGGTGACTGATGCACTAGCCCACCAAATGATGTTAGTCTTATTCTCCTTGCCCTTTATTACTTTTATGTGGAAACCAACCATCCACGTTTCTTACAGCAGGAATTTATATTTTCTTTTGTCTACCAACTTTTTTGAGGGGTAGGGGTGGGAGTTGTGGTGGGGAATTTTCAAAACACTTTGTTTTGTTTTGGGGAATTAGAATACATTAAATTTTTTACCTTATCAACTTTGCTGTCCATTATTTAGAATCTCTAATGTTTTTCAAAATCTTTGTTAATTTGTATCATAAAGATTTTTCACATCGCTTGTTAGTTCATTTATTGGTTCCAAGGTTTCTTTTCATTGTTGAACTTCTCTTTGGAAAATGATTGAACATACTTCCAAATGAGAATAAAAAGTTTTTAAATAGTGGTAACTAAGAATGCAATCACTAGGAAAATATGCAGTGTATAGTGTTCAGGAATAAGGATGTTATAGCATACGCTCAAGTATTCTAATCCCAGATCACCTGTTTTGTTTTGTTTTTTTAAATGTATTTTTTATTTATTTTTAAAAGATACTTAGATTACATAAATTGTTACATAAAAAAATAAGGGATTCCCATATGCCCCACTCCCCAGACCTCCCACTTTTCCCCACATTAACAACTTGTTTCATTAGTGTGATACATTCATTGCAATTGATGAACACATTTTGGAGCATTGCCACTAAGCATGGGCTATAGTTTACATTGTAGTTTACACTCTTTCCCACGCAATTCTGTAGGCTATGGCAGGATATATAATGGCCTGTATCTGTCACCACAATGCCATCCAGGTCAATTCCAAGTCCTGAAATGCCCCCATATTACACCTCTTTTTCCCTCTCCCTGACTTCAGCACCTCCAGTGCCACTGTCTCCATATCAATGATATAATTTCTCTCATTGCTAGAATCATGATAAGTCTATAGTAGAATACCAGTAAGTCTACTCTAGTCCATATTTTATTCACCAATCCTGAGGATTCTGGGATGGTGATGCCCACTCCACCTCTAATTGAGAGGGGACTTCGATCCCATATGGCTGATGGATGGGACTCTCTTGCTTGCAGTCTTGGTTCCTTGGTGCGGTGGTTGTCCATCCTCACCTTCCCGTCAGCTGACCTGGATGAGTCCAATGAACTAGAGAGTAGGTGTTGCAACTCTGCTGAGGCTCAGGGTCCAGCCAGCACATGGACAGCCCAGAGATTCAAGTCTCCTACACGTACACCTACCAACTCCAGCACCAACTACAGGTTCAAACAAAAGGGACAGAAGAGGCATGTGTAGAGAATTCACATCTGAGTCCAACTCTGTCACACTCAGTGACACAATCTCCAAAGGAGGGCACACTGGCAAGGCACCAAACTCTGGAGCTATCTGCCATGACCACAGGACCTGGGTGTCTTGGGGGCCCTCAGGAGCCCCATTGTTTGGGGTAGTGTCCACTTTGGCCATCTATGAAATCCTTCTGAGACGTGCATAAGCGTTACCTCTCTGGTGACCTCCTGACTCACTTTGTAGTCTCTTAGCCATTTAAAATCATTTGTATTTACATTTTCCCTCTTTTATTCAAGGTCTTTTTCCACTTTTATCACCAGCTGGTGCTTGATAGTAATCCCTTGGTGCCAGGAAGGCTCATCCCCAGGAGTCATGCCCCTTGTTGGGGGGAAGGTAACACATGCAACATGCTGAGTTTGGCTTAGAGAGAGGCCACATTTGAGCAACAGGGAGGCTCTCAGGAGGTAACTCTTAGGCACCCAACAACCCTAGGCCAAGTTGTAAATTCAAAAGCAAAAGGCTCATAAGCACAGTCATCAATATCATGGGCCCATCAATGGACTATCCTTCCTCACTAGTCATTGTCCCTGTACTTGGGGGATTATTGCTGTTCCATTAGAGAATGTGGCAGAGCTCCCCAGGATGGGGATTCAGCAATCCTTCTGCTGTTCTGTGAATCTCCACCCACTGTGGCAATGCCCCATGAACATTTGAACATATTTATATACCTTATGTGTATGCTTGGGTGAACCTCCTCCCATGTATGCCCCATAACTGACATCCCACACCATTGATCCTCCCCTGCCATACTTGTAACCTTTCTGTGATGCAAAACTTCTCCAAAAATGAAGCCAAGAATGTTGCCAAATTGATTAATAGAAAAATGAAATAATAATGATAGGTTTAAATATAAGATATAAAATACATAATAATTTAGAAAAACTAAAATAATATTTAAAATGTGGTGTTAAAAATGAAAATTATCAAAAAAATTTTTTTTGACATTTTGTCTTTCTTCACTGTAATATCTGTTGTCCTGTATATACAGTGGCATTTTCTTCCATTTCTTCCTCAGACTCTTACTTTTTTTTTCTTTTTTGTCTTCAAAGAGGTTTTAGATCACAGTAAAGTTACATACAGAATACAGGGGACTTCCATATACACAACATCCTCCCCCTTTCCCCCCTTCCCTACTAATAACCATTTTACATGTGTATTGTACATTTGTTACAACTGATATACAAATATTAAAACATAGCTATTAACCATGGTCAATGGATAAGATTATGGTTTACATTTTAGACCATACACTTTTATAAATTTTTGATGAAATTTAACATGGCCTGTATCCATCATTGCAAGATCATGCAGAACACTTCCCCTAAATACCCCCTCGTCCATCTATTCTATTCCTCCCTCCCCCTCCCCTCGGGGTCCACAGTGAACACCAGGCTTCACTCCTTGGAGGACAAAGTTCATAGATATTTGCTACAACTCTGAGGGCTTGACACAATACTCTGTCCTCACCTATTAGGAACTGCCCATGTTCTTGAGGGACACCCTCCCCACTGATTGAGAACATAATGCCCTCCCCCCAGCATGGGTGTGCAACACCTTCCCACTCATTATGTGGGTCTCCCCCCACTAGCACACTATGACAAAATGATCACTGGCACATTCTCTTGAAGACTGCCCCAGTCCCAAATGCCCCGCCATCCAACTCCTTAAACCAGAAACCCTTCCTTGTCATATTGCCAAAAGGGTTTTCTCATCTTTGTAGTTTTACCCACATGCCCACCAGTCCTCAGTGTTCACCTGCTCTGTCCCCCAACCCTCCCCCCCCCCAGTTCAATGGACTATCCAACCCATCTCTGTGTCCTGCATCTGCCCACTTCACAGGTTCTATCCCAAAGTCATCCTTGGCCAGTTCAGTTTCTTGGTTCTTTCAGTGCCCCGGACTCTCTCCTATCTCTGAACCTTATATGGGATCAACCTGCTGGAATTCTGCCTACCTTCTGGCCCAAACCCCCTCCTGACTCCCCCCACCTCTTTTCTTCTCCATCTCCTCATTCTGTCTCCTTATATTCAGGGGCCCCACGAGGAGCCATCAGGTCACCTGAGCCAAGGAGCACCTGTGCATCCTCTGGACTCAGTCCCAGGTGGTGACTTGTGTCCCTCAGAGCCTGAGGGTTTCTGGGAGCCCTGGCATAGCCCCAGCACACAGGAGAAGCTTAATCCTTATTGCTGGGTCTTCAGTGAATGAGAGACTTTCAGAGGTTCTCTCCATAAACACTGCAGTGGTGTGGAGAGGGTGGGAGGGAGACAGACCAGGAGAGGACAGGTGACATGGAGGCCACAGGTCATAAGGGCCCCTGTGGGAGCAGGTAAGGAGGAGAGCAGGGAGGGGAGGCACACATATGGGTCCCATCAGTGACACACTTGGGAGATCATCCATTGGGGGCATCCAAAGATCCAGGACCTTGGGCCCTTCTTAGTGACTGGGGTCCCTGCAGTGTCCCCTACAACCCAATCTGTGCCCAGCAGAGGGGGCCATGGGCTCCACCATCCTGACTAGAGGGAAGCACCTGTTCCAAGTAGCAGAAAGACCCCTGCTTCCTCTGGAACTTTCTCTAATCCCTACAGGACACACAGGGAGCAGCTTCTGCCCTGCACTCTGGGCTCAGGGCAATCAGAGAAAACAATTGTGATGGCTGGAGGCTCTGAGGAACCTCTGGCTGGATCAATTTTTGTACTTAATTGGCCTCTGCATGTGGCCTTGGAGGGAGAGGCCTTAGCAGCAGAGACACCGGAGTCTGAAGCTGCCTCTGACCCTCACCACTCGCTGTGTGTCCTCGGGAACATCTGGCAACCTCTCTGAGTACCCAGTTACCATCTATAAATGAGGCTTATTTCCCCAGCATGTAGGGGTGTTGGTACTAATTAGGGGCACTTATAAGGACTGACACACAAGGCCTGCAGTGTGAGTTGGTTAAGTTTCATAGAAGACAGAGGGACAGTCTCCTGGAACAAGCTATCCAAGGCTGCCTCCTGGCCCCAGAGAAGGGCCTTCCTATTAATTTTTAACAGCTCATTTAGTAAATGCTACTTTGCATTAAGTGTTTGAATGAGAGCACTAGAGTGGTTTTGTGGTTTTGTTTTGTTTTCCTTTTTTTTCAGGTCAAAGGCCTGGAGGAGGAGGAACAAGACTCCACTGCTCCAACTCCCCCTTCCCTAGATTCCTCCCTGAGGACCCTGGGGGCACCCCTGGCTTCTGGGGCCCTCACGCCCCCAGCCTGTTCCTGGCTAAGCCTCCTGAGTCTCAGCAGAGCTCAGAGGCACCTGTTGCTCCAGGCCTGCCTCCAGCTCCCCTCTCCCAGCCAAGGGACATTTAATATCTGTTTCACAGGAAGGAGCGATCTCCATCCGGAGACCACGTCAGGTAGGTCCTGTGTAACTGGAAGCATGTCGGGTCTCAAGAAGCTCCTCACTCCTCAATTCCCAGGACCGAGGCCTGCAGCCTGTGACTGTCGTGCCCCTGCCAGCGAAGCCCTTTAACGTCTCCTCTGAGCCTTCTCTCCTTCACCCACTTTAAAGACCAGTGCTCCATGCTGAGGGCGGCTCATTCCTTCCTGTGCCACTGCGTCCTGCACCCCGTGCTTTGGGGCTTCCTACTTTGGTCATCTCCTTTTCCAGCTGAACACCTGGGGAAGGCCGTGAGGAAAGGTCAGAGGCCACCACATTTGATTACCGTGGCCCCCAGCGAGCAGGTGTCAGCCCCACCCTTCTGCTGTCCCTATCCCACAGGGCCTGGTAGCCCACCCAGCAAGCCAGGCCTGGTCAAGGGGCAGTGGAGGAAAGGTTAGAGGGGAGTCCCATTTGGGGGCAGAACTCGAGATGTCAGGCCCAGGGTCTTTCCCTCACGCTGGTGACCTTGGCTAAGTCACCACCTCTGTCTAAGGTTCCATGTCTTCATCTATCAATGGACAAACTTTCCCAACCTGAGACATGGAGGAGAACGTGGTTATGGAGCCAGTCTTCCTTCTGAGGCGACCTCAACCCCAGCCCTTGTGTCTGCACCTCCGTGGTCTCCAGAGCCCTCAGGGAGGGGTCCTCAGGCCTGGGGCTTGGGGGGCTGGGCTAATGCCTTTTGTTTCTCTCTTGTCTAAGGCTGCCATCCATTTTCACATAAAGAAGTCTCCTCTTCACTTTGGTCATGTGTTCCTACCCAGAAGATCATCAGTGGAAGGATTAAACGACATCATTGTAGAAAAACACTGCAGCGTTATCAATTTCTAAGATGTCTTGTATCCAGCTATTTAGGGCTGGGTGCAGGGATTTTATCAATATTTTCTTATTCTGATTACCAGCCTTTTTGAGGTGCAGGAGTGGGAGTTGGGGTGGGGAATTTTAAAAACATTTCCTCTGAGGGCTCTTGGGGACTTCTGGGGCTGCAGGGAAAACGGGAAGGAGGGAGAGGCTCAGGACCCCAGACCCCAACCCTGCTTTCAGAGGAGTAGCTCTGTACAGGCTGGTTTTCTTTTGGAAATGCTCTACCTCAGAAACACTAAGAAAAAACGAAGGTTGTAAACCACAGCTTCTGAGGAGCGGCTGGAGGGTGACACCAGAGGCAATTGGGCTCACGAAGATCCTTAAGTGACCTTCGCAGGACCCTGGATCGAAAAAGGGGGTGAGGACCAGGACGACGGCCCGGACCCCATGGGGCTTAGTGACCAGACACGGGGAAGAGGGGCCCTTGAAGGACCCGCCTCGGGCACTCCCTATGCTCCTTGGCTCCACCAAGTCCACCCGCAGAGCCCCAAGCTTCCTGCGACCTCGCCATCCTCCACCGGTAACTACCAGCCTGAACCGTTTTCAACCGCCCTTCTAACGCGCACGCGCATGTCCCGCTTCCATCTGACCTATCCGAGCTCAGCTTCTCTGGCAGGAAAAAAAATCGGTTCTGCTTGTCATTCAAGACCCTGGAAGTAGAGTATGGAAGCCCTCGGTCTGTAAAGTCCAGGTGTAAGAAATGTCACCTGAGAAATAATAAACGAAAGTGCTAGATAATAAAGACATTTATTTAGGGTCTTTGAATTGCAATTCGGGGAGCACAGATTGGTTTGCTACTTAAACTGTGTCCCGCCTTGACATTTTCAGGCAGGGGTTTTTATAGGAAAACATTACGCGAGTTGTTGGTGCTTGGTGGATATTTGGGGTACTCTATTTGTCCTTCAGGGAAATATTGTACTGAGGTCTTATCTTTGGATCGTTTATGGTTTTCAAATGTCCTTAGCGTTTGGGGAATATTGATGCTCTAAGTTTTCCTGCTGTGGCAGTTTATGATATCTGCCTGAGACCTGCCACAGTACTCTCCAGAATGACTTCCAACTTCATTTTAAATTGCTTAGCAATAGAATCTCTATTTTGTTTAATTTCGTTTCAAAGAAGCTCCACCTCTAGGTTGGGTGGCCGCCTTCTGTGACTGCAATTTGGATCATCAGAAAATCGGGTTCCATGACAGCAACTGCGGTTGTCTTTGAACAATTCTTGTCGTTCAAGAATACATTTTATTTTCTAGCCCTTACCTGTTGGGAGATACTTCCTGTAAGTCCCTGTCTGCAAAGATGGGATGAAGCTGCATGTGTCACAGAAGAGGGTCATGTGAGGTGGGCTGTGAGGCTCCTCACAGTGGCTCTGGCCACTGCAGGTTCTCAGGGCAGGGAGAGGGAAAAACAGATGTAATACGGGGGACATTTTCGGGTCATGGGAATCGTCCTGAATGACATTGCAAGGACAGAAACAAGCCCTTATAAGTCTTGCCATAACCTACAGAATTAGGTGGGAAAGAATGTAAACTACAATGGAAATTATAATCCACACTTAGTGACAATGCTCCAAAGTGTTTTCATCAATTACAATGAATGTACCACACTAATGATGTTGTTAATGTGGGAAGATGTGGGAGGTGTGGCGAGTGGAGGGAGAATCCCTTATCTTTTTTTGTGTAATATTTATGTAATCTCTTTAAATATATATCATTTATATTACTATAAGGAAAGTTAAAATTGTAACATGGGACCATATAAGATAGTAAAAACTCATGTAAAATACGAATGTGGGTGATAGTACATATATAAGACTGCTTTTTACAAAATAAATACAAATACTAGAAAGGTGGAAAAAGAATAGCAACATATGGCAAGAATACGGCAAAGGAAGCATAGAGAGAATGAGACGTGACGCGTTTTGCTTGTTGTTTATTATTAGAATAATGAAAGTGCTCTAAGAATGATTGAAGTGATGAATACACAAATATCAAATGTCATTGTTTGTTCACTTTGGATGGCTTTATGCTTTATTAATATGTATCAATTAAATTTATTTATTAAATTAAAAAATTTTTTTTAAAGGAAATGCCATAGGTAGACATGGAGTAAAGAGTTTATAAAGAAAGAAGAAAAGAGGTACGTACACAAGCCAGGGCATGGATTATGAGCATATTCCATGATGCAAATGTGGCCCCAGATTAGCCCTTTTTAAAGCCTTTCCTCCTCCCCTTTCCTAATGTTGGAAAGGGGCCTCAGCTGATTGCTTTTCTGATTTGTTGTGCCAGCTGTTAGCTCTCAGTGGCCAATGGAGAGACCTGTTGATTGGAGGTGTCTGGGGCTTCCCCTTGACCCTGGAAAGAATTCCAAATGGGACCTGGTGTCCAGGGTCTAGTCAGGGTCATTCTGGCTTTGTCTTTGTAGAAGGGGGTTTCTTGGGGGCATCTCACAACCATTTTCTCGGGCAGCGATGTTCTTGCCATGTCCCACCTGTGAGGATATCTTCCCTCATCTTCCCTTGTTCCTTATGCTAACTTGCCTCAACTCCCCGCTCAGAGACTTTACACCCTTATGCTTAAGGGGGAACTGAAGGGTGATGGTCATTCCTCTGTAGGTTCTTCCTGCTTATTAGGGGGAGTAGGCCCTTCTGACAGAGTGTAAAACCCTCTGGCTATTCTATTGAGGTTGAGAGAAGATGGGTCCAGCACCATGGTTGGAACTGAATAAAATCTCTGTGTGATTAATATTTTGTTCTGGATGGTGTTAATTCTGCAAGAAATAAACTTGGAATTTTGAAAATACATGGTACTACTAAAAGGGTAAAGAAGATGCTCATAAGTGGAACCAAAAAGGGGGGGGCGGGCAGCTATGACATACTAAACCAAGGGAACAAGAAAGGCCAGGTGCCTTCAGAGGCTGCATCCTCCCAAAGTTGATGGGAAACAGCATTCTCCCTTGAGTTCTTTTACGCTGTTGGTAAGCTCTAGGGAGAGATTGTGGTAGACCTGCTAGGTTTGGAATAATTAGCCAATCCCATTTCCCACAGTGGTGGTTATGCCCAGGACAGCTAGGAGAGGTATGAAGGGAGGCACTGCCCTAGACATAAACTCACAAAGACATTATAGGCAGCAACAAGACAAGCATATGGCAAGCAAAGTAAAGACAGTACTCGAGTCATTCCTTTATCTTACAGGCACGGTAATTAACTACTTAGAAAATGATTTAAGTTTACTAAGGGTTTTATCATGTTCAATATCCTTCTGTATATGATCTAGAATAGAAGAGATATCTTGATCAGGCATATAGGGACAGTACTTAATACTAATCAATGCACTAATTAATGCATAAGTTCCTCTTTGAGCTACTGTTAATAGATCTGAGCTCCAGGTTTGCAATATACCATACATGTTGCCTCCCCATGGAAGCAGGCCATAATGTTGGCATTATGTTGATGTGTCTATTTAAGTTCTACTCACATTACTCTGGTAATTATTACTCCTCTTTTTTTAATTATTTATTTATTCATTTATCCCCCC
>JAKSZT010054052.1:12356333-12382916 GCA_026826555.1 Tolypeutes matacus | reverse complement strand
GTCAGGTTTCTTTCTCTCTCTAAACTTTCTCCATAGAGAAATGGTCACCTGGTCAGACGTATTCCAGGATCACCATGTTTTTATATGAAGAGTTGGAGGCAGAACCTGAGATTTCAGGTCCAATCTCTGTGTCCCTCCCTGGGGACTTTTCTCAGTGCCATCATCTCTCCTCATCTCCATTTGCTCATCACTAAATGGGACTAACACTACCCACAGACCACGTGGAAGACAAGAGGTAAATGGAGCCATCCTGGGGCCGAGAGACGCCACAGGGCAGCCCATGCTGGGGAACACTGGGCCCATGTTTCTGCCTCCCTGGGCCCAGCTGCCCTCTGGGGCTGTCCTTGTGCCCTGGGCCCTGCCAGCTGGGCTCAGGCTGCTGCTCCCTCCCTAGGCCTCCACTGGGTTCAGTGTAGAAAGCCCCACTTCTGTTTGCAAATCCTATGCCAGAAGGCAACAAACCATGAAGGGATCAAGCAGATATTCATGGAGAAACTCTGCCCTGGCCTCACCTACCAAGCCTTCTGTCCCCAGCCTTCATTCACTGTGTGACTTCCCAGCTGAGCTGATGCTCGTCATCCCTGAGGCAAGACCAACAGCTTGAAGAGTTTCAATTCACCTCCTAGAAAACCACTGCACTATTCTATTGGAATCCTTTCTCTTCCAAGCCTTCTATGCTATTCATCTTACCTGCAATAATTTTGCAGGGGGATAATTTTGACTCAGTCTATCGTATACTGTACAAAATCAACTATGTACAAACAATCATGTGGAAGCCCAGATGTGTCAAGTTTGCTCTCCACACAGGATTAGCCACCAGGGGCCCCACATGCCCACAGCACAAGCTCACATCCAAGAAGTAGAAGTCTTGCACAACCTCGACAGCCTGTTCACATCCCTGGAAATCCTTCCTCCTTACTCACGGCTCTGGCAAGTCCTCTCCCCACCACCTGGTCTGCAGGGAAAAGAGGAGAGCAGGCTGCAAGAGTCAAGGATGAGAATCGTCCTTCGGCCAGGAGCAACCTGATCAATCTCAGAGGCTGCAGGATGGGACAGACCCACAGTCTTTACATACCTGTCCTCATAGGCTCCAAGGCTGACCATTACCTAACAATGGCACATTGTGACTATCTAAGTGTCTAAGTCATAGAGATGCCTCATAAAAACACCACCACCAGGAAACAAATCAATCAGAGTCAACCCTAGAGCATGCATGAGGAGGTGAAAGGTGACTGCTGCTTGAAATCCAATAAAATGAGCAGCTTTACAGGACCTTGTATCCCCTTTACACTTAACCCCACAGGTACCCTAAAGCAGCAGTTAGGTAGAGGTGACATTATGCACAATTGCACATTCCCGCGTTTCATGCAGTGTAGACACTGCCTCCGCTTCTCTGCAGTCCCTGCCTTTATCGCGCCGCAGTTAACTATGAACATGTCTCTCCATGCGCAGCACAGATATGCAGAGAACATGTAGCCCTGAGCTGTGCCCGGTCTGTGTGGTCCATCCTCAGAGCGAGGGTCTTGTGCTGGCATCAGAAGTTCATCTGAGAGTCTATGGCTGGAAAGGCAGAGGCCCAGTGTGAGGGCCGATGGCAGTGCCTCATAGTGACAAGAGCACAGGGCTTTACAGTTTGCCACTTTATAGCCCGGCAGGTTGAGGACTGGATGGGAGTGCAGAGGTGGGTAGAAACACATCTTCCTGCAAAGTGTGTTGAGCAAATGTCACTCATGAGCACAATGCATCATGGGAACCAACGGTAAGTGCCTAATTTGGGCTGATAGAAAGAAAGGACAGTCTAAGGAAAATTTCACTGAGGAAAGAAAGTTTGACTTGAGGCCTGTTGGGCATCAGAAGCAGTCCCACCCCCCTGGGAAGGGAGGATTCCAGGCAGAGGGATGAGCCCAAGGTGGCTGGAGGCTGTGGGGATTCCCAGGATGAGCAGTGGGTGTTACTGAGCAGACCCAGCAGGCAGAGGCCCCGTGAGCCATGTGAAGGTCATGACCAGGTCATGTTCTGGAGAACACGCTGAGGTGTCTGCATGGTTCATGGACTCATCATGCATGCCCTGTGGGCTTACCTGGCTGCCTTTCTTTCTTCAGGGAGACTCCGCCTCCTTCTCCTCAGGATGGAGTAATTCAGCTCAGGATAAGCCAAGAACTGGGGGAGGGGAGGGGGGGGGAAGACAAACAACTTCATCAACTGCTATGACTGAAAGGACGTCTAATGGTCCAGATTTTATAAATCTCATCAGGACAAATGTGCACATGGATGGTGACAGAGAAGAGAACGAAGACTCCTACCTGAGATCCAGGAAACCATCCAAATACTCCTTTCAGGAAAAAGAAAGAACAGGTAAGCTGGTTGGGGTTTTAACTTCACCAAGTTTCCTGGGGTCAAACCATTTACAACATTCTAATTCATGGGATCCATGGCAAGGAGCCTGATTTTTACAATTCTATAGTACTTATCCTGAAAAATTCTGGTAAAATGAAACCTTTTTTTTAGATCAGGCATAAATTGCTGACACCAAGTAACACCAACATGGAATATCTTTCAATAAAAAGAAAGGGTCAACCACGAATCATGAATGTCCAACTCCTCTCTGGAGTTTCGGGGCTTGCTGCCCTCAGAGCCTGATGGGTGCATGACACTTGGGAGGTATTAAGAGCATGTTCACTGCAGAGAAGGACTGAATGAGAATTTCCAGTACTGAAAGGAGCTCCTGTTTTCCTTTCAATGTTCAGTCAATCCCCTTAGGCTGCTCCAGCAATGAAACAAATGACAGCACTATCCACCCCCTCATGTACCCAAGGAGCAGGACACTGCTGAACCTAATAAAGCCTCTCTGCCTTGAACGCCTGCTCAGATCAAGACTCCTCCTTTATATTCTTTCCACTCAGTCTATTCTGAAAGACTTTTCTAGAAGGCATCTGTCAGGACACAATCCTGAGAAGCCCTGAGAAAGAGAAAGTCAGCCCCTGCCGTCTGGCAGCTGGCCTGGTCCTATCAGCTGTACTCCTGGGAAACCTGAACCAGGTCACAGAACAGCAAGACCAGACCAGCTCAGAGAGAAACCATGAGGGAGGAGGAAGGAAAGAAAAAATGGAAAAAATTGGTCATTCACAAGCAACACTAATTAAACATAAAACTAGAATATCATTCAAACCACAGATTTCACCAGCTAGATCCCTCTCTTGGCTGATGAGAGACACTGCTGGTTCTTTACTGAGGAGGCCTTTAGCCTTGCTCTGGTCTTCTCACTTCTAGATAAGCTGGAACAACATCCTCACTCACTGAATTATCTCTGTTTCCTGGAGCATTCAATCCAGAACAAAACCCTCCTCCTTAAACAGTCTCCCAAACCACTTACCATCGCCAATCCTTTAGGAGATAGAAACCTTTTCTAATGTCTCCTTCCTGAACTTAACCCACTGTTTCCACTGGTGTGTTTTCTCCAACTGTAATGTGTAATGCATGCAACTTAGTGTGAAATACAGGTGCGTTTTTTGTTCTTCCTTCCTTTTATTTTTTTTAGAAGAAGTTTGGCTAAAGTGTATTGACAATGCCAATACAAAAATGGAGTATGCAACCCAAGGACCAAGTGTAAATTTTCCTAGGAAATTCAGGAATTGGAACCTGCGAGCAGGACTTCAAGGACAAGTTGGCACGTTGGCCAGGTAAACAGACATATTCCTTCCAGAGGCAAATTTTATGCATGAAGTCTTGAGAAACCCTGTTGCAGAGTGTGGGCCATGATCAACAGCCTGGATTGGAATGGCAACCCTGACAGGGCAAGGGAAGAGAGGGAACAGATCAGGGTGAGGACCACACATAGGCTCCTTTGATCTCATCAAGGGTGCCATTGCTCCTCTGGGTGGAAATGTCCTCATTTGTGTGGATGCCCCCAGCTCTACCTACTAGTCCCACCACCAATCTACTCCACCAATGAGGCAAGAACACCACCCTTGACGCTGTCCATACCCAGTTGGAATGAGTGGACCAACATGTTGGGGAGACACTGAACTTTGGTCAGGAAGTAAGTCGTCACATGCCCCTTTCAAGGGTGGTCGCCTTGGTGGCAGAAGGGCCCCAAGCACCGGCAGCCTCAGGGCCTGAGGGCTCCAGGGGGCTCCTGGGGATGTAGGAAGATGGGGAAAGGGATGAGGGGCTCAGGACCCCAGGCTCCAACCCTGCTTTCAGAGGCACAGCTCTATAGAAGCAGGTTTTCTTTTGGAAATGCTCTACCTCAGAAATACTAAGAAAAAAACGAAGGGTGAAAACCACTGATTCCAAAGAGAGGCTTGCGGGAGAGATCGGAGGGGAACTGGCTATTGAGGGTCCTTAAATGGCATGCGCAGGGCCCGGGGCCGAGGAAAGGGGATGAGGACCGGGACAAAGGGCCAGACTCGATCCCCACGGGGCTTAGTGACCAGATACGGGGAGGAGGGGCCCTTGACGGCCCCGCCTCGGGCACTCACTGGGCTCCAGGTAGGACGCCTGCCTTCGGGCCCCACCATGTCCACGCCGCAGAGGACTGCGCTGCCTGCGACCTAACGGTCCCGGCAGGAGATAACTGGCCGGAACCGTTTTCAACCGCCCTCCCAACGCGCAGGCGCCTGTCCCACTTCTATCTGACCTATCCGTGCTCAGCTCCCTTGGCAGGAAAAATAATCAATCGATCCTTCTTGTCATTCAAACCTTGGAAGGTAGACTATAGAAGCACTCGATCCGCAAAGCCCAGGTGTCGCAAGTGTCAACTGAGAAATATTAAACTATGGTGTAAGGTAATAAAGATATTTATTTAGGGCCTTAGAATTGCAATGCGGGGAGCACAGATTCAGGTTGCAACCCAAATTTTGTCCCGTCTTGGCATTTTCAGGCAGGGATTTTTACAGGCAAAGAAGATCACACAAGTTGTTGGTGCTGGGCGGATGTTTGGGGTACTCTATTTGTCCTTTAGGTTAAATAATGAACTGAGGTCTTATGTTTATGGTGTCTTGATGTCCTTAGGGCTTTCGGGAACATTTTTGTTCTAGGATTTCCACGCAGTTGCAATTTATGATATCTGAGACCTGCCTAAGAATACTCCATTTTAAACCTCTTAGCCCTGGAATCTCTATTTTCTTTCATTTCACAGTACTTCCTGCTCTAACTTTGGTGGCCGCCTTCTGTGACTGCATCCTGGATCACCAGAAAATCGTGTTCCATGGCAGGGAACACTGTCGCTTTGAACAATTCATGGCGCTCAAGAATACACTTTGTTTTCTAGCCCTTCCCCTTGTGGCAGGTTAGTATAGGGAAAAGGGAAGACGTCCTGTCACAGCTGGGACATCAGCTGGTAGAGAACATGGCTGGCAGAGAAAATAGATTGAGGTCCAGACTGGAGTCCTGTTATTTCCAAGGACTGGGGAGTGGGGGACTTCCCACCTTGAGCGCCAAGAATTCTGGAAGCAGCAGGTCATGAGAAGAAACCAGTTTTCCCTGAGACTTCAGTGAGTGTATACTGGAATTGGTATTGCTCATCCGAGGTTTGTCAAAGTCAAAATGGGAAAAAGCAGAGCTCTGAAGTAAAGGAAGTTGTTGTAGATTGTATTTTAAAGCAATGGGAAAAATTTGGATATAAGTCATTGTATTAGTCAGCCAAAGGGGTGCTAATGTAAAATACCAAAAATGGGTTGGTCTTTATAAAGGGTATTTATTTGGGGTAGAAGTCCACAGATACTAGGCCATAAAGCGTTAAGTTTCTTCTCTCACCACAGTCCACTGTCACGTGTTAGAGCAAGACAGTTGCTGGCGTTTGCCAGGGTTCAGGCTTCTGGGGTTCCTCTCTTCCCGGGGCTGCGTTTCTCTCCGGGCTTAGCTCCTGTTTCCTCCACAAGGTCAGCTGTAGACGATCAGGCAAACAGCTTGCTTCTCTTCTCCTGGGGCCTTCTTTCCAACACCAAAACTGCTTCTCAAAAGACCGCTTCAACTCTGTTCTTTGCCTTGCCTTTTATATTCGATTCCCCACCCACCAAGGGGTGGGGCTCAACACCCTATTCATAACCTAATCATGCCCAGATTAACAGATCAGTTTACAAGCATGATTTAATTATATTTTTGGAATTCATAATTACATCGAAATGGCCAACTGTTACAGTCATTAACTAAAAGGAACAAAATATCCTGTGCAAAACTGCATGGACACAATGCAGATTAATTAGAATTGCTTTCAAAGAGATCTTTAAATGTTATTTTACAGTCAAACTTATTTTGTAAGAGAATGAAAATCATATATACCATTAGTGAGTTGATCTGTCTAACATTCTATTTGTGTCTCTTTGTTCAGCATATATTTTCATACATTGGGATGGAAATATCAAATTAAATGAAATTCTTAAAAGACCTCTATCCAAATTGATAACAATTAAATATGTGATTATATATGTGAATGAATATTCCTGGAGCCCAAATTAAGCTAAGCAGAGTGGAAAGGTCATATAGAAATCAGTCTGGGGGAAATGTCCATTGTAAATCTGGCCATATTGAGCCATCACTGGGTGCTTCAAGAGTCTGAAACTGCAACGTACTCTGCATCCACTTCAGGAGCATGTCCAGATGTGGTAGATACCTTTATTGTTTCAGGGGTCATAGTGAGCGATCTAGCCAATAACTCAAATGGAGAGGCGCTGTGCATGTTATTTTGTCTTGGTTTGAATGCACAAGAGAGTTTGACAATACTGAAATCGATCTCTTTTAATTTTTATACACTTTGTAAATACTTTGAGTGCAGTTTTAACAAATTAAGTGAACTTAACTATTCAGTACTTTACTTTTTACTTTCACGCCTTTACCCTGATTACATTAATTAACAGGCATTTTATTTTAGCCATACAGGACAAACTACTTTCTCCATTATTTTATGAAAATCTAAATTCCCAATGCAAGCAAGGTTATTGTTCCTTACTACCACGTTAATATGTAGATTGAGGTGGACTCTGAAATGTTTCTTGTTGTAAAGCTACTTCTTGTTATCACCAATCATTTTGGTTTTTAAATAATAGTGGCTTCATATAATTAGTCACTTAAATACTTCAGTTTAAACAATGCTTTTGCAAACTCCTGAAAATTATCCATAATCACATAGACTTTCCTTTTAAATAAGCTTACTAAAGTACAATTTGGGACTTCTGGGAAGATGGTAGACTAGAAAGACACTGGACTCTCTTCTCCTCCAGAAAAATAGCTAGAGGACAGGCTGAAACAGTTTGGAAAAAGATCTTATAGGGATTAGGACACCAGGCAAAGGCTGGACAATGCCCAGAAGAGAGAGGGACAAAGGAGGGGAATCACAAGGACAGAACTGTTAGTTGAAAACAGCAGTTGCAGCTGCTGGCACCAACCCCCATACTAAATACAAAATTGTGAAGCCTCTGGGCCTGGGGCTACAGACAAAGGGGGCTCCAGGGATCCACCAAGGCAGGAAAGGGGAAAGAAAAGGGACTCAGCCTAAGGCTGACTCAGCTTTTGACTCACAAATTTGGTCAGCTGTGTCCAAGGAGCCCTTCCAGGCTGGGTGGGGCCACACCATTGTCTGCCTTTGAAGCCTGCAAGGGGCTAAAGATATACAACCCTCCCAATCTCCTTCTCTACTAACCTAGACTGATTGTTGAGGACTCAGAGGGGAGTAGAGGTGTTTCCTACCTGGGAAAGGGGAGGAGGCTGCCAGAGAAGGCTCTCTATCACATTGATCTTGTCAGTGTTGCAACAAATACACTCCAACCAAGCACTGAACTGAGAGCTGTCAAATAGCACCATCTGCTGGCAGATGAAGGAATTGCACGCAATAAAATAAAAAAGTAAAAGAGGTTTTTGCCAGTTTCTATAGCCTCCCTCTCAAAGGCCCCAGGAAGTGAGTCTACAACCAATTACTGTGTCCTGAGCCCAGTTTTGAGCAACTAGCAGTGACAATCCTAACAATCCAGGTTGAGAAAAGAATCAAAGAGCAGTGGCAACACAGTGGTAACACACAGCCTCTGGGTACTAAATCCCCAGAGAGAAATTGAGCATCTGAATAAACTACATCCTAAGCAGATGCCTAGACATCAGCAAAAAAGTAGAAGCCATACTAAGAAGATAGAAGACATGGCCCAAGAAAGGAATATATCAAAGCCCCAGAAGAGACGCAGGATTTTAGAGAACTAATTAGCAAGATGCACACAAATTTCAAAAATCAAATTAATGAATTGAAAGACAATATGATAAAGAAATCAATGATATTGAGCAGGTGAAAAAAGAAGAATTGGAAATCCTGAACAGAAAAGTAACAGAGCTTATGGGATTGAAAGACACAATAGGTGATATCAAAAACACATTAGAGGGAAGCGGCTGTGGCTTAATCAGTGGGGCTCCCGTTTACCATATGGGAGGCCCTGGGTTCGGTTCCTGGGGCCTCCTGGTGGGGGCAGGCCCGCCTGCGCGGCGTGGTTGGCTGACCCAGCGAGCGCAAGCAGCAGGTGGGGGATAAATGAATAAATGAATAAATAAAAAATCTTTAAAAAAAAAACAACAAAACAAAACACATTAGAGGGAAGTGGCTGTGGCTCAATCAGTAGGGCTCCTGTTTACCATATGAGAGGCCCCGGGTTCGGTTCCCGGAGCCTCCTGGTGAAGGCAAGCCCGCCCGCATGGCGTGGTTAGCTGACCCAGCGAGCACAAGCAGCAAGGGGGGGATAAATGAATAAATAAATAAAATCTTTAAAAAAAAAAACACATTAGAAGCATAAAACAGCAGACTCAAAATGACAGAAGAAAGAATAAGTGATACAGAAGAAGAACAACTGAAATTGAAGAGATAAAAGAACAGAGAGAGAAAAGAATGGAAAAAATTGATCAGAGGCTCAGAAAATTGAATGGCAACAAAAAACACAACATACATGTCATGGGAGTTCTGAAGGAGAAAAGGGAAAAGGGGCAGAAAGAGTATTTGAGGAAATAAAAGGTGAAAATTTCCCAAATCTCATGAAAGAAATGAACTTACATGTCCAAGAAGCATACCGTACCCCAATCAGAATAAATCTGAATAGACCTACTCCAAGACACATACTACTCAGAATGTCAAATGTCAAAGATAAAGGGAAATTTCTCAGAGCACCAAGGGAGAAGCAAATCATCACATATAAGGAATGCCCAGTATGACATAGTGTGGATTTCTCTTCAGAAACCATGGAGGCGAGAAGACAGTGGTATGATACAATTAGGATACTGAAAGAGAAAAACTGCCGGCCAAGAATACTTTATCCAGCAAAATTGTCCTTCAAATATGAAGGTGATTATAAAATATTCACAAACAAACAGAAACTTAGATAGTTTGCAAAAAAGAATCCACCTTTGCAGGAAATATTAAAGGAAGCCTTAGAACCTGAAATAAAAAGACAGGAGAGAGAGGCCTGGAGGAGAGTATAGAAGAAAAAAATAGGAGAAAGGATAACCAAAAGAGCAAAAAGACAGATAAAAATATGACAAGACATATGAAAACCAAAGAATAAAATGGTGGAAGTAAATAATGCATTTACAGTAATATCATTGAATGTGAATGGATTAAACTCCCCCAATCAAAAGATACAGGCTGACAGAATGGATAGAAAAAAACATGAGTCATCCATAGGCTGCTTATAAGAAACTCACCTTAGACCCAGGGATACAAACTGGCTGAAAGTGAAAGGTTGTAAAAAGATACTCCATGCAAATAGTAACCAAAAAAGAGCAGGGGTAGCTATACTAATATTGGACAAAACAGACTTCAAATGCAATAAAGTTATAAGAGCTACTGAAGGCCATTATATATTAATAAAAGGGACAATCCACCAGGAAGATATAATAGTCATAAATATCTATGCACCTAACCAGGGTGCCCCAAAATACATGAGACAAATTCTGGCAAAACTGAAGGGAGAAATAGACATCTCTACAATAATCATTGGAGACTTCAACACCTCACTCACATTGTTAGATAGAACAACTAAACAGAAGATCAACAAGGAAACAGAACTTGAACAAAATGATAAACGGGTTAGACCTAACAGACACATACAGAATGTTGCATCCAAACTCAGTGGGTTATACATTCTTCTCAAGTGCCCATGGACCTTTTTCTAGGATAGACCACATGTTAGGGCACAATGCAGCTCTCAATAAATACAAAAATACTGAAATTATAAAAGCACCTTCTCAGATCATAATGGTATAAAACTGGAAAGCAATAATAGACAGGAAAAAAGTAAATTTGCAAACGTGTGGAGGCCGAACAACATACTCCTAAATAATCAATGGGTCAAAGAAGAAATTGCAAGTGAAATCAGTAAATATATTGAGACAAATGAAAACGAGAATGCAACTAATCAAAACTTATGAGATACAGCAAAAGTAGACTTGAGAGGGAAATGTATATCCCTAAATGCCTATTTTAAAAAAGAATAAAGGGAAGCGGCTGTGGCTCAATCAGTAGGGCTCCCGTTTACCATGTGGGAGGCCCCGGGTTCGGTTCCCGAGGCCTCCTGGTGAAGGCAGGGCCCGCCCGCACGGCGTGGTTGGCTGACCCAGCGAGCACAAGCAGCAAGGGGGGGGATAAATGAATAAAAAAAAAAAAAAAAATTAAAAAAAAAAAAAAAAAAAAAAAAAAAAAGAATAAAGAGCTAAGCTCAAAGATTTAACTGAACAACTAGAGAAACTAAAAAAAGAACAGCAAACCAATCCCAAAGCAAGCAGAAGAAAAGAAATAATAAAGATTAGAGCAGAAATAAATGAAATTGAGAACAACAACAAAACAATAGAGAAAATCAACAAGACCAAAAGTTGGTTCTTTGAGAAGATCAATAAAATTGACAAATCCCTAGCTAGACTAACAAAGATAAAAAGAGAGAAGATGCAAATAAATACAATCAAATGAAAGGGGGAAGTTACGATTGACCCCGCAGAAACAAATAGGACCGTAAGAGGTTATTATGAGAAACTGTATGCCAACAAATTAGGCAACCTAGATGAAACGGACAAATTCCTATAAATGCACAAGCAACCTACACTGATGCTACAAGAAATACAAGAACTTAACAAACCAATCACATTTAAAGAGATTGAATCGGTCATCAAAAATCTTCCAGCAAAGAAAAGTCCAGGACCAGTCAACGCCCTAATCATAACTTAATCATGCCCAGATTAACAGATCAGTTTACAAGCATGATCCAATTATATTTTTGGAATTCATAATTACATCAAATTGCCAAATGGCTACACCATCCATCAATCCATCTTATTTTTATGCACTTCAAAGTAAATTGCAGATATTAGTACACTTCCTCCTAAAAGCTTCAGCATATATACATTAACTAGAGTTCAGTAATTTTCACATTTTTTTCCTTTGAGGTTAAATTTACAAAAATGACTTGCACAAATGTTAAGGATACATTCACTGAGTTTTGACAAATATGTACCTGTGTAACCCAAGCTCCTGTCAAGAGAAAGAACACTGACATCACTCTATAAAGTTCCCTAATCCTCCTTCCCAGTCCATTCCACTCCCAGCCCCCAGATGGAATCACTGTTTCGAACTTTTTCCACCATATATTACTTTACCTGTTTTAGAATTTCAAATCAATGGAATCATATTATATGTATTCTTTTTTTTGTTAATGTTTCTCACCCAACCTGATGTTTTCATTCATTTTGTTGTATGTATCCACAGTTTACCACTGTTTATTGCTGAGTAGTATTCTGCCGTATGAATATTTCACAATTTGTTTACCTAGTCTTCTACTGACAGACATCTGGATCACAGTAATCCAAACATTATGAGACTGGCATGAGGATTGACAAATAGATAAATGTAACAGAACAGATAGCCCAGAAAAACACCTACACTTATATGGTCATTGGATTTCCAACAAAGACACCAAAGTAATCCAATGGGGAAAGGAAAGTCTGTAACAAAAGCTGTTAGAATAGCTACATATTCACATGGAAAAAGAGTGAAACTTGATCTCCTACCTCATAACCAAAAATTAATTCCAGTTGGATTGTATAGCTAAATGTAAATGCTAAAATCATAAAACTTTTAAAGGTAAAATAGGAGAACATCTTCAAATCTTGGGTATAGGCAAAGTTTTCTTAGACACATGACAGAAAACAACAGGTATAACAGAAAAAATTGAAGTGGACTTCATTAAAATTAAAATCTTCTGCTCATCAAAAGCCACCATTAAGAAAATGAATAGGCAATACAGACTGGGAGAAAATATGTATAAACCATATATTTCACAAATAAATGGTATCCAGGATATATAAAGAACTTCTACAACTCAATAATAATAATAATAGTAATAATACAATAAAAGTGGGCAGAAGTTTTAAACAGACTCTTCACAAAGGAAGATAATATAAATGGCCAATAAGCACATGAAAAAACTGCATATCATCACTCAAAAGAAATGAAAATGAAAACTGTCATGAGATATTACTACAAACTCACCAGAATAGCTAAAATTAAGATTAACAATAATAAATGGTGAGGATATTGGGCAATCACAACTTTCAGGCATTGTTGATAGAAAGGTAAAATGCAGCTTCTTAAAAACGAAGCATACACCTAACCTATGACTCGGTAATTGTATTCCTAGGGTTTAGCCTAAAGGAGATGACAAGATATGTCTACAAAAAACCTTGTCCACAAATATTCATAGAAGTTTAATTAATAATGTCCCCAAACTGGAACCAGCACTTGTATACTTTAACTTTATATTTTGAAATAATTTCAAACTGACAGAACAGTCGCAAAAATATTATAAGCCCTATAGAGAACTCCAACATACCTTCATCCACCCCAGATACCCAGTGTATTAGTCAGCCAGAGGGGTGCTAATGTGAAATACCAAAAATGGGTTGGTCTTTATAAAGGGTATTTATTTGGGGTAGAAGTCCACAGAGACCAGGCCATAAAGCGTTAAGTTTTTTCTCTTACCACAGTCCATTGCCACGTGTTAGAGCAAGACAGCTGCCGGCGTTTGCCAGGGTTCAGGCTTTTGGGGTTCCTCTCTTCCCGGGGCTGCGTTTCTCTCCGGGCTTAGCTCCTGTTTCCTCCACAAGTTCAGCTGTAGACGATTAGGCGAACGGCTTGCTTCTATTCCCCTGGGGCCTTCTTTCCAGCATTAAAACTGCTTCTCAAAAGACTGCTTTAACTGTCCTTTGCCTTGCCTTTTATATTCAATTCCCCACCCACCAAGGGGTGGGGCTCAACGCCCTAATCTTAACCTAATCATGCCCAGATTAACAGATCAGTTTACAAGCATGATTCAATTATATTTTTGGAATTCATAATTACATCAAATTCCCCAACGGTTACACCCAGATCTACCAATTTTAACATTTTAGACTCCCTCCCTCCCTCCCTATTTTCTGAATATTTGAGAGAAGGTTATATGGGTCATAATCTTTGAACACATAATATTTCCATGAATATTGCCTATAAACAAGAATATTCACTTACATAATCAACTTAAGTGCATGTGGCAGATTGATATTATTGATGAATTCCAAAAGGAAATACTGATTATGTTTGTAAACTAGTCTGTTCCTCTGGGCTAGTGATACTCTTAGATTGTATTGAATTTAGAGGTTTCACTTTTACTTGATTAAATTATGACTAGGCTTTGACTGGGCCACTTCAGTAGGACATTGAGTCCCGCCCCTTTGGTGGGCGGGGACTCACAGAGAAAATGACGAGGCAGAGGAGAGAGTTGGAGTTTTGGATGGTGGAACCCCAGGAAGTAAACATACCAGAGAAGAACACAGAGGAATAGAGATGGCGCCATAGATATGGCAGAGGCCCCAGGAAGTGAGAGAGCCTGATAGTCTACAGCTGACCTTGTGGAGAGAGCAGAGCAGCTGAGCCCGGAGAGAAATGAGCCCCAGGAGAGAAATGAGATTTATCCTAGCTTACAGGGGATATTGGAAGATGCTGGAATCATGGAGCCTTAAGAGGAAGAAGAAGCCTGAACCCTTGCAGATGTTGGCAGCCATCTTGCTCCAACATGTGGCGATAGACTTTGATGAGGGAAGTAACTTATGCTTTGTGGCCTGGTAACTGTAAGTTTTTCCCCAAATAAATATCCATTATGAAAGCCAACAGATTTCTGGTATTTTGCATCAGTACCCCTTTGGCTGATACAGTGCAGTTATCAAATTCAAGAAATTTAACATTCTTATATAGCTTCCATTCCATATGCCAATTTTTTACATTCCAATACTATCTTTTTGAACCATTTCTCCTCCACTCAAATATTCTATACAGTATCATGCATTGCATTAACTGATATCTCTTTAGTTTCTCTATTTTTTTAAATTGTGAAAACATGTCCACAACATAAATCTTTCCATTCCAACTGCTCCCAAGCATTCCATTCAGTAGAATTAATTACATCCACAATGCTGCAGAACCTTTACCACCTCCATTACTAGGACTTTCCCTTCACCCCAAACAGAAACTCTACACTCATTGTGCAATAACTCCCCACTGTTCCTGCTCCCCACCTCTGTAGCTTATAGCACAAAAAGATTCACCTCTGGAAACCTGTACTCTACTTACTGCCTCTATGAGATCTTTTCTTTGTGGTTACCCTCGGGCTTAAATTTAACAACCTAAAATCTATAACATTGACATTTGCTTTCATACAAGCTTAATTACTTCTATAGCATGCTCCTTTACCCCTTCATCCTGCATCTTTATGTAGTTCTTGTCACAAATGACATGTTTAAACATTATGAGTCCAAAACCATTGATTTATCATTCCATTTTATGCATTTTCCTTATAGAACCTGTAGGGAGTAAAAGAGAGTTAGAGGGACAGATCTTTATATCCCTATACCAACCATTCATTGGATATGGGCAGTCCCAGGAATGGGATGTGCTCTTGGGGGAGGCCATTTTCTTTACCTGAGGTCTGTCTGCCCGCAACAAGAGAATAAATTCTTCAGTTCTGAAGGCTGAAAATGGGTAGCACATCACAGCATCCACTACAGTCCAGACCTTTCACCTTTCAACTTCAATTCTTCATATAAGTTTTGGAAGAAGAAACTCTTGGATTATGTTGGATCTTTTTTTCCTGGAATAAATTTATAAGAGGCAGAGAGATGAACTACAGCTCTTGCCTCTGCAGCAATTCTTAGGGCTGCAACTGGAATTCACTGTTTCCCTCTACTAATATCCTTTCTATATGCCCCTCAGACTCAGCTGGCTTCTCTGCTTCTCTTGGTGGTTTACTAGTGGCATGACCCAGACACTCATTCCCCAGTCCCTGGACACCAATTGTATCTCAGGCTATGCCTGCTGTACTTATCAATTTACTATAAAAATGGAGCAAGATAGTACTAAGAGGCATTCCAGTATTAAAGTGGATTACCTGGGTGACAAATCTATTCCTCCCTTCCCCCATCTGGCAACAGTAGCCTTAACTCCTCTTGAAGATCAGGGTCAATTACCTGCCTGACATGGTGATACCTCTTCTTGTCAGCTGGTCCCTTGACAATTATAGCTTACAGCACAAAAAGTTTCCTGATATATTCACTGAAGGAATTGTTCCCCTTTTGGGAATCAGGCACTCTAAATCTGTAGAATTCAGATTTTCTGGATAGGGAAGTACATATTTCTCAAATGGGTCACTAGGTGTGATGGTAAGCAAGGACTCTCCTGTTTCTACCCCTTGGTTCTCAGTTGATGCATTCTACTTAACAGGAGTATAAAGGTAGTTATTGCAAAGTATCACTGCACCCTGAGGATGGTGCCCCATCCTTGTAAAGTATGTCTCCAAGCTAGCATTTCAGCTATGCCTTCAATAATTCTTTTCACCCTCAACATTCTTATCAGGCTGACATCTTCTGTGGGATGTGGGATGTGATATGATTAGTGGATCTCATGGTAATATGCCCACTTGTTCACTTCCCTTGCTATAAAGTAGGTTCCTTTGTGATGTTATATGGGATCCCATGACAGTGGATCAATCACTCTTTAAACTCCCAGATAGTGTATAGTTTTGTCTCAGGCCCTGCAGTTAGGAAGTCCAAACACATACCCAGAATATGGGTTAAATCTGAATTTCTGCTGCTTCCATAATAGTAGGGATCCAATGTAGCCAACTTGCCACCAAGCATCTGATTGATCTCCTAGCAGTATGGTAGCCATATTGGGGACTTAGCATTGGTCTCTGTTGTCAGAACTTTGGACATTCACCAGTTGCAGTAGCTAGATCTGTCTTGTAAAAAGGCAGTCCCTGCTGTTGTGTATATGTATAGCCTCCATCCCTGCCACCACGGCTACTCAATTCATGCTTCCATTGTGCCAGCACTGTGTAGATAATGACAGTAGCTGGCTGATGTCAACTAGGATCTTTGAAAGAAAGGAAGTATAAGAGGTGAGCTCTACATTTATTTGGCTTTTCCTCTGTTAGCAATTTCAGTTCACTGAGGCTCAACAGAAAGTAATACTTTTGCTTTCAGACTTTAGGTATGTCACTAGAAATAAGGGGCAACATCCTAGAGGAGGTAGCCCTAAAACTTTTGTTAAAAATTTCCTCAACTCTTTGGCTATCTCTTAAGCTGTCCACGTCATGGTGAGAATTAGAGAAACCCAGTGGAAAGCAGAAGCTAAGGCGTTAAAGCATTGAGCATAGATTTCAGTATCTGCCCAATACTGGCAGAACAGAGATTATAACTTAAGATCAAGTCCTGCAAGTTAGAGGATCTTATCACCTTGGAATACTCACTGAGACCACCAAAGGATCATAATATAGGAGAAAGTACAAATCTGAAATAGGCCAGGTTTCACAAAGCCTAAAACCCATCATAGATGGGATGAGGGTGATCAGCTAGTACTGTAGCCATTTGCTAAAATGAAACAACACTCGTTAGAGGAAGATAAATAAGGGGTCTCTATGAAATTTTCATCTATAATGTCTGGAGTCAAATTAAATGTAGAAAGTATGATAAAAAACAGAATCAGTTCACCAGACAGGAAGAAATACAACAAACGTAAGACCAGACTGAAATATGATTCAGATACTGTAGTTAAGTCAGGGAATTTAAAAGAAATATTAACATATTCAAGAAAAAAAAGAGAGCAAAGAATGTAGAATTTCAGCAGATACCTAGAATCCATACAAAAAGAAGAAAAAATTACAGAAATTAAAAATCTGACTAAAATTAAGAATTCAAAAAGTAGTTTTAATAGCAGATTAAAAACAGAGCAAATATTAGTTAACTGAAAGACAGTTCAGTAGAAAGTATCCAGGTTAATGTACAGAGGGAAAAAGGATGGAAAATACAGAAAACTTTAAGACACTTAGACATAATGAAAAAGTATAAAATATGTATAATCAGAACCCTAGAATGAGAGAGAGAGAAAATGGGGCAGAAGCAATATTTCAAGAAACACTGGCTGATAATTTCTCCATGCTGGTGAAAGACCTCATAGTGCAGTCTCAAGAAGCTCTACAAGCTGCAAGAATTAAAAAAAAACAAACATCCACACCTAGGTACATCACCATAAAACTGATTAAATCTAAGGACAAATAAAAGATCTTAAAAGTGCTGCTTGAAAAAAATCTGAATTGATAGTTGACTTTTAATAGAAACTCTAGAAGCCAGAAGATAATGAAATCTCATTTTTCTAAAAGTGCTGGCCAAATTAAAAAAATGCCAGCCTAGAACTCTATCCTAAGTGAAAATATTTTTCCAAAATGAATGCAAAATAAAGATATTTGAGAAAAAAAGCTGAGATAATATAATGGCAGCAGACCTATAATATAGGAAATGCCAAGTGGAGTTAATCAGGTGTAAGTAACTCTAGTTGGAACAAGGAACTTCTGGAAAGAATAGAGCGTACCAAAATGTGCAAATATGTGGGTAAATATAAATATTGCTTAAAACTATAGCAATAGATCAGTGTTGTCCAGAAACAGAACAGATTTTTAAAATAATAGTCTCACATAATTGTAGGGGATGGCAAGTCTGAGATATGTAGGGCATATTGCTGAGCCCATGCATAACCTCCATCCCTGCCACCATGGCCACTCTCTTCATGAGCCCATTGGGAAATGACAGGAGTGGCTGAGGAAAGAGACTGAGTGGTATCCCCAAATGGGTCATCCTATCCACTTGATTTATTAAGGTACTCCTCTGCTAAGGTCATTCTTTGGTGAACACTAACATAGGACACTAATATCTTCATGGTTTTTGCCCATTCAAAAAGGTCTATCCACATACTTTTCCCACAGACCTCCCTGTCACCAATTTTCCAATCATGTTCCATTGAAAAGTTCCAGCCAAATCACTGGCCACAGCCCATAAACTAGTATATAACCACACATCTGGCAATTTCTCCTTCCAAGAAAAATGAACCAGGTATACTACTTGATTTCCCTTCACCATTGTCTTGCAGAGATGTCCCACAAAGCACAAAGTGCTTTCAGCTGTCCACTTTTAAGTGGTGACTATACATCGTGCAGGACATCTGTAAACCCAGACTCCAGTTTTCTCTTCAATTGATTTTAGAGAACTTCCCATGAGGCCACTGGTCAAGCTGGGAGTGGGAAAGTAATGTGGCAGGAGTGGGTGACACAGGCATTTAGGCCACTTCCTTATATAATTTACTTGTGTCCTCAGGGCCTGCTTGAGTCTGACCTTGTATACACCATTTCCATTTGGTGATGGAGTCCTTCTGTGCATGCCTAACTTTATGGCTTTAGTCGGTCACACAACACCCAGTTCATGGTGGGCACCTCAGGTTGTGTGGTAATTTGGTGGTCCATGGGTAAGCATTCCATCTCTACTAAAGCTCAGTAGGAAGCAAGTCAAACCTGTTTCTCAAAGGGAGAGTAGTTATCTGCTGAGGTTGACAGGGCTTTGCTCTACAATCCATGCCCAAATAAGGAATATGTTGCCTCCAAACCCGAGGCTCATTTGGCATTTTTTTTTTTCCTTCTAATTTTTCTTTTTCCTATTCTTCTTTATTATTTTTTTGTTCATTTATTTATTTATTTATTTATTTTTATTTTTTACAAACCCTTGTGTCGAGGGCTGATCATTTGGCATTTTGTCTCTTTTTTGGTTGTAGACAACAATGAATTCTTCACCTTATAAGGAACATTTTAACATCCTCCATCCTACTGGACCCCTTCTACTGATGTAGAAGGGCCCTAAATTATTGTTGGATTTATTTCCCACCCTCTAACTTGCAAATTTGTTCAATGAGTCTAGAGTAGTTGTTACTTCTTGCTCACTAGGCCCAATCAGCATAATGTACAAGTATGATGTGTTATACGAGGAAAAGGGATCGAGATCCCTGCAGACAAAATCATGACATATGGCTGGAGAGTTGATATACTCCTGGGATAGGAAAGTGAAGGTGTATTGCTGGCTTTCCCAGCTTAAAGAAAACTGCTTCCGGTGGTCTTTATGAACATGTATCAAGAAGAAAGCATTTGCCAGATCAGTGGCTACATACCAGATACCCAGGAATGTGTGAATTTGCTCGAGCAATGATACCACATCTGGAGCAGCAACTGAAATTGGAGTCACCACCTGGTTAAATTTACGATGGTCCACTGTCATTCTCCAAGATTCATCTGTTTTCTGCACAGGACTATTAGGTAAGTTGAATGGGGACGTGGTGGGAGTCATCACCCTTGCATGCTTCAAGTCCTTGATGGGGCACTAATATTTGCAATTTCTCCAGGAATGCAGTATTGCTTTTGGTTTACTATTTTCCTAGGTAGATGCAGTTCTAGTGGCTTCCACTTGGCTTTTCCTACCATAACAGCCCTCACTCCACAAGTCAGAGAAACAATGTGGGGATCCTGCTAGTTGATTGTCTATTGCAATTATGCATTCTGAAACTGGAGAAATAACCAGATGGATTTAGGAATCCATTGGGCCTACTGTGAGATGGCTCTGAGCTAATCTACATTGATCACGAACTTCCATAAGCCACTACTCTGCTGGACCACAGTGATGTTTTGGGTCTCCTGGAATTAGTTCAGTAATCCCCCCATGGTCTGATTATTTCCTTTTCCCCAATACAGTCACCCTGGTAAAAGGCCATAGGTCCTTCTGGGGAAAGCTGGGAGAAACATTAATAGCACAAATTTTTGGCACTGTAGCTGGGTCCTTCAAGGAGACCCTGCCTCCCTTTCATTCAAGAAGTTCTGCATATGTAAACTGTCTCAAGCCTGGACATTAAATGATTCTCCAGTGATATGAGTTAGACATATTTTCACTTGAACTAGAATTTCTCTACTTATACAAATCAAGTGAAAACCAAGTAGACTGTCAATCTATTTTGCTTCTAGGCACAATTAACTAGCCAATGCCACAGATCTCTGCAAGGCAGACTATTCTAGTTACTGATTTGACTCTGCTACCCATTATGGTAACCATGACCACCTTGTCTTTGATGATTAAGTGCTGCCACTTGGCCTCTGACACTCTGGGATCCAATTATCCCCATTGCATTTAAGGGTCCCAGTTCAGTGGTAGCAGTTCCTAAGATAATTTCTGACCTACAGAAAGGGGCAACCACAGAGCTTTTCAAGCATGCTGGGGCTCCCTTCACAAATTTATTTCTCATAGTTGTGGTGAAAGATGTGTCCTTGGATAGTCCTAGAGTGGGCAAGCAGGTTTTACATGATAAATCCACTTTAACATTCCAATCTGCCTAAGTCATTGGATACCTTCCTCTACAGTATATCAAGGTAGTTCTAGCATTTCAAGTTCATTTAGTGCAGGCCACCTTCGGGTCCATCTTTCATCCAACCAACCAACCAACCAACCAACCAACCAACCAACCAACCAACCAACCAATCAACCACAGTTAGAACCCTTTTTAAGTCCTGAAGCTCCTAAATTTAAGACAACCTCATCTTAGTGGGCTCATATCAATGAATTCTACTGGATCCAACTTTGTTCCTTTCACCATTATCCCACACCATTAAATATCCATTCCTATGTATATGACCCTGATATATGTCCTAATAAACTGGAAAAATCATTTATTTTCTTTTGGAATATAGCCCACCTCTCCACGGGTCACATTTTGTACTTCACCTTTCATGGCCTGCTGGGACTTCAGTCTAATTATAGTACTGGAAGAAAAGTGGTAGATCCTGAGGAAAATCATCAGTGTTTTGCAAGTCAACTATCACAGTTGGAGGCCATTACAGGTTCATCAGACAAAGCAGAGTTGACTTCCTCAGGCAGCAAGGAAGGGTTGCTTCTACTGGCAAAGCTGACTCAGCAGCTTTAATTGTTCAATATCCCCATTTTTATCAGGATCTGCACATAGATCCCCATTCCAATTTTCAGGATCACATTCCTTCTGAAACAATGCCTCACTTTAACAGCAGACACGTTGTGAGATAGGGAATTCAACTTGCATTTTAATTTAGCTATTCACAGGATAAGACTCTGGGTTTGGTTTTCGGAAATCACAACTCTCTGTCTATAGGAGTTAAGGGTTTCTTTCAAGGTACACAGAGACATTTTTAAGTGTTGTGACCTTTGCTTGGATGCCACGTTGAAAATGGCTTGCAGTCTCCTGGTATACAGCCTGGACACAAGTCCCAGATATCCTTGGATATATTTTTAATCTACTGGAATTTCCATCATATTTGCACCCTCCACCAAAGGAAATTCTGGGGGTGGGGGGAGTGAGGTGATGGGTGTTTCTCTGGCAAGCATCAAAACAAATTCTTATACTCTTGGATCCATGAGCGTCCAACTACTCATCCCCTCCCTTAATGCACAAATAGCCCCCAGGAAAATTCCTGGTGCATAGGAGGTGCCCAATAAATAAGTTTCCCCCAAAATTAAGTTTTTCCTATTTATGTAAGTATTTCATGTTTGTTTCAAAGGAAAACTTTAAAAATACCAAAAAAAGCACAGAAAAGAATATCAAACAAAAAACATCTGATACTCCAACAACCCTGAAACAATCATCAACTTTTTGGAGAACACACCTTCATTCATCTCTCTCAAAAGTACACACAAATACATAATTTCACATAGTTTTATACCATACATGCTGCATTTACATCTTCTCATTTTACAGTCTTATTGGATTTTCTCCCTCCCATCAATGTAACCAATATTAACATCCTGATGTCTATCTTCCATACCTCTCTTCATTCTCATCTAATCACATACACACACATATACATATATAGGGCTGGTCATTATTTTAGAAAAAATGAAATTTTAAATATAGACGCAGTTCTGTAATAAACTACTTATTAGAACATTGTGGAAACTCCTTGAAGTCAACTGGCATAGATCTAACTCATTTTTTATAGACTCCCATGTTAACCCATATTATGGATATATAATTTATTCAACTTCTACCCTATTGATACATGTTAACTTGTTTCCAATGGGCTTTGTCTCTAAAAACAATACTTCAACAAACTTCCCAAGTGTAAGTATTCTTATGTGTTGATGCTTTTATTTCAATGGGATAAGTTCCCAGAAGTGAGACTGCTGAGTCAAAGATTATATGTATTTTAAAATTTTCAATATATATTGCAGGATTGCTGGTGCAAATATAAGTTGACCCAACCTTTCTGGAGAGTGCATCATTCGCCAAGCTCCACAAGCAAAAGATGTGATTTTGCCAACTCAATGAGGCTCAAGTGACATCTCATTGCTATTTTAATTTGTATTTCCCTGAGTATTATTTAGGTTGAAAATTTTTTCATATGTTAATGACTATTTGGAATTGTTCATCTATGAATCTGCAACAGAATGATTAAAGACTTCAGTGTAAAAAAAATAAATTATTAAAATCTTAGAACTAAATTTAGGAAATTATGTATAACCTAAAGATTAATGAGACTCTTTTATCTAAAAGAACAAATCAAGAATCTAAAATGGAAAAAATTATAAATATTTTATTATAAAATACTATTGTGGCTTCTCTCACTATATAAAAATGTATAAAGATAAGTGCAAGACTAAGAAAAATATTTGCAACATATGAAGATGGATTAATTTCTAAAACATATACAGAGTATCTACAGATTTATAAGAAGAATGACAAACGAGTAATAGAAAAATAGGCAAAAATATGTTTAGGCAATTCATAGAAGATAACTTGTTGAATGAATAAAGTATGAAATCTGGATGAAGGCTTTCATTTTGTCCACTACTTTTCTCTAGTGTGAGTTTTTTTTTTATAACCTCCAAGATTAAATATGGCTATAGAGTTTTCCACATTCATTATGTTTATAGTGCATATCTTCAATGTGCATTTCTGGTGAATTGCTCTAAAAAATTTTTCCCACATTCATGAAAATATTATATAGTTCGTAAGATTCTTCTTGTGGAGTTGGCATCTGAATAAATGGCTTCTTGTTCTCTATATAAACTGAGCTTCTCTCTGATGTATTCTTTGATGTACAGTGAGGTTTGAGCTACGGTTGAAGGCTTTTGCACATTCATTACATTTATAGGGTTTTTCTCCAGTATGCATCCTCAGATGTAGAGTAAGGCTTGAGCTACTCCTGAAGGCTTTTCCACATTCATTACATTTATAGGGTTTTTCTCCAGTATGTGTTCTCCCATGTACTTTAAGGTATGAACCTGTCCTGAAAGCTTTCCCACAGACATCACATTTATAAGGTTTCTCTCCACTATGGATTTTCTGATGTTTGGTGACATTTCCCATCTGGCTAAACGCTTTCCCACAGTCACTGCATTTAAATGGTTTCTCTCCAGTATGTGTTCTTTGATGAGTAATAAAGCCTGAGTTACTTGTGAAAACTTTCCCACATTCATTACATTTATAAGGTTTCTCTCCAGTATGAGTTCTTTGATGCACAGTAAGATGTGACGTATTAGTAAAAGCTTTCTCGCATTCATTACATTTATATGGTTTTTCCCCAGTATGGGTCCTCTGATGTACAATAAGGTATGACTTAGTACTGAAGGATTTTCCACAATCATAACATTTATATGGTTTCACTCCAGTATGAATTTTCTGATGTGCCTTGAGATTTGCCATTAGGGTAAATGCCCTCTCACAGTCAACACATTTATATGGTTTCTCCCCAGTATGAATCCTCTGATGTCCAGTTAAATGTGATTTTATTCTGAAAGATTCCCCACATTCATTACATAGATAAGGTTTCTCTTCAGTATGAATTCGCTGATGTATAATAAGAGATGAAGCACGCACGAAGGCCTTTCCACATTCATTACATGTATACGGTTTCTCTCCAGTATGCATTCTGTGATGTACAGTAAGGTATGAACAATTAATGAATGCCTTCCCACATTCATTACATTTATACGGTTTTTCTCCTGTATGAATTCTCTGATGTTCTCTGAAATTTTCTATACGGTTGAATGCTTTCCCACATTCATTACATTCGTAGGGTTTTTCCCCAGTATGAGTTCTTATGTGTACAATAAGGTTTGAATTACTTCTATAGGCTTCCCCACATTCATTACACCTAAAGGGTTTCTCTCCAGTATGAATTCTCTGATGAACATTAAAAATTGCATTATTCTTGAAAGATTTGCCACACTCATAGCATTTGTATGGTTTCTCTTCAGTATGGGTTTTCTGATGTACACTAAGATATGACTTATTCCTAAAGGCTTTCCCACAAACATTACATTTGTAGGGTTTTTCTCCATTGTGAGTTTCCTTATGGCTTGCAAGTTTTGACTTATCGCTAAAAGCTTTCCCACACTCACTACATTTATAAGGTTTCTCTCCAGTTTGAATTCTCTGGTGCTGACTAAGGCGGGCACACTGGCTAAAGGATTTTCCACAGATATTGCACTGATAAGGTTTCTCTTTAGTATGAATTCTCTGATGTACCATAAGAGATGAAGAAGCAACGAAGGCCTTTCCACATTCATTACATTTATAGGGTTTTTCTCCACTGTGAATTTTTTTATGTTGGCTAAGATATGAAGGCTGGCTGAACACTTTCCCACATTCCTTACATTCATAGGGTTTTTCTTTAGTGTGAGTAATCTGGTGTCTAATCAGTAATGACCTATAACGAAAGGCTTTTTCACATGTACTACATTTATATGGTTTTTCTTTATTCGTTTTCTTTTCTGAAGTAAGTTCTGTACCTTGTCTTATGTCTTTACTGCTTTCAGTATCCTTGCAAATTTTCTTCCTCAAATGGGTATCTTTAATCACATCTAAATTCTCTGTGAAATTTTCCTTATCTGTTGGACATTTGCTGTAGGGCCCCACTGATTCTGGGAAAAAAATAGATTCAAAGCCTCTCTGACCAGTGGGAGTTTTCTTGTGTGTATCTATTCTTTGATTCAAATGATTCTCCTGACTATTTTGCAAACTCAATATCCTATCATTCCATTTCAACGATCCTCCCAAACTGGAATCCCAGAGACCATTCTCTGTGAGTTTCCCTACTATGGTCCCCTGTGATGTATCTTCAGAAATATTCTCTATTGGTACTGCATCCTTTGTTTCCACTTTGGTCTCCAAGTCTGAGGGAGAAAGAGAAAAATCAAATGACTTCTATGTCCTCGGTTGGGGAGACCTCATTAAGTAGGATAGTAAAATGGAAAACTGGCCTAAAATGAATACATGGCTTTAAATGCTTGTAAATTGGCAGTTAATAATAATATCTTATGGGATCTGACATATGTATATAATTTAAACACATAATGTCTGCAGCAGTTTGATATTATTTATGAATTCCAAAAAGAGAAATTATGTTTGTAAACTGGTCTGTTCCTCTGGGCATGCTACCCTTTGATTATATTAAATTCAGCTGAGATGTCTTTGATTAAATTATATTAAGATTAGGGCTTTGATCTGACCACATCAGCAGAGTGTGACCCATTTTGAGTCCCCACCTCTCTGTGGGCCATATAAACGGACACTCAATCAAGGAGAACGCAGAAGCAGATACAAAGAGAAGATACACAGAGGAAGATAGCTCCATAGACACAGCAAAGGCCCTAGGAAGAGAGATAAGCCATTTGACTGATAATTTGAAGCCGAAGAGATCAGAGTTCTGAGCAGCTAAGAAGGCCCGAAAAGAAATGAGCCGTGGGAAGAGAGATAAGCTCTATGCCAGCCTATAGCTGAGATTGGAAGAAGCTGGACCCATGAAGCCTTAAGAGGGAAGAGGAAGGCTACCCTTGAAGACATCACCTGCCATCTTGCTTTAACACATGGCAACTGACTTTGGGTGAGGAAGTATCTTTTATGGTACCTTGAGTTGGACTCTTTAGGGCCTCATAACTATAAGCTTTTACCCCAAATAAATACCCTTTATAAAATCCAACAGATTTCTGGTAATTTGCATCAGCTCCCCTTTGGCTGACTAATACAATGTCAAGAGTATATAAGTGAACGGATGTAGGCCATTTTAAATCAGCACACACCACTAAGAACTGAGTGGGAGAGAGTGTGGTCTACAGTGTGAACTGTGGTCTATGGTTGATGGCAAGGCTCCAGGATGTGTAAGTTCATTGAGGGTGGTGGGCCACACTATGGGAGATGTTTGTGTGGGA
>JAKSZT010054052.1:12168566-12356233 GCA_026826555.1 Tolypeutes matacus | reverse complement strand
AAGATAGTATTATCCAGGAGGGTGTGGGTGGGAAAAGTAGGCAGGACCAGATCATGGAAGGCCTCACATGCTTGTCAAGGAGTATATTCTTTATTCTGTAGTTGTTAATAAATAATAATAATATTCAAAAAAAAAAAAAAGAGTATATAAGTGAGGTAAGTGGAATAAACTGTTCTAAGATCCTTGCATTGTTTGGGAAGATGGAAAAATCTATATATTTGACTCAGCTGATTCAAAGTGCTTTAGTCTCTAGGTTAACAAAATAATAAATGAATTTATAATATACCTATGGTAGAAGGGGAAAACAAAACAGTAAAAGATGATAAAAAAAAAAAGATTGAATGATAAAAAAATGATAAATCTAAAGTCAGGCATGAATGGTGAGAAAAAGCATAGATCAGACAAGATACATAGAAAGAAAATATTTAAGTGGTAGATTTAAACATTGTATAATTACATTACTTATAAATGGTCTAAATACTACAAAAGACCAAAGACTGTAGATTGGTTAAGAGAAGAAAATCGCAGAATATGATATGAAAAGAGAAACTCATAAAACATAAGAATATAGCCAAGATGACAGTGAACTGATGAGAAAAGATATACCATACAAACAAGAACCAAAATAAAGTGGTGGAGTAATATTATCAGGTAAAACAGACTTAAAGATAAACAGTCTTTTCAGAGATAAAGAACACCCTTCATAAAATACAATGCTCTATTTACTAGAGGGATATAACAGTTCTAACTTTGTATTCACCTAATAACTCAGCTTCAAAATACATAAAGCCAAAACTGATGGCATTAAAATAAAAAAAAAAACTGCAGTCATGTTTGGAGACATTAAAAAATCTTTATTAGTAACTTATAGAATAAGCTGATAGTAAGTACATAAAAGATTTTAACATGATTAACAAACATGACCTATTGACATCTTATATACCTGTGGAAATAATGTGTGGTCTGAAGGTACTGAATGCAGTGTTCTAGTTAAGAGGTTTATAAAAGTTGACCTTGTAATGGGTCTCACAGCAAGTTTTAAGAAATTTGAAAAGACCAAAATCACAAAGAGTATGTTCTCTGACCACAGAAGAATTAAAAAAAGCAATATCATTAGAAAAGTTCCATATGGTAGAAAATTAAGAAAAACCTTCCAAAATTCACTAGTGTCAAAAGACATCACAGGGAGGCGGCTGTGGCTCAATCAGTAGGGCTCCCGTTTACCATATGGGAGGCCCCGGGTTTGGTTCCCGGGGCCTCCTGGTGAGGGCAAGCCCGCCCGCACGGCGTGGTTAGCTGACCCGGTGAGCACGAGCAGCAAGGGGGGGATAAATGAATAAATAAATAAAATCTTAAAAAAAAAAAAAAAAAAAAAAAAAGACATCACAATGGAAATTATCAACTATTTTGAGTTCAATAATTATGAAGGTGCTATAATAAATACATGTGATATGTCCTAAATAGCCTTACATTATTAGAAAAAGAAAAGTGGCTGAAAACCCAATGATGTAAAGCATCCAACTGAAGAAGTTAGAAAAGCTGAGCAAATTAAACCCTAAAAAAAGTGTAAACTTATGAAATAAAGATAAAAGCAGAAAATAATGAAACAGAAAATACAATAGAAAGTATTTAAAAAGTAAAAAAAAAAAAAAAAAAAAAGTTCTTTAAAAGACAAAAAAGACTGATAAACCCTGGCAAGGCTAAGACAAAAGAGAAAAGGCACAAAAATTAGGAAAGAGGGAGACAATTCAGATCCATATGTGTATTTAAAAAATAAACAGAGGATAGTATGCCAATAAATTTAAAATTTAGACAAACGGACCAGTTCCTAGATAAATACAACTTACTAAACAGAAACAAACAAAAAAACAAAAAAACCCGAAAATATGAATAGTCCTAAAACTACTAAAAGAATAGAAGCTGCAATTAAATACCTTCCACAAAAAACGTTTCAGACCAAAATGGCTTCCCTGCTGAATTCTATTCACCATAAAAAATACAACTTTTCCTCTCTCGCATCTCTCTCTTCCTCTCCATAAGCTGATGACCTTGCCTCTTATTTTACTGAGAACAGGGAAGCTATCTTAATAGGAATGAGTGCCTTTATCTTCCCTCCACCAGCTGACCTACGTCTGTACCTATTTTCTCCATCTTTCCTTGTGTTACAATAGAGGAAGTTGCCACACTGTGTATCAAAGATAAATCTCTTCTTTTCCATCTAGATTCTACCCCTTTTCATTTTCTCAAAGACTTTAGTCCTTCAGTGATCATTTGTCTTGGAACACTGATTTCGTCTCTTTTGGGCATTCCTATCAGCACTCAAACATGCCAAAGAAACTCTATCAAAAATATAAGGAGTATTTTTCTTGACTCTATGCTTTCCTCTAGCTGCTGCCCCATTGCTCTATTCCTCTTCATATGTAATAAAGAAAAACATCTTCTCTAAATCTTCTCCAGTACCATTTACTTGATATATAAAAAGAACACATGTAACATGTAAGTAAGCTATGGATGGCCTCATAATAAAATCAATATCCAAATGAACTAGAATTTATTTTCCTTCTCCCCTAACCATCACCCTAATTAGAGTTACTGTCATCTCTTGCCTAAACTATTGTAATAACCTCTTAAATAACTGCCAGCTTTATCCCCTAATGTTCAATATCCATAAACAGGGTTGTTTTCTAAAATCCTTGATTACAACCTTTCAATGCTTTCCCACTCATTTAGATTAAAATCCAAATTCCTTACCATCGTCTACAAAGCCCTGAATGGGCAGGTTCCTGTCTAATTCTCTAATCCTATTTTACACCAGTCTTCCCCTCAAGTTATGCTTTAGTTGCAGCAGCTTCCTCTTGATTTCTAGAACACATTACATTATTTTCTGTATCAGGTCCTTTGCATCACTGTTTCCTTTACCTCCTGGAATGTTCTTCTTCTCCTCTTCCCAAGACTTGCTTCTTCTGACCCTTCAAGTGTCATGGCCTCAGAAGTCTTCCCTGACCACCCAATCTGAAGGAGGCATCCTCACCCCACTTCCAATTACTCTTTCATATCTCTTAGTTTATCTCATATCTAAAACTCATTGCAACCAGTATTTAACATGTTTTGTTTATTAATTATCTATTTCTTAGAATTAAATCTTCAGGAAAGCAGGGACCTGGTCCATCTAATTTTATTCATTACTGTAGCCCAAATTTACAGCATAGATGTTTAATAAATATTGATTAAATAAATGGATTTTGATTCTCAATTGATTCCAAGTTTGTATTCTGAATTAAGAACCTGGAGGGCAGGAAGAGGGTTCCCCCAAAGTTTTCGCAGGCATGCAGGTGAAGAAAGTTAAACAATGAGTAAATGGCTTTGACTTAAAAGAATTAAGGGGTGACCCCGAAGGAAACATTTTCAGGAAAACTAAAGAAAAGGTGTCAGATAATGGTGAAAGAAATGAGAAAAACTTAAAATTAACTAGAGTAAATATTTTATACATGTTTGAATGAAAAAAGAATGAAGGTGTAATTATCCAAGTCATGTCCCTGAGAAAGCAAAGTAGTACTGGATGGGAACCCAAAGTAGAGAACTGAGAAAGAGAGAAAAGGGGTGGGGTGGGGTGAGAGGGAAGGGACAGGGAGAGAGGAAGAGAGGGAACATATCGTTTTCTCTCAGCTTTGAACAAGTTACCAAAAAAAAAAATTTCAAATGTTCTCCTCCATCCTTGACTTATTCCCTGAAATAAATCCCCTTTTCCTGGTTCTTATTCACTCACCTGAATAGGGAGCTCTTGTAATTTCTCTTACTAGCACCCAAGGTCCATTCCCATCCTCCAAATGAGATATCATGTCTGGTTTGGAAACTGCAAGCCCTGTTCAGAGAAAAATCATTGGGACTTGATTGTGGCTATGAGCGAGAACTATTTTCAAATTCGGTTTTGTTCTTAATTTTCTGGGTAGAGTGGCTACTATAGGAGGTCCTAGAGCTGTGCTGTTTAATACAGTTGCTATTAGCCACATGTGGCTATTTACATTTGAATTTAAGTTAATTAAAATTAAACAAAATTTAAAATTCATTTCCTTGGTTGAACTAGCTAAATTTCAAGTGCTCATTAGCCACAAGTGGCTAGTGGCTGCCATAATGGGCAGCACAGGAGAACATTCTAATATATACTGGTGTCCTAGAGAATTAAAAAGGCATCTCAAAGGGTTTTGACAGTATGATCCAAGAAGTGATGGAGTAATAAATCATGGGAATAATTTAAGTTTAGAAAAGAAATGAGCATATTCTTTAGTGTCTTTACACTGACGATTACTTCCATTTATTGAAGTGTGTAGAAAAGACTGTTTCTAAGTTTGGATGACTCAAAAATCTCCAATATTCCAATGAAATATGTATTCTTTACAATGACCAGAGGCTTTAGTTGAGAGAAAGGAATAGAATAACTTTCAACTATGTGTCCTTAAGATTATGAGATTCTGATGCCCAAACTTTAAAGCAAAATTCAGTTATTTTCTATATTTTTGGCAAACCTAGTTAAATGGACAGATACAGAAACACAGAATAGAAGTTATCCTTACCCAGGGAGACCAGATTCATGTAATTCTCTAGCATCACATCCTTGTGCAGTTTCCTCTGTGTAGGGTCCATCAGCTTCCACTCCTCCAATGTGAAGTCTATAGCTACATCCTTAAATGTTACTGAGTCCTAAAACAAATATAATGTGATCGCCCAGAGACTGTATAAGACACGACAGGCAAAATATTACAAACAAAACTGAGGAAGAACTCCCAAAATCAGAATCACCAAATGACTGTGGAGATCAACCAGTTCATTCTGTATAGAATGCATGAATCTCTCCAGTGACAATTTAAAATATCAGGAGGATGGGAAGCGGCTGTGGCTCAATCAGTAGGGCTCCCGTTTACCATATGGGAGGCCCCGGGTTCGGTTCCCAGGGCCTCCTGGTGAAGGCAAGCCCGCCTGCACGGCGTGGTTAGCTGACCCAGCAAGCACAAGCAGCAAGGGGGGGATAAATGAATAAATAAATAAAATCTTAAAAAAAAAAAAAAAAAAAAAAAAAATAAAATATCAGGAGGAATCCTTTTCCATTTTCAGAGTTTCAGTTGTTAGCAGGATTCCTTCTGACTATTTCAATCCTAGCTTTCTATAACGTCAGTATATTGGTTTTCAATGGAAATGTTTTGGTAATGGATGGTGGTGATGGTAGCACAACACTGTAAATGTGGTTGATAGCACTGAAGTATATAACTGAATGCAGTTAGGAGAAATGTTAGGTTGTATATATGGTAACAGAATAAAAATTTTTAAGAAATCCATGGACCTACACAAATAGTGAGCCCTAAGTAAAAACATGGAGTATAGTTAATAGTACAATTATAAAAATGTGCTTTCATTAATTGTAACAAATGTTCTACACCAGTGCAAGGTGTTAATAATAGGGTGATATATGGGAATCCTATATTTTATGTATGATTGCTCTGTAACCCACACTAATAAAATGGAAATATAAGGGTTCCCACACTAATAAAATGGAAATATATTGGTTCTACTAAATTATCGGGAATCAAATAGGATTGTTTCCTCCTTTCCTAGAAAGTCTTTTCAGCTAGTAGTTCTCACTCCAATTGACTTTTCTCCCTCAAAACCTGGTCTTATTCTATAATATCAGCTGTCAGTACTAACATATAGAACATGGCTTGATAAAAGATACTTTGTCACTGAGATAGTGTAAATAGAATCCTATAAATTCTCTGAGAAAGAGAAATCAGAGAACTTTGGCAAATATCTTTGGTAAGGATATGAATATATACATATATAGTTGTATAAAAATGGAAGAAAGACTCATAAAATTTTTTTAATGGTTATCTATGGGGGAAGGAGGAAAAATTGTGAGAGCTAGAATAGAAGCCAAATTCTTGAATATTTGTCTTGTAGATGTGACTTTTGAACCATGTAAATACTTTAATTAGTATAAAACAAAAATTAAAAATTAAAAAAAAAAAACACAAAAAGTTAAAAGTAAAATGACAGTTGGTGGCATATCTATTCAGAGAGGAGCTATTTTGAATGCCTTTAAAAGACAGTAATTTAACTACATATTCCTCGTGACATATACCAAAGAAGACAAAAAGAACTGTCCCAAAATTAACTGTTTTCAGTGAATAATCATATTGTTGGTGGTAGTGACGGTGATGCTATTCTCTAACTGTTGTATGTGTAGTGTCAGATAAAGTAAATCAGTAATTACATTGAAGTCATTGAAAACTAGTAAATTTGGCAAGAGTGAAAGAAGATATAGATGTAATAATATTGAGAGATTAGGTAAAAACACTGTAGTTCTGAATTTGATTGGAAGTATAATTATAATCACACAAACTGTTTCATCTTGAAAGAAAATTTTTAAAAAAATATAAAAACATATTTCCTAGCTTCATCCACTGAAAAGACCTAGAAACAATAACCAATCCAGTAACATTAGTCAACCCAGATTGTGGCCTCTAAAAAGTATTTCCCAAAAAAAGGAACCAGGAACATCCTGTCATACTAAAAAGCAAGGAAGCCATCAAAAATTATTAGGCAAGGTCTAAGACTCTGGAGAAAAGCTGAAGAGGCTTCCACTGACAAATGATGGGACAATGTGAGTATCAGTAAGTATAATAACTGCAACGGATTTCAAAAATATCTAATACATTTAAATTCAGGAGTTCAAAATGAAACTTAAATAAAAACTCATTGATTATCTTTGCGGGATGTTCGGAAACTGGTAAATAAAAAGAATCAAACTTTTGTCCTTCCTTTCTTATGCAACCCATACATCAATATAGTCAAATATTTGATAAGAGGCGAATTCTCCTTATGGAAGTACTCAGGCTAATAAATGAAGATGCAATGACAGAATTAGAATATCACCACTTTGCAATTTCTAATGAACTAAATGATCTAGGAAATGATCATCAGTGGCTGCTAATGTAACAGACAAGGACTTAACTAGGCACTATGTACCCTAGTTGGTGTACATACTACCAACAAGAAATATTCTTGTTCAAAACAAAAACAAATCAAAAGCTGAATCTAATCAAGCCTTTCGAGCTAACAATATAAAGGGAATATAGGGAACAGAGGGGCATGTTAAATAAACACATGGGGATTAAATTAGTAAAATCCAGGCTGTAGGAAATTCTAAAGCCATGCTGTACAATAGAAATATAATGCAAGCTACATATGTAATTTTAAATTTTCTGTTGGCCATATTGAAAAAAAAAAAAGTAAAATTTATTTTAACAGTATATTTTATTTAATTCAATATATTCAAAATATTATAATTTTAACAAGTAATCAATATAAAATTATTAATGAGGTATTTTACATCCTTTTTGTATTAAGTCTTCAAAATCTAAGGATTTTAAAAATTTACAGCACATCTCAATTTGGACTAGTTGCATTTCAGATGCTCAACAGCTATATGTGGCTGGTGATTATTGTATTGGATAGTGTAGTTCTAAAGTATAAATGACCTAGTTTCTTGAATAAATGATTACAGGAAAAAGAACGAACTGGAGGGGAAATCTCTTGAAATTGACTGAAGAGACTATTAACTAATTAAAACATATGAATCAACTGGGAAAACAAAACAAATATTAACTAGATATTTGATGACATGAAGGTTTACTGTTAATTTTTAAACTGTAATAATAGTCAAATTAAACTATTTTAAAAAATAATTTGATATAGATATATAATGAAATATTTATAAATGAGATATTATGGCTTGCAGTTGCTTTAAAAGAGTGAGGGAGGGTGGAATTAGAGAGAAAATATGATTGTCCCTGAGTTGACAATTTTTGAAGCTGGGCAATAGATAAATAGGAATGAACCAGACTACTGTCTCTGCTTCAACTGTAAGCTATGAGCTAGTGAACTGAATAAACTAGTGAGCTAACTAGAGTCCTGACTAAGGCAAAGGTTTCAAGTTATATCAAATCAGGCTATGGTACGTTCTATATCAAAAGAAACAGATTTTCTCTGGGGTGATTTTCTGCCATTTAGATATTTATACTTGTCAAATTGTTTAAATCTCTTTATTTTGACAACAAATAAACGTTGTGAAATGTTTATCTAATTCTGCTAATAATCATGGCTAGTGTGGGATGTGATAACAGATCAAAACTTCAGTGTTAGTCACTTCAAATGTAACACAAATTATAATAAATTTACCGGGATTTTTTTTCCCCCCATCACCAAAAGCTAAGTCCCAGGAAAGATCTGATAAGCCCCTCAGCTCTCATCTCTGGGTGACACAGTTCCTTTAATTTTTTGAACACATTTGTAATAGCTTATTTAAAGTCTTTGGTAAGTACAAGGCCTTCACTTCCTCAAAAGAATTTTATTGACTTTTTCTTTTTTTCTGTATTTGGGCCATACGGTCCTATATGTGTGTGTGTGTGTGTGTGTGTATTTTATTTTATTTTTTGTTGAAAATTGGATGTTTTAAATAATATGATGTGGCAACTCTGGAAATTAGGTCCCCTCCCCTAAGGGTTTGTTGGGGTTTGTTGTTTGTTGGGGTTTGTTGTTGTTGCTGCTGTTTGTTTAGTGATTTTCCTGAACTAAGTCTGTAAAGTCTGTATTTTTGGTCATGTGCAGCCACAGACATCACTCCTTGGTTAACTTAGTGGTTAGCTACTGATTGGACAAATATTTCTTTAAATGCTTTGGACTTATAAATCTCTAAATATTTTCTGAAGGGCTCTGTGTGTGTATGTTGGAGTACACCTCCTATTCCTAGGCAGGCCACTTGTAATTCTGCCTTAGCCTTCACTTCTTGCTTACACAGAGTTTCAAGATCAGCCATAAATCTGTAATTTATCAATGTTCTACAAATTAACATGTTAAGGGCCTGGACATTAATCAATAGGATATAATAAGTCAAACAATGTAACCTCCTCCTCCTATGTCAGATGACCCTGAGACAGGCTGGTGAGACAAAAATTGAATAAAAAGGCATATATTTATTTTTTGCCTTATTTTTAAATTTTAGATAATTTTTCTGGAAAGATCAGGTGGATGCTTTTTCTGTTGTTGTTGTTTTTGTTGTTGTTGTTTTTATTCTTTCACTTTGTTTTGTTATTTTTCAGGTGGGTTCTGAATTCACAATAAGAAAGTAAACTTAACCAATATAATAAAATAAAAAATGTAAACCAATTTAAACTCACCTTTAAAATGTTTCCCCTGATATTGATGTATTCTTGGTATTTTTTAAAGCATTGGGTCTTATAAAACAAAGCAAGAATCAGACTATATGGTGACAGAATTTAATACTTCTCATCAGCAATTATGATGTGAATGTCAAATTGGGGCTGTCAGTTCTGAGAAAAATGAAATCTGTCAAATTAGTGCTACCAGCCATGGGGATACCACTCCTAACAAGCAAGATAGTACGCATTGTAAAGGTACAATGGACTAGGAACATTAAGAATTAGGGATAGGGGATGCAGCAAAAGCAGTGCTGAGAGGGAAATTTATAGCCATAAATGCCTATATTAAAAAAGAAAAAAGAGCTAAAATCAAAGACCTAACTGCACACCCAGCGGAGTTAGAAAAAGAACAACTAATCTGAAAGCAAGTAGTAAGAAGGAAATAACAAATATTAGAGGAGAGCTAAATGAAATTGAAAATAAGAAAGCACTAGAAAAATTTAACAAAACCAAAAGATGGTTTTTTGAGAGTAATAAAATTGACAAACCTTTAGCCAGACTAATAAAGAAAAAAAGAGAGAAGATGCAAATACATAAAATAAGAAATGAGAAAGGGAATATCATCACTGATCCCACAGAAATAAAGAGGATCATAAGAGGATACTTTGAAAAACTGTATGCCAACAAGATGAATAACTTAGATGAAATGGACACATTTCTAGAAACACACAAGCAGCCTACATTGACAAAGGAAGAAACAGATGAACTCAACAGAACAATTGCAAGCAACGAGATTGAATTAGTCATCAAAAAAACCTCCCAACTAAGAAGAGCCCAGGATCAGATGGCTTCACAGGTGAATTCTACCAAACATTCCGGAAAGAACTAACACCAATCCTGCTTAACCTTTTCCAAAAATAGAATTGGAGGGAACATTGTCTAACTCATTCTATGATGCCAACATCGCCTTAATACCACAGCCAAATAAAGATGCCACAAGAAAGGAAAAGTACAGACCAATCTCTCTGATGAACCTGGATGCTAAAATCCTCAACAAAATACTTGCTATTCAACAACACACTGAACGAATTATAACCATGACCAAGTGGGTTTCATCCCTGGTATGCAAAGATGGTTCAACATAAGAAAAATCAATCAATGCAATACACCACATTAACAGATCAAAAGAAAAAAAAATCACATGATCATCTCTATTAAGGCAGAAAAAGCATTTGACAAAATGCAGCACCCTTTCCTTATAAAAATACTTCAAAAGATAGGAATAGAAGGAAACTTCCTCAATGTGATAAAGGGTACATATGAAAAACCCACAGTTAGCATCATATTCAATGGTGAAATCCTAAAAGCTTTCCCTCTAAGATCTGGAATAAGACAAGGATGCCCACTGTCACGGCTCTTGTTTAACACTGTGTTAGAAGTACTTGATGGAGCACTTACGCAAGAAAAAGATGAAAAGGCATCCAAATTGGAAAAGAAGAAGTAAAAATTTCACTATTTGCAAATGACATGATCCTATACATAGAAAGCCCTGAGATATCTACAACAAAGCTTCTAGAGCTGATAAATGAGTTCAGTAAAGAGGCAGGATATAAGATCAATGCACAAAAATTAGTAGCATTTCTGTACATCAGTAATGAGGAATCTGAGGAGGAAATCAAGAAAACATTCCATTTACAATAGCAACCAAAAGAATCAAATACCTAGGAATAAACATAACTAAAGATGTAAACGGCAAGTATGCAGAAAACTACACAACATTGTTAAAGGAAAGCAAAGACCTAAATAAATGGAAGATTATTCCCTGTTCATGGATTGGAAGACTAAGCATCATTAAGATGTCTGTCCTACTAAATTGATTTACAGATTTAATGCAATCCCAATTAAAATTACAACAGCAATTTTTTACTGAATTGGAAAAACTAACTATGAAATTTATTTGGAAGGGCAAGGAGCCCTGAAAAGCCAAAGACATATTGAAAAAGAAAAAATGAAATTGGAAGAATCACACTACCTGACTTTAAAACATACTACAAAGCTACAGGGGTCAAAATTGCATGGTATTGGCACAAGGACAGACATACTGACCAATGGAACCGAACTGAAAGTTCTGATATAGATCCTTGTATATACAGTCAACTGATATTTGACAAGGCCACCAAGGCCACTCAACTGGGACAGAATGGCCTCTTTAACAAATGGTGCTTAGAGAACTGGATATCCATATCCAAAAGTATGAGAAGAAAACCATCATCTCACACCCTATACAAAAATTAACTCAAGATGGATCAAAGATCTAAATATAAGAGCCAAGCCCATAAAGCTCCTAGAAGATAATGTAGGGAAGCATCTATGAGATCTTGTAGAAGGATATGGTTTCATAAACTTTACACCCAAAGCACAAGCAATGAAAGGAAAAATAGATAAACAGGACCTCTCAAAATTAAAAACTTTTGCACTTCAAAGGAGTTTGTTAAGAAAGTAAGAAGGCAGCCTACTCAATGGGAGAATATATTTGGTATCCAACTATCCGATAGGGCCCTAATATCCAGCACATATAAATAAATCCTACATCTCAAAAATAAAAAGACAAACAAAACATTTAAAAATGGGCAAGAGGTTTGAACAGACACTTCTCCAAAGAAGAAACAGAAAAAAACACATGAAAAGGTACTCAACATTACTAGCTATTAGGGAAATGCAAACCAAAACTACAAGGAGATATCATCTTATACCCATTAGACTGGCAGCTATTAAAAAAGAGAGGACTACAAGTGTTGGAGAGGATGTGGAGGAAAGGGAACCCTTATCCACTGCTGGTGGGAAGGTAGAATGGTGCAGCCATTGTGGAAGACAGTTTGTCAGTTCCTCAAGAAGCAACTAAAGAACTGCCATATGATCCAGCAATCCAGCTGCTGGGTATATACCCAGAAGAACTGAAAACAGGGACACAAACAGATAAATGCACACCAATGTTCATATCAGCATTATTCACTATTGCCAAAAGTTGGAAACAACTCAAATGTCCACCAACAGATGAATGGATAAGCAAACTGTAATATATACATACAATGAAATATTTAACTTAGCTGTAAGAAGGAATGCAGTATTAACACATGGGATAACATGGATAACTCTTGAGGACCTTATGTTGAGTGAAATAAGCCAGGCACTGAAGGACAAATATTACATGACATCATTGATATGAATTAAGCAAACTGAGCAGATTCACAGAGCTAGAGTCTGGAAGATAGGTTTACAGGAGACAGAAAGGAAGTAGAGTTTGTTGAGCCAATACCCATAAGGGCAAAATCTATAAGGTGGAAGGGTGTGGTTGGGCAGTTGATGGGCATGACAATGGCACAGTGACATGATTGGGTTCTGCAGTGCTCATCTGTGAGGGGGAGTAGGGTAGGAAGGTTGAGTTAGACTATCCATGGGACTTGGGGTAGGGTCAAGAGAAGCATATGAACTCTGGGGATTTGCAGGTCTGTGGTTAAACTTATAATGCTGGAAATGTTCTTTTGGCAAATATGGCAGGGGAGGTTTAGTGATGTAGGTTGTTGGGTGTGGGGGGGTATACGGGATCGGGTGCAACTGGGGCAGGCTTCTATAGAATATCTAAGTGTTTATCTTGTCATAGAGTGTTATATCAGTGGGTGGAGACCCACACAATAAACAAAAAAATATTAAACTCCCATCTTAGAGAGTCCTGCTGTGTTCTCAATTAACAGGACCAGAATCTCTCCAGAACATAGGCAGTGCCTAATAAAAGGAAACAGACAATATATCAAGTTCTCAATATTTTTGCAAGAAACTACGAATCTTATTCTTCAAAAACTGAAAATTAGTGATTACTATAGGTTCTGAGGGGAGGAAGAGGGAAGAACAGAATAGCTGGAATGTAGGGCATTATTAGGGCATTAGAATTATTCAGCATGAAGTGATTACCATAGGTTCTGAGGGGAGGGAGAGGGAAGAACAGAATAGCTGGAATGTAGGGTATTATTAGGACATTAGAATTATTCAGCATGATCTTGCAATAATGGATATAGGCCACTTCAAATTTTTGAAAACCTATGAAAGTGTACGATCCAAAATGTAAACCATAATGTAAAGAACTGACCATTGTTAGTAGCAAAGCCACAATATTGGTACATCAATTCTAACAAAACTACCATCTGCATGTAAAATGTTATTAATTAGGGACAGACGAAAGGGGGGAGAGCACTGGGTATATAGGAATCACCTGTATTCTCTATGTGACTTTTCTGTATCCTAAAGCTGCTTTGATGATAAAATGAAAACAAAAAAAAACAAAAAACAACAAGACATTGGGGGAATATAGGGAAGAAAATGTCACTGTACATACAAGACAACAGATCTGAAAGACACAATGTCTAAATTTTTTATTTTTTCAAATTGTTTTACATTTTTTTTTGTATTTTATTGGTTATTTTTAAAATTATTATTTCATTTTCTTATTAATTTTATTCGATTATTTTGTTGGCTTAATTTTTGGAGAGGTTTTGGGTCAGCAGTGGTGGGGGAGGATCACTGGTGTGGGGTGCCAGTGATGTGGGGAATCATGGGAAGGGGTTCACCTGGGGCATACCTCTAAGACATATGAATATGTTCAAGTGTTCCTAGAACACTGTCTCGGTGGGTGGAGATCCACACAGTAACTGAAAGAATACTGAATTCCCAACCTGGGGAGTTCTGCTACCTTCTCTAATAGGTCAGCAAGAATCCCTCGAGTGTAAGGGCAATGTCTAGTGAAGAAAGACAGAGCATTATGCCAGGCCCTTGACAGTGATGACTGTACCTATGAACCTTTTCTTTTGAAACTGAAACTTAGTCCAGTATTATACACTGCCTAAGCATTACCTCCTGAAAGCTTCCTTGTTACTCAAATGTGGCCTCTCTTTAAGCCAAACTCATCATATAAACATACTACCTTCCCCTAACCCCCTCCTCCTGGCGTGGGACATGATTCCCAGTGATAAGCCTCCCTGGCATCGAGGGATTATTACCAAGTGCCAACTAGCAATGCATCTGGAAAAAGGGGGAAATGGTAAGTACAAATGAGTTTTTATGGCTAAGAGATTTCAAAGTGAGTTGGGTGGTCATTCCAGAAGTTCACTTATGCAAGCCTCAGCAGGATCTCATTGACTGCAACAGTAAACAGTGCCTCAAATAGCGGAGCTCCTGAGGGCTATAGAGACAGCCAGAAACTACATGCAGGGCAGACAGCTCAGGAATTCAGCACTGTGTCAGTGGGCCTTACTTTGGAATTTATGCTCCCCAGTGATACAGAGTTAGACTCATTAATAGGTTCTATACACATGTTTCTTCTGCCCTTTTATTTGAACCCATAATTAGCACTACACTTAATAAATATACGTCCCAGAGACTTAAATCTTTGGTCTGTCCCTGTGCCAGTTGAGCCCTGAATCTCAGCAGAGTTGCAACACCTACTATCAGTTCATTGGACTCACCCAGGACAAATAACAAGGAGATGGTGATGGACAACGCCCATCCCAAGGAACAGAGAGTGTTTGTAACTGCAAACAAGATAGCTCCATCCATCTGCCCCATGGGATCTAAGTCCCCTCTCAATTAGAAGCAGAATGGCATCACCAACCCAAAATTCTCAAGATTGGAGAATGAACAATGGACTAAAGTAGACTTATTATTATTCTACTATAGACTTATTATTATTCTAGCAATGGAAAAACTCTTATCATTGATATAAAGGCAGAGACCTCCACTGGTTCTGAGGGATGGGAAAGGGAAGAATAGGCGTAATACAGGGACATTTTTGGGACACTGGATTTGTCCGGCCTGGCATTGCAGTGATGGATATAATTCCACATTTTGTCATAACTTAAAAAATTGTGTAGGACAAAGTGTAAACTATAATATAAACTGTAGTCCATGGTTAGTAGCAATGCTTCAATATGGGTTCATCAATTGTAACAATGTACCCACATTAATGAAGGATGTTTTTAATGTGGGAAAGTGTGGGAGAGGAAGAGAGTGGGGCATATAGGAATCCCTTATATTTTTTATGCAATGTTTATGTAATCTAAAGCGTCTTTTTAAAAAAATTATTAAAAAAAAAAAAAAAAAATTAGGGGCGCGCGTGAGGGAGAGAGCGGGTGGGGAAGGATCGCCGGTGGGATCCAGAGGCGAGGCTCGCGTGCCCGCCCGCGCCCTGGCCCCCAGCGCCCACCCAGTCGGCCCGGCCCAGCCATGATCAAGGCCATCCTCATCTTCAACAACCACGGGAAGCCGCGGCTCTCCAAGTTCTACCAGCCTTATAGTGAAGATACACAACAACAAATCATCAGGGAGACTTTCCATTTGGTGTCTAAAAGAGATGAAAATGTTTGTAATTTCCTAGAAGGAGGATTGTTAATAGGAGGATCTGACAACAAACTGATTTATAGACATTACGCCACATTATACTTTGTCTTCTGTGTGGATTCTTCAGAAAGTGAACTTGGCATTTTAGATCTAATTCAAGTATTTGTGGAAACATTGGACAAGTGTTTTGAAAATGTCTGTGAGTTGGATTTAATTTTCCATGTAGACAAGGTTCACAATATTCTTGCAGAAATGGTGATGGGGGGAATGGTATTGGAGACCAATATGAATGAGATTGTTACACAAATTGATGCACAAAATAAACTGGAGAAATCTGAGGCTGGCTTAGCAGGAGCTCCAGCCCGTGCTGTATCAGCTGTAAAGAATATGAATCTTCCTGAGATCCCAAGAAATATTAACATTGGCGACATCAGTATAAAAGTGCCAAACCTGCCCTCTTTTAAATAACAAAATTAAAAAGGCTATTCCCAGGTAAAATCCAGGGGAAAAAGTCATCTAAGTTTACCATGCAGTTGTTTACCAAAAATAAAGGAGGAGAGTCTTAACTTTTGCTCTTGGATTAAAGTCAAGGTACTGTATAGAAGTTGTGTAAAATCAATATGTGAAATTCAGTGTTGCTTTTCTTGCTCAGTGATTTTAAAGAAATTAAGTAGTTCCAATATGATTTTTTTTTCTTTTCTAAATTACATTCCTATGCCCACTTAAGGCATGCCTCTATGTATTGGCTACTACAGTATTTTTAAAAGTGTTTGAGACATTTCTTTAATTATGTACAACCAAAAATGTTGATGTTTTGTATGGATCACAAGTGCAGCATTCCTTAGTTCTTTCTATTTGTCACGCTTGTTATTTAAAGAACCATTTATGTATTGCATGAAAACATTATGAACCTTTTCTCTTAGTTTGAATAAACTCCAAGGTAACTGGACTTCTAAAGCAAAAAAAAACAAAAAACAAAAAAACCCAATTAGGGACAGTAAAAAGAGGCTGTTTCTCTTTGTTTCCCCTAACATACATGCTAGGTACTACCTTTACCAATTCTGGTTCTTCTGCTTGACACTGAAGATCTTCATCTGGCTGGGTAGCTTCAGGACTCTGAAGGGATACACAACAAGATCACTCAGTGACCAACTGCCTATAACCTACGGGAGAGCCTCAACACATACTATTGTGGACTGGGGTGTATATGGAGCGCCTCTTTTATTGTCTGATTTAGGGCTGAAATTAAGGTCCCAATATAACATCCAATCATAATCTTTAATCTCGTTTGAGATAATAAACAACATATACATGACTGAGATAGATATAATTGTATAATTTTTAAAGGTGGCTTTTAACAGAGAACTTTTGATATAGCATAATTACCGAACAAAATAAACATATAATAAAAGCCTTTAGATAGTATATAACCCTCCTTTTTCATTTGGGGATGAAATCTATTTCTCAGAAAGTATCTATCTTATTCAAGAATAATATCCAAAAGCTACTAACACCATCTTTTCTTATACAATTGAAAAACCATTGTAGTGTCAAGGTAGGGTATATCTCAGCAGCCATTCAGCAAATATTTCAGGAATCTCCTACAATATTGTTTCCACACAAACCTTAGAAACTATATTGCTTATAGGAATATCATCTGTGAGCTATGAAGTAGAGTTAGTAGTAATATTTTGATAATGTTCTTTCATAATTTGTAACAAATGTTCCACAACAATGCAGGTGTTGGTGGTGGGGTGATGTACGGGAATTCGGTATATTATGCATGATTTGTTTTGTAAACTCATAACTTCTCTGATAAAAAATAAACTATATTGCCATGAGAGCCTGATTTTATAAATGAAATGTAATTTTTTAAAGTAGCATAAAATCTAAAATGGATAAGTACTAATAATATATTATGGGTAATAAAACTATTCATTTCAATCCAACTGGGAAAAATGTTATCTTAGTTACCCCCTCCATCACTTCTAGGTTTTGGCTAAGATCAAGTATAGTTTCTAGTTTCCTCCTCCCAAATTCTTGTCTAAAAAGGTATAAATATTCATCTTCCAGAAAGTTAATGATAATGGGAACCTCAATTTCTAACAGAGATGAGTTTGATCAGACCATGACATATGACTAGACAAATATGGATGGACCTACTGATCAAAGGCAACATTTTGATTTTTATTTACCTTTTCAAATTTATTTTTTATTGGAGAACTCATAGGTTTACAGAAAAATCATGCATAAAATGCAGAGTTCCCATATATGACCCTATGATTAGCACCTTGCATTAGTGTGGTACATTTGTTATAATTCATGGGAGCACATTTTATAATTGTACTTGAAGACATATTGAGTAAAATAAGCCAGACACAAAAGGAAAAATATTATATGATCTCCCCCAATATGAAATAATTATTTATTTTTAAAGGCTATGCTCTAAGAACTAGTTACATGTTCTATATGCTGGCTACAAAGAATAAAACATTATTACTACAGATTATGACAGATCATTACTATAATGAATTACATTTAATGGTATTACCTTTCTTCTGAATCTCCTATTTTGAAAAATCACTTGTAAAACACAGTATTTATCATATTGATACCCACCTCAAACACACATACACGCACATACTCATATGTCTTCAGTGAAAGATTAAAAGATTCAGCCTAAACACCAAATTTTCAGCCTTATTTTTCAAAGCTTTCCAATCTGAACAGACAGCTTACTCATTGGTCTCTACCTCAGAGCCCTGCCCCTAAACTCCCTACTCACCTGTAGTACCTTCACAGATACTTTATTACTTAAATCCCACTTATAATTGAGTACTGACTTGAATTTAACTATTCCCATGAGCTTCCCATGACCAATTTAGTCCACACTAATTTACCATTTCCTTTCTTACATAGCATTCATAATTTTTATCAAACTGCTTAGCAACTATCAACAAATTATGTAACTATTTCTTTTGTATGCCTTGTAAGTGCCTACAGCCAAGCACTGTGTCTTATACATCTTCTTTCTCTTCATGTCATCTATTAAGTTTGATCACTTCCTAATGGGTAAAAAAAGAGAGTGGGCACAAGGGGAACAGTCTCTATGAATTAGTGTTTGTGTATTTACACAGATCTTTTCCCAAAATTTCCTAAATAAAACTTGCCAATTAAAAAAGAGTCCATTCTACTGCCCCCAAATAACTGAAATTTCCTGGGAACAAGAACATTTTAACAACAAAAGTAAATTTCCTTGTTTTTGAACCATCATCTCTAAAGAGATTGCCTCTATCATCTCTAAAAAGAGTCCAAATATTCTTTGATAGACCAGGTGCCCTGATTATTTGGTTCAGTAAGTATAGTGAATCCTCCTATAAATTAAAACTTTTACTATGATGAACTCAAGTTCAGGGGTCAAGAAATTTGGTTCAGTTCCCAGATGGGGAGTGGAGAGGTGGAAAAGTCACAAGACTTCAGGAAAAGCAGAAATGTTCTCAATCCAGGAGAGCAAATGAGAAACAGAAGAAATCCCAACTTACCAGAAGCCCAACTGAAAAAACCACAGTAGTCATCATTTCTTCCTCTGTGTTCCCCTATCTGGAAAGGGTGGATTCCCATAAAGACATATCTGAGGAAGAGAAGTAAGGCATGAAAACCAATCCTGCCTTGGAAATCTTAAATTCACCATGTTAGAAATTCTAATATTCATATGAACCCTATTCCCCTTAAGGGAACACAACAGTAGCCCCCAAGATGAATGAGGGGCAAAGATTCTTAACAGACTAGACATTCTACAAGAAGTTTTAAAAAATATCTCACTGGGAGGCGGCTGTGGCTCAACCAGTGGGGCTCCCGTTTGCCATGTGGGAGGCCCCGGGTTCGGTTCCCGGGGCCTCCTGGTGGGGGTGGGCCTGCCCGCGCGGTGTGGTTGGCTGACCCAGCGAGCGTAGGCAGCAGGGGGGGGATGAATGAATAAATAAATGAAATCTTAAAAAAAAAATATATATATATATATATGTATATATATATATATATCTCACTGAATCTTTACAACAAACCAGCTGCATTTTATTTCCATTCCATAGACGAGGAAAACTGAGGTTTAGAAAAATTAAACTACTTCTCCAAGGCCATGAAGATACATGACACCAAATTAGTTTAATTCCAAAGCCCACAATCCTCCCACTAAATCAACTTGCTGTCTGATGTGAAAAAGAACTCATTCTTTCTTTGCCAGAATCAACTACTCATTTAACAATGAAAAGTTCTAAGAATCTTTTCCCTGCCTTTCCTGTTATGAATCAATTTGCTAAGATTTTCAGAAACCTCAGATTTATGTAAAGAGAACACCAGCACTTCCAAATTTAAATGATATGAGAAATCTGACACACCCCTCCCAATCTCATAATCAAATAGACCTTTATCCATCCTTTCCTTATCAGGCAAACTAAATAAAAAGGAATTAGGGGTAACACTGATAATATAAGAAAAAGTGGAATTCAACACACAAAGTATTAAACGTAGTCCTTTTATATTGAAAAAAAGATATATACCTAACAAAGGTTTTATGCTATGGAGAAACAGGGTGGCAGAGATCTTATTCAGGTACCCCTGGCCACTAAGTTTGCTTTTCTACCTTTGGATAAGGATATCAGCCTTACTTATGCTAAATTTGGTTCAAAAACAAGGAAAGCCTAATGTCTGTAGACATTCCCTTAATGCATAGGTTTTATAAATCCTTCCAGAATGATGATGCAAGTCCAGAGGATAAAAGGGCTTTGGTATAGCAAGACTTGAGCTTTACAGAACTTGTGAGATCCTACTCTGCAAAGACCATTTCCTAGGCAGTTCTACTCCTGCCCCCACCCCATTAGGGCCTTTGGGTGCCAGAAAGAATCTACGCTGAATTATGCTGCATCTATGGACAATTTACTTCTATTAAGAATCTTAAAAAAAAAAAAAAAAAAAAAAAAAGAATCTATATCCGTGTCTTATTAAAGGACACTCGTCCTTAATTAAACCTTATGAGAATATGTGTTTGTGTATATGTGTTATGCGTGGTCTTTTCCTGCCAGTCCACAGCCCTACCCAAAACACTAAAGTTGGCATAAAAAATGAAACTGGAAAGACTTTTTCCTTCCACCCCCCCACCCCCCACCCCCAGTTACGTTTTGGAAGAGATGCCAGGGAGGTGAACATACCAAAGAAGAGATGGCTTGTGGTATGCAACTGGTGGGTCTTAGAAGAAGGTTTTCCTGGGAAATTATTTCAGTGATGTTCATGTATTGTTTCCCTACCTGTTGGGCCTAGTGGATAATAGGTAGATCAAGGGTAAAGTGGCCTAGGGTACAGTGGTTTGTTTTTTCCTGCTCATGCTAGCAATGGAGTAAGAACAATTGAGGATCCTAACAGATCTGAAAAGCTAACAGGAGATAGTTCTGGGAAAAGTGGATTGAACACATGCATCAAGTTTTCTGAAATTCTACTAAAATCAAAGGGATGTGTTTTCAAGCCATAAACCTGCATGGATGGGGAGAACAGGAGAGGCCAAAGTAACAACAATATTTTGTGAAGGTGGATACCAGATAGACAAGTGGTAGCTTACTCAGCTGATCAGAGAAAGCTGAAACCCTGCCTTCATTGGGGAAAGCCAAGAACAAGCTCCACTTAAAACAGAATCTACAAAAGGCTAAAAAATTAGTGGTACCTGGTACCTGTGGAAACAAGCCTAAAATAAGGAGGAATGGTTGAAGGCTGATTCAAGAGCAGCCCTCTCTACCCTCCCTTCTACATGTCACAGAACGATGTCTCCCTTAACCCAGCAGAAGTCTGGAAGTTTTATTCTCTGGAAAGGATCAACAGAATTTTTGGCCTAGGTGACCCAGGCACAATGAAGATGAGATTCCTATGAAAAATAAAGGGACAAAGAGATCATCACACTGAATATAAAGACTCTCAGTCTGTTTTCAACCACTCAGCTCCCAGAATGCAGGCAGCCAGGCCTTGATCCTTCTGGCAGGAGACTGAGGAGATTGACCAGTCCAAGAAAAAAGCCCTGCAAAATCACCTTATAGTTAATAAGTCCCACACATATGTTCAGAGCGTTCTCACATATGAACAACCAAGATTACCAGGCATCTAACAAAAATCTCTAATGTGAAAAGTAGAGATTAAAAACAAACTTGGATTGGCTCTAGACCCCTTGTCCTGGTTGTCTTCTCTGATCATTTCATCAATACCACTTGTAAATTGTGACACCCTGACTAATGTTATACAGAACTCCCCCTTGGTCAGAGTTGGGGCTCAATAAATCTTTGAGTGAGTAACTGATGAATCTATGGTCTGTTTCCAGTCTCTCTCTGTGTTCTTGAACCTAATGAATTTTCCTGAAGTTCAAAACAGCAACTACTGGGAAGCGGCTGTGGCTCAATTGGTTGGGCTCCTGTTTACCATATGGGAGGCCTGGGGTTCGATTCCCGGGGCCTCCTGGTGAAGGCAAGCTGGCCAGCGCAGTGCAGTGAGCTGGTGTAGCAAGATGACCCAACAAAGGGAGACAAGTAGACACAGAAAAATGCACAGCAAATGGACCCATCGACCACAAGCAGCAAGGGGGGGGGCGGAATACATAAATAAATAAATAAATCTTTAAAAAACAAAAAACCTCAGCAACTACGACAACAACAAACTTAGAGACTTATTGTAGTTTGAAGTTGTATGTACCCCAGAAAAACATGTTCTTAAATTTAATTCATTCCAGTGGGTGTGAACCCATTGTTAAGTAGAGGCTACTTCAGTTAAGGGGTGACCCACCTCAATCAGGATAGGTCTTAATTCTATTACTGGAGTCCTTTATAAGAAATGAAATTCAGAAAAAGCCACAGGAAGCAAGAAGCTGAAAAGAAACCTGGAAGAGAAGGGAGAGACCAGCAGACACCACCATATGCTTTGCCATGAGAAAGAGGAGCCAAGGATCGCTGGCAGCCAGCCCAGAATGCTGGTCTTTGGGAAAAAAGCATCACCTTGATGATGCCTTAATTCGGACATTTTTCCCACCCTCAAAACTGTAAGCTAATACATCCCCATTGTTTAAGCCAGCCCATTTCATGATCTTTGATTAAGCAGCCTAGGAAACTAAAACACCATTAGGGTAAAGTAATCAAAACAGTGTAGTATTGACAAAAGGCTAGACATACAGATCAATGGAAAAGAATTGAGTCTAGAAATAGACCCAGGGAAGCGGCTGTGGCTCAATCAGTAGGGCTCCCGTTTACCATATGGGAGGCCCCGGGTTCGGTTCCCAGGGCCTCCTGGTGAAGGCAAGCCCGCCCGCACGGCGTGGTTAGCTGACCCAGTGAGCACAAGCAGCAAGGGGGTGATAAATGAATAAATAAATAAAATCTTAAAAAAAAAAAAAAAAAAGAAATAGACCCACATGATGGGCTAAATTGATTTTTGACATAGGTGCAAAGGCAATTCAATGGAAAAAAGGCAGGCTTTTCAACAAATGGTGCTGAACAATTGGATAGTTATATGCAAAAATAAACCTTGATCCATACTTCACTATACATACATATATATATATATATATATATATATATATATATATATATTTTTAAAAACCCTCAAAATGGACCACAGACCTTAATGGAAAACCTAAAACTATGACTTGTTAATTTAACCTAAAAGTAGGAGAAAATCTTTGTGACCTTGCATTACGCAGATTTCTTTGACATATCACCAAAGCACATTAAAAAAAAAAAAAAAAGAAATAACGATTGAAGTGATGAACAGACAACTATGTGATTGTGGCAAATACCATTGATTGTACACTTTGTATTAATTGTATGCTTTATTGATGTGTATCAATAAAATTGATTTGTTTTAAAAAAAATTGATATACTGAAGATCAAAATTGAAAACTTCTGTTTTGTGACGTACAGTTAACCACAGACTGGAAGAAAATATTGTAAATCACATATCTGACAAAGGATATATATCCAGAATACATAAAGAACTCTCAAAATTCAATAAAAAGAAAATGCCATTTAAAAATGGACAAAAGATTTGAATAGATGCTTCACCTAAGATATATACGTGGCAAACAAGCACATGAAGAGATACCAAATATTAGGGAAATTTAGAATGGCTCTTAAAAAATATGACAGCACCAAGAACAGGCAAGGATGGGAAGCAAATGAAACTCTCATAAATTGCTAACGGAATGCAAAATAGTACAGCCACTTTGTAAAATAGTTTGGGAATTTCTTAAAAAGTTAAACATACACTTAACGTAAGACCTAGCAACCCCATCGATATACCCAAGTGAAATGAAAACGTGTCCAAACAGAAACTTGTATGCAAATATTTATAGTGGCTTTATTTGTATCTAAAAATAGCCAAATTGGAAATGTCCTTCAACAGGTAAATGGATAAACATGCTATGGTACATCCATAAAATGAAACAGTACTCAGCAATAAAAAGGAACTAACCACTGATAGGTGTAACAACTCAAATGAATCTCAAATGCATTATGCTAAGTAAAAGAAACCAGACTTAAAAGGTTTCATATGGCATTCTAGAAAAGGCAGAAAATATAAGGACAGAAAACAGGTCAGCAGTTGCCAAGGACTAGGGGTTGGGGGAAGAACTGCTCACAAAGGAGCATGGGCAATTTTTTTGGATGATGGAACTGTTTTATATATCGACTGTGATGGTGATTACATGATTGTATGGATCAGTCAAAACTCATAGAACTGTATGCTAGAACAGGTGAATTTTACTGTATGTAAATTATATCCTAATTGAAAATGAAAAGGCAAGGGAGGACAGCATATGTAAGAAACAAATTTAACTCTTTTTAGAAATCATATTGGTGGTGGAAGTATTGGTATTACTATTCTGAAACGTGTAATGAAGTAAAAGCAAATGAGTAAATATGTGATATTATAATTCTATAAGACATTTTCAATTCCAAGGAACCAGAATAGCCGTTTCCTGCATCATTAAACTCATTCACTTATTTTGAAATTGGTAAAGATAATATACTCCTTCTTGGCAATATGCCATATAGATACCACTAGTCAACTATGCTTAACAACCAAAATGTGAAATAAACATCTTTTTTATTTTACAATGGGAATAAAAAATGTTCTTTGAAATTCAATATATTCAGCTTGATCTGAAATGTGTAAAATGTAGGGGAAAAAAGACTGCAAGTAAATAAACCAAAAGGATACTGAGACTTCTGAAAAAGATACTGAGACTTCTGAGACCTGAGTTGAGGTCTTCCTTTCTACTTCTCCATATTTTCCAAGTATTCAACAGCAGGATCCACATATACACAGGAGCTTAGTTAGGAGGAAATCCCAAAGTGGCTGTCCACACACCCAGATTCTAATCTTTGATTTGGCTACTTTAGAAATGTGACTATAGGCAAGTCACTGGAGCACAGTGATTTTCCGTTAATTTACTGGCAAATGAGGTTATCCACATTTTATGTGCCCACTTTCCTCTCTGACATTATATAGACGAAATCTAGGCCAATACTCCTCCAGAGTCATAATTTCACAATTTTTTCCTGGATGTTCTGACTCATTCAAATCCCCTCTTCCCAAGAACTGCAGAAACCTTGGGGGCTAAAGGAGAAACTTCACTAGCTGTGGTCGCCAAGCCTGTGTCGTTATTTAAAATAATACTGAAGGTCCATGTTCCTGCTGTGAACTTCAGTGCCACGGGCCACTCCAGCATTTCTCAACCAACGCCATGATACCATGGCCATGTCACGGAGAGAGGAGTGATTTAAAAGTGATCACTTGGAATGCCGTAAAATGAACCAGCAAGGAAAAGCTGTCTCCGGTAAATCTGAGGCCGGAGAGAGCGCACCTGTCAGGTAGCGCAGGCCGTCAGGTGTGCAAGCCAGGTCCGTCCCGGTCGGCGCAGAAGCCAGGGTGGAAATTCTCCCCTGGCCTCGCCCTCTGGCCCTAACTGCCTTCCCTCCCCACCACAGGTGCGGGCCTGGGAAGAGAAGAAGAAAGGTCCGGTAGGGCCCGCCCGCCTCGCGGAATGTCAGCCCCGACCCCGCGCGCGGCGCTCCCAGGTCCAGCGCCGCGAGGACCGCCAGGCCCTCGGGAGGCGGGGTGACGCCCCGTGCCCCGGCGAGGGGGCCGCGGAGGGCTACAGCCGACCGCCCTGCCCAGCACTGAGATAGGGAGGAGACAGGGCCGACACCCAGGCCGGCGGCCCTGCCCCAGTCCTCTCAGGGGTGGGCGGGTCTGCTCAGGGACAGAGGCTCGGGAGGGAAACCGCGCGGCAAAGTATACCTGGCGGCCGAACTCAGGATAACTGAAGGAACCCGCAGAGCACGGTGGGAACGCGTCCAGCACTGGTGCTGCGTTGGCTGAGCCGGGCTGCCAGGCTGACAGCGCGCGTGCGCAGCCGGATGAGGGAACTACGCTCCCCAGAATCCTTAGCGCCTGGGCTCTTTCTCCGTGTTCGTTGCGTTTGTTGGGGAATTGACGGCGTTGGTCAGCCCTTTGGGGGACCTTGAAAATAATATTGAACAAACTTTTATTGAGAGGTCACCACTATGTGTCAAGCACGGATTAAGCACCAGCGAGACATGCGACAAAAGAAATCCTTGATTTCTCTGAGAGAACTGATAGGCCTCCTGTAGTTTATTTAAAACACCAGTAACAAACACAACCAGATGCCAGAGGAGTTGTAGCTGTGTGTCCACGCTTTTGCTTGTTTTTCACCCAACTTAAGAAAAACCGATATTGCCTTCATTATAACTTCTGGGTCTCTTATCCTGAGCTTCTTTCCTTAGCTCCTCCAAATAACACATTTTCCTTTGCTGCGGTTCCAAAAGGTCATATTCTCCACAACTAGCAAGCTGAGAATCCTCAAGTATTCCAGAGCTGCTTCCCTTCATGATGAATCCAGTTCCTCTCTAACCCATTTCTACCTTGTGTACCTTGGATTAAACATGCACACAATCTGCTGCTTTGATTATGTATTTGAAGCCCACATACAGGGTCAACTCCCTCCAGATGGGGATCTGCAGGGAAGTATAAAGCTCAGTGAAACTGAAGACTGGGCAAAACTGGGCTCATGGGATCTCAAAGTATGCCATAACCCAGCGGCCCTTGAACTATCAGATGGGAAATGCAAGCAGGAACTAGAACTTCTGGAGATTAAAGATACAATCTCTGAAATGAAAAAAATACTGGATTGAATTAAGAGCAGCTTAGACACCACAGAAGAAAAGATTAGTGAACTTGAAGACATAACAATAGAAACTGGCCAAAATGAAACACAGAGAGAAAAGACTGAAAAATGAACACAGCATCAGTGAGTTGTGGAACAATACCAAGCTACTGAAATATGTGTAATTAAAATCCCAGAAGAAGAGCAGAGAGTGGGGGAGTAGACAAAATATTTGGATTTTGAAAATTTGATGAAAATTATAAAGCTACAGAACCAAGAAGCTTAGAAAATTTTAAACAAAAAAGGTAAAGAAAACCACACCAAAGGACATAAATTGCTGCTAACCAGTAATAAAGGAAACTCTAAAAAAAAACAGGCAGAGGAACAAAGATATGTATGTATATATCAGAAACAAAATAAATACTTCTCATCAGAAAAATAAATGCAAACCAAAAGACAGTGGAGCAACACCTTTAAAGTTCTGAAAGAAAAACAAAAAATTGTTAATCCAGAGACTTATACATCACAGCAATGTAGTAAGGCTATAGAGACAGATCATAATGGAAAAAGACATAAGCAGAACCTGGAGGAATTCATGTGCAAACTTCTTTATGCTCTCTCCCTCCTGTGAGAGGTCACAAGGAACATGCTTCCCCCCAGCAACAAAAATGCAATATCACATGTGCAATGTTACTGTTCAGAGAAGTCTATTAGAGATTGAGCACCCAAGGATTTTATTGGGCATTCGTTATGTAGGCACACTCTGGCTAACGTACGAAAATTCCAGATTCCTAGAAGCAAAGCACGTCATTTGCAAAACAGTCTAGGGACAATAAACCACCCTTACCAGAGGAGGGCAGGAATACTCCTGAAGTCTGGGTTTTCAGATGCCAGCCAAATGCCAACCTGGCAAGCAGACCATTCTAAAGTTAGCATTGTTGGGCCTGCTATGTTGATTCTTTTCTGCATACAATTGAAAATCACTCATAATACCAAAAATGAGGAAAATCTCAACTTGAATTAGAAAAGATAACCCATGTCAACACCAAGATGACACAGATGATGGAAGTATGGAAATCAACCATTTCCACTCATCCTCAAATAGGAGAGGTTGCTGGGAAGGTTCATTCATTCATTCACCAAATACTTACTGAGTGCACAGTATCCAAGTGCTGGGGATAGAGTAATGAACAAGACAGATAAAGATCCTGCCCTCATGAGCTTATATTCTAGTGAGGAGAGTCCAACAATAAAAGTGAGAATAAGAATATATATGTGGCAGTTTGAGATTATTTTATGAATTCCCACAAGAGAAAGATTATGTTTGTAAACCAATGTATTCATCTGGTTGCATTGCATTAAATTGATTGCATTAAATTTAGCTTTAGGGTCTTTGATTAGATTATTTGTTCTGATTGCTGTAGGGTTTTTTTTTGGACTATGCCAGTGAGGCAGGACTCAGGTTAAGTCCCTGCCCCCTTGGTGCGTCTGATATAAACAGACACTCAGACAGGCAAAAGAGAGAGAGCGCTGCCATTTTTCAATCTGCCATGTCATGAGGCTCAAACAGCTGAGGCCCTAGGGAGAGATGAGCCATTTACCTGATATCTTACAGCTGAAATTGGGAAGAGAGTGGTACAGCTGAGACTTAACACAGGAAGCCCTAAGAGACAAGCCCTATGCCAGCTTGCAGCTGAAATCGGGAAGAAAGCAGAGCAGCTAAGCCACAGAGAGAAAAGCCAGAGAAGAAGAGACCAGGCAGAGATCCCCTGCCATCTTGCTTCAACACGTGGCAACTGATTTTGGTGAGAAAGCACCTCTTATGGTGCCTTGAGTTTGACTTTCATATCCTTGTAACTGTAAGTTTTTACCTCAAATAAATCCCCATTATAGAGCCACAGATTTCTGGTACTTGCATCGGCAGCCTTTTGGCAAACTAAAACAATATCTAATGTGGCAGGTGGTGATGGGGTATAGAGGAAAAGTGACAATGGATTGCTATTTTAAAAAGAATGGTCAGGGAAGGCCTTATAAGGTGACATTTAAGCAGAGCCCTGTAGGAAGAGAGGGAGCAAACAATGCACATAGGTGGGGGAGTGTTCCAGGCAAAGAGAAAAGCAAGCAGAGAGGCCTGGAGGTAGAAGCCCACTTGGCATTTAATATGGGAAGAGGCAGAGGTAGAAAAGAACTGAAGAAAAATGTTCTAAGAAAGTAGTCTGAAGGAAGGGCTCAGGGAAGGGTTAGTAGAAAAGAGCAGAAATGAAAGAATCCAAGGAATAGGAAGTAAGCTGAAAGTATGTTAATGACATATGATTGGAAAGAAATGGTTAAAAGAATAGGATATTGGGATATTGACTAATTCAAACTTTCCAAATGAGTATCTGGTGAGACACAACTGCTAAAATTTCACCCTTCAATTTTGTTATGCATGGCTCAATTTCTAGTGAGAAATGGAGAAAGTGACCAGTGGTTTAGGTTGTCCTAATCGCAAGGTAACTATCAGAAAATATAGAGATTGGGACACTGGGAGTAAAAGATACAAGGTGAGGAATAGATGACAATTAAAATGGATTACAGTAGGAGGGCCCTGAAAATTAGGCTGAGGAGAATTCTTGGAAAATGAAACAAAGTGGCATGATGAAAGGCAAGAGATAAAATTGTTTGGCACCAGAATGCAAGACTGGAGTAAGGCAAAACGAGAACTAGTGAGACCCCTCAAAAAACTATTGTTATAAGGCAGCCATAAAGGAAGTGGGGCCTGGAGTAACAGAACTGGAAATATGAGCAAGGAAGAATCCAAGAGACATTTTTAAAGGGTTTAATTAACGGTAAATTCAGTTGAGGAATTTAAGGGAGATTAAAAATGGCACTATGGAAGATGGCGTTAGTGTAGGAGGGCACACACTGCAAGCTCTCAGAGCAAGGCGGATTGTGGACGGGGTCCTGCCCGGGGGTCTGTGCTGTGCGTGCGTGGAATGAGAAGCTTGGGACATCTATCTGCGTGGATCAATGGCGTGGACGGAACGGTAGAGATTCGTGAGTTTTAGGCCTGCTGGAGGTGGTTGGTTGGCATGGACGGCTGAGCCCCGCGGTTAGGGAAAAAAAATAAACAAAACAGCCGGTTGGAGCTGCGAGCAGAGCTCAGCAACCGGGAGTCAGGGACTAGTGGGAGGGGTCACTCTCTGGGGGGGGGCTCTGGTAAAGGGGCGAGAGAATTTTATTTTCTGGGGATTTGGCTGTCTGCAGCCCCTTGGACCTTGGATGAACAGAACAGCTGGAGCGAATCGGCACCCGGTGGAAGGGAGGGGTGATTCTGTTCGGGGAGGGAGTTGATTTGCCTAGTTGCCCAGGGACAAGCCCTGGGCTGCCGCGGAGCCAGAAAGAGGGGGCACACTCCAAAAGAGGGAGGGTTCTGTTGGAGGACAGGGAAGGGAATTTTTTTTTTGCCATCGATCTGGCTGCTTGGATCGCCCCATAGCTTTGGGGAGCAGATAAGCCGACTTGAAGCAGCATTAGGCTGAGAGGAGAGGCGAATCTGCTGAGTCAACCTGATTTACATAGCAACCCGGTGACGCTGGCGCTCGGCTCCAGAAGGGGCAGAGTCGGCCGTCTTTAGCATTCTGCACTGACTAACATCAGAGCTACAGCTACCCTGGGGAGTCCAGGAAGTGGGACGTGCTTCATTAATTTCCACGGGGTCCCCACCATAAGGGGGTTGGTCTAGAGGAGGAATTATTTTGGGTCCTGTATTTTGCCAAAAAAAAAAAAAAAAGTGAGAAGGTCACTTCAATGAATGAAAAATAAATTCTTTTTAATTTAGTTTAATAGCTAAAAGCTGTTTCAGGACCTGCATATAGAACCCTGCGGGGAAATTGATTGATAAACACAAGCAGGCAAAGAGGATCCACGTGGACATTAGGGGAATCAATGACCCTCCTTAGCTTTGTTTGACTGCTTGCCTGGGTGGTTCTTTGGTTTTTCTGTTTATTTCTTGTTTCTTGCTTTTCTTTCCTCTTTCCTCCCCCCTTTCTTTTTTCTTTCATTTTTTAAAATTAGGTGCTGCCAGCTTGTCGCTTCTTTGCTGTGCTTCTTCTTCAGTAATTTCCCACTCTCTGTCTGTATGGATTTTGTATTCCAAACTATCGCTTATCCTTCCTTCATCTTTCTGCCTTCTGCTTTCTGTTGTGGCTATTAGATACAACATTCTTTCATATGCCCACAACTTAAGGGTGTCAATTTCTATTCCATTTATTTTGTTTTCTTCTTTTTTTTTTTATTAGTAATAACTCTTTCCTTTCAGCCCTTTCTTTACTATTTCTCTCCCTCCTCATAATTCTAGCCTTCTAAATCACTATATATATATTCCTCTATTTGTTTTCCCAGTCCATTGTAGGAACTCCACTTTTTTTCCCTATTACTCTACACTGCCTACACGAGTTAAATATTCATCTCATCAACTCTCATTTGGCCCCTCTTCTAACTTTTATCAATATTACTATTATCCTTCTGCCTTCCTTACATCTTTTGATTCCTCTGGCCCTAATCTTTTGCCTTCAAGGGAACACAGAAAGGAGCAAGGAAATAAAATAAGAAGAAAAAGTGCCAAAGAGAAAACTTAACTCACATGCAGAGCCACCAGCTAAATAAAACTCTAGAGCACAGAGAAAAGGTAATCAACTGAACAAACCCATCAAGATTATATGATGACCAGAGGGCAACAAAAAAATACAAATGACTCTGAGAAACAGGAAAACATGGACCAGTCCAATGAACAAATTAAAAACTAGGAAGTGATGCAGAACATCGAACAACTAATCAAAGCTATCCAAACAAATATCATGGACCAACTTAAAGAAGTGAAGGAAGAGATTAAGGATATAAAGAAGACACTGGGAGAACATACTGAAGAAATTGCAAACATGCCAAAAAAGATAATGGATATGATGGTGAACAATGGCACAATCCAAGAAATTAAAAAGATGCTGGATTCACATAACAGCAGATTTGAACAGGCAGAGGAAAGAATTAGTGATATGGAAGACAATACAGCTGAAACCAATGAGATAGTAGAACAGATAGACAAAAAGATGGAAAAAATCCAGCATGGACTCAGGGAATTAACCGATAACACAAAACGCACAAACATACGCATTATGGGCATCCCAGAAGGAGAAGAGAAGGGAAAGGGAACAGAAGGAGTGTTGAAGGAATTAATGGCTGAAAACTTCCCAACCGTATTGAGAGAGATGGATGTGCAGATCCAGGAAGCACAGCGCACCCCAAATAGTATAAATCCCAACAGGCCAACTCCAAGACATATACTTGTCAAAATGTACAATGCTCAAGACAAAGAGAAAATACTCAAGGCAGCAAGAGAAAAGAGAACCATTACATACAAGGAAAGCACAATAAGATTAAGTGCTGATTTCTCAGCTGAAACCACGGAGGCAAGAAGACAGTGGTATGACATAGACAAAATACTAAAAGAAAAAACTTCCAGACACGAATTCTCTATCCAGCAAAACTGGCATTCAAAAATGATGAGAGTTCAAAATATTCACAGATAAACAGAAATTAAGAGAGTATGTCAAGAAGAAACCAGTACTTCAAGAAATACTAAAGGAATCTCTACAAGTTGAAAGGAAAAAAACAAGGGAGAGAGAGTTGGAGGAGAGTTTAAAAACAACTGAAAAGACAAAAAGAGAAACAAAACAACATATGACATACATTAACCCAAAGAAAAAATGGCTGAAGTAAGAAATTCGTTACGGGTAATAACACTGAACGTTAATGGATTAAATTCACCAATCAAGAGACACAGATTGGCAGAATGGATAAGAAAATATGATCCATCTATATGCTGTCTACAAGAAACCCACCTTCGACCCAGGGATTCAAGGAGGCTGAAAGTGAATGGCTGGAAAACCATTTTACAAGCTAACAATAGCCAAAAAAGGGCAGGAGTAGCTATTCTAATATCAGACAAAATAGACTTTAAATGCAAAACTATTGTAAGAGACAAAGATGGACACTACATATTAGTAAAAGGAGTAATCTCTCAAGAAGAGAGAACAACCACCAACATTTATGCACCTAATCGGGGTGCCTCAAAATACGTGCGGCCAACTCTGGAAAAACTAAGAGGAGAAATAAATGCCTCTACAATTATAGCAGAGTACTTCAACACACCATTATCATCATTAGACAGAACATCTAGATGGAGAATCAATAAAGAAACAAAGGCACTCAACAATACATTAGAAGACCTGGACTTAATAGACTTATACAGAACACTACCCCCCAATACAGCAGGATTTACATTCTTCTCGAGTGCACATGGAACATACTCCACAATAGGCCACATGCTAAGCCACAGAACAACTCTCAATGAATTCAGAAAGATTGAGACTATACAAAGTAATTTCTCTGACCACAATGGAATGAAATTGGAAATCACTAAGGGCCACAGAAACAGGTTAGGCACAAGGATATGGAAGTTAAACAACAAACTCTTAGACAAACAGTGGGTCAAAGAGGAAATCTCAAAAGAAATCAGTAACTACCTTGAAACTAATGAAAACGACAACACAACATATCAAAACCTATGGGATGCAGCGAAAGCAGTCCTGAGAGGGAAGTTCATAGCCATAAATTCATATATTAAAAAAGAAGAAAGAGCTAAAATTGAAGACCTAACTGCAAACTTGGAGGAATTGGAAAAACAACTACAAACTAAACCTAAAGGAAGTAGAAAGAAGGAAATAACAAAGATTAGAGCAGAACTAAATGAAATAGAGAATAAGAAAGCACTGGAAACAATAAACAAAACCAAAAGCTGGTTCTTTGAGAAAATCAATAAAATTGACAAACCCTTAGCCAGACTAACAAAGAAAAAGAGAGAACAGATGAAAATACATAAAATAAGGAATGAGCAAGGGGGTCACTACTGACCCCACAGAAATAAAGAATATCATAAGAGGATACTTTGAAAAATTATATGCCAACAAGAATGATAATTTAGAGGAAGCGGACAAGTTTCTAGAAACACACAAACAGCCTACATTAATGAAAGAAGAAATTAATGAACTCAACAGTCCAATTACAAGTGAAGAGATAGACTCAGTCATCAAAAATCTCCCAACTAAGAAGAGCCCAGGATCAGATGGCTTCACAGCTGAATTCTACCGAACATTCCGGAAAGAGCTAACACCAATTCTACTTAAGCTCTTCCAAAAAATAGAAGTAGAAGGAATATTGCCTAACTCATTCTATGATGCCAACATTACCCTAATACCAAAACCAAATAAAGATACCGCAAGAAAGGAAAATTACAGACCAATTTCTCTAATGAACCTAGATGCTAAAATCCTCAACAAAATACTTGCTAATTGCATTCAACAACATATCAAAAGGATTATACACCATGACCAAGTGTGTTTCATCTCGGGTATGCAAAGATGGTTCAATAGAAGAAAATCAATCAATGTAATACACCACATAAACAGACTGAAAGAAAAAAATCACATGATCATCTCTATAGATGCAGAAAAAGCATTTGACAAAATACAGCACTCTTTCCTCATAAAAACACTACAAAAGATAGGAATAGACGGAAACTTTCTGAATATGATAAAGGGCATATATGAAAAACCCAAAGCTAACATCATTTTCAACGGTGAAATCCTAAAAGCCTTCCCTCTGAGATCGGGAACTAGACAAGGATGTCCACTATCACCACTCCTATTTAACATTGTCTTAGAAGTAGTTGCACGAGCACTGAGACAAGAAAAGGACATAAAAGGCATCCAGATTGGAAAAGAAGAAGTAAAAATTTCATTATTTGCAGATGACATGATCCTATACATAGAAAGCCCTGAGAAATCTACAACAAGGCTTCTAGAACTTATAAAGGAGTTCAGTAATGTTGTAGGCTATAAGATCAATGCTCAAAAATCAGTAGGATTTCTATACACCAATAATGAGCAAACTGAGGAGTAAATCAGGAAAAAAATACCATTTACAATAGTAACTAAAAGAATCAAATACCTAGGAATAAATTTAACTAAAGATGTAAAGGACTTATATACAGAAAACTACACAACACTGTTAAAGGAAATAAAAGAAGACTTAAATAAATGGAAAAATATTCCCTGTTCATGGATAGGAAGACTAAACATCATCAAGATGTCTATCCTATCCAAACTAATCTACAGATTTAATGCAATCCCAATAAAAGTCAACACTGTATTTTTTTTAAGGAACTGGAAAAACTAACCACAAAATATATTTGGAGAGGCAAGAGGCCCTGAATTGCCAAAGACATATTGAAAAAGGAAAATGAAGTTTGGAGGTATCACACTACCTGACTTTAAAACATACTACAAAGGTACAGTGATCAAAACTGCATGGTATTGGCACAAGGATAGACCTACTGACCAATGGAACCGAACTGAGAGTTCTGATATAGATCCTCGCATATACAGTTATCTGATATTTGACAAGGCCATGAAGCCCACTCAGTTGGGAGAGAATGGCCTCTTTAACAAGTGGTGCTTGGAGAACTGGATATCCATATCCAAAAGAATGAGAGAAGAATATCATTTCACACCTTATACAAAAATCAACTCAAGATGGATCAAAGATCTAAATATAAGAGCCAAAACCATAAAGACCTTGGAAGATAATGGAGGGAAGCATCTACAGGACCTTGTAATAGGAAATGATTTCATGAACTTCACAGCCAAAGCATGAGCAGCAAGAGAAAAAACAGATAAATGGGATCTCATCAAAATTAAAAACTTCTGCACCTCAAAGGATGTTATTAAGCAAATAAAAAGGCAGCCTACCCAATGGGAGAAAATATTTGGCAACCATATATCTGATAGGAGCCTAATATCCTGCATATATAAAGAAATCCTACACCTTGAAAATAAAAAGACAAACAACCCATTTCAAAAATGGGCAAGTGACCTGAAAAGACACTTCTCCAAGGTAGAAATACAAATCGCTAAAAAGCACATGAAAAAATGCTCAACATCGCTTGCTATCAGGGAAATGCAAATCAAAACTACAATGAGATACCATCTTACACCCATCAGAATGGCAGCTATTAAAAAAAACAGCAGACACTAAATGTTGGAGAGGATGTGGAGGAATAGGAACCCTCATCCACTGCTGGTGGGACTGTGGTATGGTCCAGCCACTGTGGAGGACAGTTTGGCGGTTCCTCAGAAAACTAACAATAGATCTTCCATATGATCCAGAAATTCCACTGCTGGGTATATACCCAGAAGAACTGAAAGCAAAGACACAAACAGATATATGCACACCAATGTTCATAGCGGCATTGTTCACCATTGCCAAAAGTTGGAATCAGCCCCGGTGCCCATCAACAGATAAATGGATAAGCAAAATGTGGTACATACATACAATGGAATATTACTCAACTGTAAGAAGGAATAAAGTGCTAACACATGGAATAACGTGGTTGAATCTTGAAGACCTTATGTTGAGTGAAGCTAGCCAGGCACTGAAGGATGAACAGTATATGACCTCACTGATTTGAACTGAGGAAAGTGAGCAGTCTCTGAGAACCATTGTCTGAAAGATAGGTTAACAAGGGAGAGAAAGAGGAGAGCAGACTTTGAGCCATCACCCATATGGACATAATCTATGTAAAGGGATAGAGTTTAGTTGCATATTGAAGGATAGGACAGATGGGTAATGATATTACTGGGTTTGGTGGTGCAGCGTTGACAGGTGGGTAGATTAGGAAGGGCAGGTTCAAATACCCAGGGCATGTAACTATGAATCTTGACATTCCATGAGTCAAGACAGGGGAGTGTCATATGCCCCAGGGGGGTGGGAAGAAAGGAACAGTTAAGATCTAATGGGGTATTTAGTGGTCATGGGAAAGGTTTATCATTACCTTACAGTAATGGACATAGGACATGGTAAATATCATCAAAACTTATTAAACTGTATTGTCTAAATTGTAAACTACACTGTAAATCATTGACAATGTTTAGTTGCTATATTTTGCTATCTGTATAACAGTTATAACAATGCTAACATCCCCCCCCAAAAAAAAAATAAAAGGATTTTAATATGGGATGGGGAAGGGGGGGGGTGGTTTGGTATCTGGGAGTCTCTGGTATTCCGTGTGTGACTTTGCTGTGACCTAAAACTTCTTTGAAAATTAAATGAAAATTTGGGAGACACTGGGGATTGAGAGGGGGGGAAGGTGTCACGGCACACCGGTCATCCGATAACACAGTGATAAAAGGAAAAAAAGAATAATTTTTTTTAAAAAGGCATTTCTTTCGCTTTTCTTCCCATTTTTTTGAATGTCCCAATCCGCTAATGATATTTTGTTTTGTTTTGTTTTTCGTTTGATTGTTTTTTTTTTTTTTTTTTTCCCTGAGTTTCCTTATGTTTGTCTCTTGCATGTAAGCTTATCATTGTTGTTTCTTTTTCCTATTAAGTGTATTTGATTATTATATGGGCTACCTGTTCATGGAAGATTTGGATCACAGAAGGGTTACAATGGGTGCTGCAGGGGATTATTGGTCAGGGGTGTCTGGGAGGGGGGATTCATGGGAGTAAGTTCATCTGAATATACATGAAAGATATACAAAATTGTTCAAATGATCAAAGGATGGGGCATGGTCATGGTGGGTGGACAATCACTCAATAAATGAGGGAATCTGAATTCCTAGCCTGGAGAGCTCTGCCACATTCTCCAAGGGAGCAGCAACAATCCTTTGAGTGCAGGGACAGTGTCTGTCAAAAGAGGATGGCCCACTGATGAGTTCTTGTTATTGATGACTACCCTTATGAGTCTTTGCTCTTATAACTGAAACTTAGCTTACTGTTATGGGGTGCCTAAGGGTTGCCACCTGAGAGCCTCCTTGTTGCTCAAATGTGGCCTCTCTCTAAGCCAAACTCAGCATATGAATGCATTACCTTCCCCCCCAACGTGGAACATGACTCCCAGGGATGAGCCTCCCTGGCAACGAGGGATTAATACCAAGTGCCAACTGGCCACACAACTGGAAAAAGACCTTGAATAAAAGGGGGAAAAGGTAAAAGACAAATGAGTTCAAGTGGCTAAGAGACTTCAAAGAGAGTCGGGAGGTCCTCCCAGAGGTAACGCTTACGCACACTTCAGTAGGATCTCACAGAACATCAAAGTGCATATCACCCCACACAGAGGGGCTCCTGAGGGCTCTGGAGACACCCAGGTCCTATATAAGGGGGAATAGCCCCAGAAACTAATGCCTTATCAGTGGGCTCTATTTTGCAATCTGTGCTCCTGAGAATGACAGAACTGGACTCAAATAAGTTCTCCCTGTACATGGGTCATCAGTCCCTTCTATTCAAACCTATATGTGATGCTGGAGTTTTTAGGTATACTTCCAGAGACTGGAGCCTCTGGCCTACCTATGTGCCAGGTGTGCGTGGAATCTTGGTGGCGCTGCAACTCCTACCCTACAGTTCAATGGACTCATCCCAGTCACCTGGCGAGGAGACAACGATGGGCAACGGCCATCCCAGGGAATGGAGAGGGCCTGCATCTGCAGGCAGGATCATCCCACCCACTATATCCATGGGATATAAGCCTTCTATCACTTAGAGGTGGAGTGGACATCACCATCCCAGTCCCCTCAGGATTGGGGGAAGAACTATGGACTAGAGTGGACTTAATGGTATTCTGTTGTACACATATGGTGATTCTAGCAATGGAAGAAATTATAACAGTGAGGTGGAGCCGATGGCCACTGGTCACTTTCGGGGCAGGGAGCGGATGTGCAGTTGAAATACAGGGTCTTTTTTGGGACTTGGAGGTTGTCCTGAGTGCTGTTGTGGCAACGGATGTAGGCCATTTTAAGTCAGCACACACCATTCAGAACTGTGTGGGAGAGAGTGTGGTCTACAATGTGAACTGTGGTCTAAGGTTGATGGCAAGGCCCCAGTGTGTAGGTCCATTGAGGGTGATGGGCCACACTTGTGGGAGATGTTTGTGTGGGATGTGGTAGGAGGTGTGGGAGGTGGGGAATATGGGAATCCCTGTAGTTTTCGTGTAATATTTAGGTAATCTAAGCACCTTTTAAAATATACATATATATAAAAATAACATTTTTGTAAGCAAATGCACATATATGCATATATATTTATATATCATTTTACAAATATTGGTATGTATTGTGAAAAATTTGATTTTTACCCACAATAAAAACAAATAAATTAAAAAAAAATGGCACTATGGTTTCTAGCTTTGACGAATAATAGAGTAAAAGAAAGAGGTGCAACAAACAAAATAGGAGAAATTAAGGTTGGAGCCATGCATTTCTTGTCTTCTTTCTTTGGTTTTTTTCTTTGACCCAAAATGGGAGGGAGATGGGAAGAAAAAAAAAAAGAGGTTAGGGGGGCGGATATGGCTCAACTGGTTGGGCGTCCGTCTCCCATATGGAGGGACCTGGGTTCGATCCCTGGGACCTCCCGGTAAAATAAAAAAAAAAAAAAAAAAAAAAAAAGGTTAACAAAACCATATTTAAATATTTTGAGTTTGAAGGAATACTGAGAAATGAAATTGGGGGGGGGGTAAGAGAGTTGTTATGAGAATTCAAATATTTAATAATACTTAGATGTTGGGGGCCGTAAAAATAATATATCCATGTCTATTTTGCCTTAAGCAAGGTCGGTGGCATGCAACATGGCCGCCAGGACTGAAACAATAACACCCTAGCCGCCTTCTAGGAAGTCAGCAGCATTTCGCGCCCGCGCCAAAGATTCGCGCCAGAAATGCTGCCACCTACCCCTAGCAACAGCACCTAGCCACTCCCTCAATACTGCCACCTCCCCCCCAGCAACAGCACCAACCAATCCCACACCCCCAGCAACAGTACCTACCAATCCTAAACCGCCACCCGTCCTTATTAGCCACTCCCTCTTCCCTTAGAGTATATATACCCTGCTTCCTCAATAAAGTTTGCAGCTTGATCAGAATCCTGTCTTGCTGTCATTCTTTGCGTCTCTTGTCCCACCATTCTTTCTTGGCAGGTTTCGGGTCCTCGTTGATGTCCCGCGGGCCGGGACACTTAGAATGCTATTTAGGGGTTTATTAATATTATAATTACTATTAGAGCAGAGAAGAGTGAAAGGCCAGTGGGCTTAGGAGCCACATAATAAGAAAGAGCTGGGAAGGGGAAAATATAAAGAAAAATGCTTACACGAAGAAAAAGAATAGGAACAATAAAGTGTTTTAAGAAGGAGCAAGTAACCTAAATGTTAAACAATTAGAGAATTATTAAGTTACAGTACCTAAAAACATGGAGTTCTTTATAACTTTTTAAAATTACATAGAAAAATATTTTACACAGGAAAATATGTGTATTGTATAGAGTGAAAAAGCATATTTCAAAAATGAAAAGTATGCTCCCATACTTTGTACCAGTTTTTATTAAATAGAAATTTATATCTATATCTCTCTATATAAAGTATGTTGCCTTGATATCTGTTATCAGTACATATAAAAACATCTGGATAGATATGTACCATAATGTCAGAGCAGTTACCGAAATAAATTTTAAAGAGAAATACCTGGAAAAGTCAGATCAATTAAGAAAATATTTATAAATGTCTATGCATGTCTGAATGCAGAAAGGAAAGAGCCCCCAGAATAGAATCAGACTAAGGATTCTAATGAGAATCAAGACCTAGAGAAGTCAGCATGCAATGAAATGAGATACAGACATCAAGTAAAGGATGTCAAATAGAAAGACAGGTGCCTTTCCTGTGAAACCACATTGAAAAGAGCTAACTAAACAAAAATTTCAAAAGATAACTTTTGCAATTTTGAACAGCAAGTAGGGCTTTTACTTGTAATGAACCTTAACATGTCATCTACTCATCTCTTGAAATTTGTCTCACCACCATATTTCCCTTCTTCCAACTGGGAAATCATGTCCTGAACTGCAAGCCCTGTTCAGGAAAACGGAAATGGGACTTCACCATGTTGATGACAAAAAGCCATAATATTCTTTCATCAATTGTAAGAAAGGTACCACACTAATGCAAAGGGTCAATAATGGGGGCGGGAGGAGTAATATGGAAACACTATTTTTTACATGATTTTTCAGTAAATCTACAAATTCTCTAATTTAAAAAAAAAGTGAAGCATAATTCAACTTGGAAATCAACAGGAAAAAGAGGCCACTAAAGAATTAAATTTGTTCATAAATCTTTTGGAAAGTGGGCAATAAAGGGAGTTACATATGATTATAAAATTAGCTGAGGAAGGCTAATATCTGTGCTCCCAAGAATGGTGAGATATACTTTTTCACAGAACTAATACAGATTGAAAAGAAGGCAGAGTGGAAGTATCTGCAAAAGGATTTCAGAAGAGATGTCTTAAGTCTGGAGCTCTATTCTCAGGTGGAGTTTTCAAGATTGCCCAATGAAAACATAAAATTTTCACTCTACAGAATTTTGAGTTAGAAGTGGGGATGGAATTGCTCCATAAATGGGTCCATACAAATCATAAATCCCTGAACCTAAGCTCCATTTGGTCCAACAGAAAGGTGGAGAGCCAAGCAGAGAAATTGTTCTTACTCAGAGACCAGATTCCTGTAGTTCAGCATGATTACCCCATGCAGATTCCTTTGTTCAGGGCCCATGACTTTCCATCATTCTCAGATGTGGTGGTTTGGAGCTGTCTGTACCCCAGAAAAACATGTTCATAAACTCAATTCATTCCTGTGGGTATGAACCCATTTTTAAGTAGGACCTTTTGATGAGGCTATTTCAGTTAAGCTGTGACTCACCTCAACCAGGATGGCTCCTAATTCTAATACTGGAGTTCTTTATAAGAAAATGCAATTCTGACAGGGAGAGAGAAAGTCATAGAGGAAGCAGCCAGAGCTGAAATCAAGGAGGGAAGAGAGGGAAGGACTAGGATATACCACATGTGCCTTGCCATGTGACACAGGAGCCAAGGATTGGTGGCAGCTAGTCCCCAAACCCCAGTCTTCTTCAGGAAGAACGCATTGCCTTGATAGCACCTTGATTTAGACTTTGTTTTAGCCTCAAAACCATAAGCTAATAAATTCCCATCGTTTAATCTGACCCATTTCATGGGATTTTCTTAAGCAGCCTAGGAAACTAAAACACCAGGTGAAGTCTACACTCGCATCCTTAAATGTCACTGATTCCTAAATATCAAATGCAAAGTGATAATACAAAACTACCCATTACATGGGTTAATGGGTGGAAAAACACATATAATAATGGAAGAGGGATTCATGTAAACTCACAATACTCAATTTGGAAGGGAAGTTGCAGGTTATCCAGTCCAACTCATAAGAGGATATTTGAATCTTCTCAGCAGGTAATCATCTAATCTCTACTTGAACTGCTCCAAGAATTAAAACTTATTATTTCACCAGGCTGCCCACTCCATTTTCATTGTTAGCATAAAATTTTACAACTTGAATAAAAACGTGCCTTCTAGTAACTTTAATTGTTGGCTTAACTTTATTATTTGAAGCTAAAAAGCGTTTTCTTCCTTCCCCAGGGAGCTCTTTAGTTTTAAAACTGAAGAAATATCAACACACACAAGAATATCTATAACAAACATCACTATAAATGGAATAGCAGTGTACCCATACTCAGTTTAAAGGGGGAAAAAAACCACATCACTAATACTTTCGGAGACGTCTGTTTGTTTTTCCTGGATCTTAGCCCTGCAGGAATAATAATCTATCCTAAAAGTTGTATTAAACATTTCCTTGCTTTTCTTTACAGTTAAATCAAATGCATATGTATCCCTAAACAATGCACTGCTTAGATTTGTCTCTATTTGAATATTATCTGAATAAATTGTCTTGTGTGTGTGTGTGTGTATTCTCCCTGCTTTGATCAATATTATGTTATTTAGACTCATTCACATTGATGCATGAAACTCCTCACTTAAGTATAAGTCCCATCTCTGCCAATTTACAGAGGCAAAAACAATGATAAAATATCTAGGCATAACAACACATGAACAAAACCTGTATGAGGAAAATTTAAAAACATTCCTAAACGAATAAAATATACATCTAAACAAATGGAAAGATAAACTGCAATCCTGGAGAGGAAGACTAAACATCATAAAAAGACAATTCAACTTTCCCTAACTTACAAATTAAATGTGAATTCAGTGACTTCTGGGAAGATAGCATCGGAGTATGGCGGCAGGGCTCAACTCACAAAAACAATGGAGGAAGGGCAAAAAGCTATTTGAAGGAGCTTCTTTGGCAGTCTGCAGACCAGGAGAGTGCTATGCACCATCCATAAGGTAGAGGGACAGAGAGATGAAGAGGCCAAAGCGAAAACTGTGAGTTACTAGGCCCTGTGACTGGGAATGGCACCCATGCCCAACACGCAAGGCAAACAGCCTGAGAAGGGAATGGGCATCTACCTCCCTGGGAGAAAGGAGGATGTAACAGAGGGCAGAGAGTGGTTTCTCTTTGGTGAATTTGGCCAATGGAGCCCATTTTGAATCTCGGCTCCGGCCAGACCAGAACCACCAGTGAGTGGAGGCTGAAAGAAACACCTCTGTAGAAAGGTTTGCCATAGAGCGCCAACTGCTGGCAGGCCTGGAAACTGCAAGAAGTAAAAATGCCTTTTGGAGTATCTCATGTCCCAGGCCCCCTTGATCTGGTCTGTGCCCCATCAGTGGATTCCTGGCCCTGTTTTGATAACTTCAGCTGGGTAATCTTAAAGATTTAGAAGAAGTTGAACCAAAAAATCAAAGAAGAACCATGAAACAAAACTAATAGGCAAGAGAGAGAAATCATGCATCAGAGTAAATTCACCAACATAATCAGATGCCTAGACATCAGCAAAAAATTACAAGCCATACTAAGAAGCAGGAAGATATGACCGAGGCAAAGTATCAAAAGAAAATTCCTGATGAGACAGAGGATTTAAGACAACTAGTCAATGATGTTCACACAAATCTCTTAAAAGAGATAAAGGATATTAAGAAGACACTGTGAGCATAAAGAACAATTGAAAAGCTTGCAAAAAAAAAAAAAGTAACAGTTTATGGGAATGAAAGGCACAATGAATGAGATAAAAAATACATTAGGGGCATATAATAGCAGATTTGAATTGACTGAGGACAGAATAAATGAGTTGGAGGACAGAGCATCTGAACTTGAAAAGACAGGAGAACAGAAAGAAGAATGGAAAAAATGGAACAGGGTCTCAGGGAATTGAATGACAATGTGAAACGCACCAACATAGGCATTATAGGTGTCCCAGAAGGAAAAAAGAATGGAAAAGGGGCAGAAAAAAATATTTGAGGAAATAATGACCAAAAACTTCCCAACTCTTATGAAAGACATAAATATCAATATCCAAGAAGGACAACACACCCCAAACAAAATAAATCAGAATAGATACCACCACTGTGCAGAATGTTAAATGCCAAAGATAAAGAGAGGATTCTAAAAGTGGCAAGAGGAAAGCAATGAATCACATACAAGGAAAGCTCAATAAGGCTAAGTGCTGATCTCTCATCAGAAACCATGGAGGAAAGAAGAGAGTAGTATGATATATTTAAGGTTCTGAAAGAGAAAAACTGCCAGCCAAGAATTCTTTATCTGCCAAAACTGCCCTTCAAAAACGAGGTGAGTTTAAAGTCTTCACAGACAAACAAAAACTGCTAGAGTTTGTTACCAAAAGACGGGATTTACAAGAGATTCTAAAGGGAGTTCTGCAGGGAGGCGGATATGGCTCAAATGATTGGGCATCCATCTTCCATATGGAGGGACCTGGGTTGGATCGCTGGGACCTCCTAGTAAAATAAAGAAAAATATAGAAGGCACATGGGCCGCCAGGCCCCACTTGTGGGCGAGCCCCCAGACCCCACGTGCGGGTGCACCACCAGGCCCTGTGTGTGGGTGTGCCTAGGCCCTGCCGAACAACACAGCAAGATGATGATGTAACCAGAGAATGACACAAAGGGGCAGCCAAGACGAGACTCACTGAAAAAACAGGAACTAAGGTGGCGCAGGTGGCAGAATGCCTCTCTCCCACATTGGAGGTTCCCAGGATCGAATCCCAGTGAAGACAGGAGGAGAAGGATGAGAAGAGAGGGCAGGAAATAGACATAGAGAATTGCCCAGCGAATGGACACAAAAACAGCAAAAACGGGGGGCGGGATTAAAATGGATAAAAAGTAAAATAAATAAATAAATCTTTAAAAAAATAAATAAAAGGAGTTCTGTAGTCTGAAAGGAAAAGACAAGGGTGAGAGACTTGGAGAAGAGTATAGAAATAAAGAATATTAATAAGGGTACCTAAAAGTGTAAAAAGACAGACAATAGTGAGATATGACAACAGAAAGTCAAAGGATAAAATGGATGAAGTAATGCCTTTACAGTAATGTGAATCCAATAAAAATATCATAAATTTATTCTTTTATTCATTTTGCCAATCTCTTTTAATTGGTATATTCAGATCATTTAAATTTTATGTAAGTATTAATATGATAGGACTTAATTCTGCTATTTTAATTTTTTGTTTCTTCTGTTTTTCATTTCTGTTTCCCATTTCTTACTTTGTGGGTTACTTTGAACATTTTTATAATTTTACCTCAATATATCCATAGCGTTTTTGAGTTTTTCTCTTTGTATAGCTTCTTTAGTGATTGCTCTTGGATTACATTATGTATATAATTTATAACAGTATTCTGGTGATGACATTTTACCAGTTTGAGTAAAGTGTGAAAATGTTACCTCTATTCTTGTTCCTTTGCCCTCCATCTTGTATAATATAACTGTCTTCAATATATCCTGTCTCTTTTAATCTGGAACAGTTCTTCAGCCTTTCTCCATCTCTTATGACAATAACATTTTTAGAGAATGCAATCCTTCTGTCTTTAAGAGTTCTCCCTTTAGATTTGCCTAATGCTTCCTCATGATTACATTCTTGTTATGCATTCCCAGTCCGAATATTACATAAGTTATATTGGGTTCTTCTCATAGTGTCACATCCAAGGCACACAATGTCCATCTACCTATCATTGATTATATTAATTTTGAACACCTAGTCAAGGTGTTTCTCAGTTCTGTATAATTTTTTCTTGCAATTGTAATACCAATCTGTGGAGAAGATACTTTAATACCATGCAAATATCTTGTTCCTCATAAAAATTCCACCCTCCCCTTTGACTTAGCACCTTTTCACGATTCCTCTGCATGTGTTTACTTTTGTCCTGTGAAGATATAAAAGGGATGGGTATGGCTGCAGGAGGTCAGATTATGTGTGTGTGTAAGCTTTACTCATATGCTGAAATGCTTGTATATGACAGAGAGTTCTCAATTACCTACATCCCAGTAAATTACTTTAGTTAGCAAAAATATGTACTGTGGCTGGAAGGGAAGATAGAGTCAGTTTAAGTGGATACTCACCATCTCTCTCACAAAAGACAGCTGACTGGGGACAGGATCCTGCCGAAGTGAGCTGTTCTGGGAGCACACAGAGCAGGAGCCCTTGGGACATCGATCTGGGGGGAGCTGGGCAGGGAGACAGATTGCTCAAGATAAAACCAGAACATAGAAAACAGCAAGGAAATAGAAGAAGAACAAAGTGTCAAAGAGAAACCTTAACACACACACAAAACCAGCAGCTAAACAAAACTCTAGAGCAGAGAGAGAAGCTAATCAACTGAATAAACCCATCAAGAGGGCAACAAAAAATTACAAACCATCCAAAGAAACAGGAAGACATGGACCAGTCCAATGAACAAACTAAAAACCAGGAAGAGATGCAGAACATCAAAAAACTAAAGTTGTCCAAACAAATATCATGGACCAACTTAATGAAGTGAAGGAAGAGATTAAGGATATTAAGAAAACACTGGGAGAACATACTGAAGAAATTGTAAACATACACAAAAAGATAACGGATATGATGGTGATGAATGGCACAATCTAAGACCTCAAAAAGACACTGGAATCACAAAACAGCAGATTTGAACAGGCAGAAGAAAGGATTATTGATATGGAAGACAGTACATCTTAAATCAAATAGATAGTAGAACAGATAGATAAAAAGATAGAAGAATTCCAGCAGGGACTTAGGGATTTAACTGACAACACAAAATGCACAAACATGAATTATAGGCATCCCAGAGGGAGAAGAGAAGGGAAAGGGAACAGAAGGAGTGTTGAAGGAAACAATGGCTGAAAACTTCCCGACCCTATTGAGGGAGATGGACGTACATGTCCAGGAAGCACAGCACACCCCAAACAGTATAAATCCTAACAGGCCTACTCTAAGACATATACTTGTCAAAATGTCCAATGCTCAAGACAAAAAGAAAATACTCATGGCAGGAAGAGAAATGAGAACCATCACATACAAGGGAAGCTCAATAAGATTAAATGCTGATTTCTCATCTGAAACCATGGAGGCAAGAAGTCAGTGGTATGACGATGTTCAAAGAAAAAATGTCCTGCCACGAATTCTCTATCCAGCAAAGGTGGCATTCAAAAATGATGGAGAGTTCAAAATATTCACAGATATTTTGATTATGCCAGTAAGAAACCTACCCTTCAAGAAATATAAAGGAAGCTCTACAGGTTGAAAGGGAAAAACAGGAGAGAGAGAGTTGGAGGAGAGTGTATGAACAACTAAAAAGACAAAAAGAGAAATAAAAACAACATATGACATACAGAAACCCAAAGAAACTATGGCTGATGAAAGAAATTCCTTGAGAGTAATAACACTGAATGTTAATGAATTAAACTCACCAGTCAAGAGACACAGATTGACAGAATGAATAAGGAAATATGACCCATCTATATATTGTCTACAAGAAACCCCACCTTAGACCCAGGGATTCAAGGAGGCTGAAAGTGAATGGCTGGAAAACAATTTTACAAGCAAACAACAACCAAAAAAGGGCGGGAGTAGCTATACTGATATCAGACAAAATAAACTTTAAATGCAAAACTATTATAAGAGACAAAGATGGACACTATACATTAGTAAAAGAGGTAATCTTTCAAGAAGAAAGAACAATGACAAACATTTATGCACCTAATCAGGGCACCTCAAAATACATAAGGCAAACACTGGAAAGAATAAGTGGAGACATAAATCCCTCTACAATTATAGTGGGGGACTTTAATACACCATAATCACCATTAGCCAGAACGTCTCGACAGATGTTTAAAAAAACAAAGATTCTGAATAATATATTAGAGGATCTGGACCTAATAGATACATACAGAATGCTACACCTAAATACAGTGGGATATACATTCTTCTCGAATGCACATGGATCATACTCCAAGATAGACCACATGCTAGGCCACAGAACAACTCTCAATGAATTCAGAAACATTGAGATTATACAAAATAATTTCTCTGACCACAATAAAATGAAATTGGAAATCACTAAGGGTCAGAGAAACATATTAGGCACAAATATATGGAAGTTAAACAATACACTCTTAGACAAACAGTGGGTCAAGGAGAAAATTTCAAAAGAAATCAGTAACTACCTTGAAACGAATGAAAACGACAACACAACATATCAAAACCTATGAGATGCAGCCAAAGCTGTACTGAGAGGGAAATTCATAGCCATAAATGCAAATATCAAAAAAGAATAGCTAAAATTGAAGAACTAATTGCACACCTGGAGGAATTGGAAAAACAACAACAAACTAATCCCAAAGGAAGTAGAAAGAAGGAAATAACAAAGTTTAGAGCAGAACTAAATGAAATAGAAAATAAGAAAGCACTAGAAAAAAATAAACAAAACCAAAAGCTGGTTCTTAGAGAAGATCAATAAAATTGACAAACCCTTAGCCAGATTAACAAAGAAAAAGAGAGATCATATATAAATGCACAAAATAGGAAATGAGGAAGGGGATATCACCACTGACCCCACAGAAATATAGAGTATCATAAGAGGATACTTTGAAAAATTAATGCCAACAAGAATGATAATTTAGAGGAAATGGACAAATTCGTAGAAACTCACAAGCAGCCTACTTTGATGAAAGAAGAAATTGATGTACTGTTGTAGACTCAGTCATCAAAAACCTCCCAATTAAGAAAAGCCCAGGACCAGACGGCTTCACAGGTGAATTCTACCAAACATTCCAGAAACAGCTAACACCAACCTGCTTAAGCTCTTCCAAAAATAGAAGTAGAAGGAACACTGCCTAACTCATTCTATGATGTCAACATTACCCTAATACCAAAGCCAAACAAAGATGCCACAAGAAAGGAAAATTACTGACCAATCTCTCTAATGAACCTAGATGCTAAAATCCTCAACAAAATACTTGCTAATCGCAATCAACAATATATCAAACAAATTATACACCATGACCAAGTGGGTTTCATCCCGGGTATGCAAGGATGGTTCAATATAAGAAAATCAATCAATGTAATGCACCACATAAACAGATGGAAAGAAAAAAATCACATGATCATCTCTATAGATGCAGAAAAAGCATTCGACAAAATACAGCACTCTTTCCTGATAAAAAACACTGCAGAAGATAGGAATAGTAGGAAACTTTCTAAACATGATAAAGGGTATATATGAAAAACCCACAGCTAACATCATCTTCCATGGTGAAATCCTAAAAGTTTTCCCTCTATGATCGAGAGCAAGACAAGGAAGCCTACTATCACCACTCCTATTTAACATTGTCTTAGAAGTACTTGCTCGATCACTGAGGCAAGAAAAAGATATAAAAGGCATCCAAATTGGAAAGGAAGAAGTAAAAATTTCACTATTTGCAGACGACATGATCCTATACATAGAAAGCCCTGAGAAATCTACAGCAAAGCTTCTAGAACTTATAAAGGGGTTCAGTAAAGTCGCAGGCTATAAGATCAATGCTCAAAAATCAATAACATTTCTGTACACCAATAACGAGCAATTTGAGGAGGAAATCAAGAAAAATATACCATTTACAATAGTAACTAAAAGAATAAAAAACCTAGGAATAAATTTAACTAAAGATGTAAAAGACATCTACAGAAAATTATATAACACTGTTAAAGGAAATCAAAGAAGCCTTAAATAAATGGAAGAATATTCCCTGTTCATGGATAGGAAGACTAAGCATCATCAAGATGTCTATCCTACCCAAACTAACCTACAGATTTAATGCAATACCAATAAAAATCAACACTGTATTTTTTAATGAATTGGAAAAACTACCAAAAAATTTGTTTGGAAGGGTAAGAGGACCTGAATCACCAAAGACATATTGAAAAAGAAAAATGAAGTTGGAGGTATCACACTACCCAACTTGAAAACATATCACAAAGCTACAGTGGTCAAAACTGCATGGTATTGGCACAAGGATAGATATACCGATCAATGGAACCAAATTGAGAGTTCTGATATAGATCCTCGCATATACAGCTATCTGATATTCAAAAAGGCCACCAAGCCCACTCAGTTGGGAGAGAATGGCCTCTTCAACAAATGGTCCTTGGAGAACTGGATATCCATATTCAAAAGAATGAGAGAAGAACACCATCTCATACCTCATACAAAAATCAACTCAAGATGGATCAAAGATCTAAATACAAGAGCCAAGACCATAAAGACCTTGGAAGATAAATGTAGGGAAGCATCTACAGGACCTTGTAATAGGAAATGGTTTCATGAACTTCATACCCAAAGCACAAGCAGCAAAAGAAAAAATAGATAAATGGGATCTCCTCAAAATAAAAAACTTCTGCAACTCAAAGGATGTTATCAAGAGAGTAAAAAGGCAGCCTACCCAATGGGAGAAAATATTTGGCAACCATATATCTGATAGGAGCCTAATATCCTGCATATATAAAGAAATCTTACACCTCGAAAATAAAAAGACAAACAACCCATTTAAAAAATGGGCAAGTGACCTGAAACGACACTTCTCCAAGGAAGAAATACAAATGGCTAAAAAGCACATGAAAAGATGATTGACATTGCTAGCTATTAGGGAAATGCAAATCAAAACTACAATGAGATACCATCTTACACCCATTAATGTGGCAGCTATTAAAAAAAACAAAACAGCAGACTATAAATGTTAGAGAGGATGTGGAGGAATGGGAACCCTCACCCACTGCTGGTGGGATTGTAGAATGGTCCAGCCACTATGGAGGACAATTTGGCGGTTCTTAAAAAAACTAACTATAGAACTTCCATGATCCAGCACTTCCACTGCTGGGTATATACCCCGAAGATTTGAAAGCAAAGACACGAACAGATATATGCACACCAATGTTCATAGCGGCATTGTTCGCTATTGCCAAAAGCTGAAATCAACCCAGGTGCCCATCAACAGATGAATGGATAAACAAAGTGTTTTACATACCTACAATGGAATATTACTCAGCTGTAAGAAGGAATAAAGTGCTAAAACACGGGATAACATGGATGAATCTTGAAGACCTTATGTTGAATGTAGCAAGCCAGGCATTGAAGGATGAACAGTATATGACCTCACTGATATGAATTAAGGAAATTGAGCAGTCTCAGAGAGCTATTGTTGGTAAGATAGGTTTACAAGAAATAGAAAGAGAAAAAAAAAGGTTGTAAGGCATCACCCATACGGACATAATCTATAGTACAGTGATAGATTGTAGTTGCATATTGAAGGGATAGGACAGGAGGGTAGTGATATTATTGGGTTGGGTGGTGCAGGGTTGACAGGTGGGTAGATTGGGAAGGGTGGGTTAGAAGGTCCAGGATACTGGGGGGAGGGTTGGGAGAGGGATCAGGTGAACAATGGCAATTTGTGGGTATGAAGTTGAAAGTACAGAGGTGGGAATGCTCTTATGGCAATGACAAGGAAGGGTCACTGGTTTAGGGTGTTGGTTGGAGGGGCATTCAGGACAGGGCGCACCTGGAGCAGGCTTCTATGGAGTGTGTGAATGTTCATTCTGTTATAATGTGTTGTATCAGTGGTTGGAGAACCACATAATGAGCAGGAAGGAGTAGGACTCCCATCTTTCGGAGCACGACTCCCATCTTTCGGAGCACTGATTTGTTCAGAAATAGGCGGAAGTCTCTTAAGAGCAAGGGCGGTTCCTAATAGGGGAGGACAAACCAGTGTGTCAAGACCTCTTGTTGCATGTAACTATGAATGTTGTCATCCAATGAGTCAAGCCAGGGGGTCGTCGTGGGCCCCCGGTGGGGTGGGGTGGGAGGAATAGAATAGATCAAACAGGGGTATTGAGTGGTCAGTGGAAATGTTCTTCATTACCATACAGTGATGGACACAGGACATGGTAAATATCATCAAAAATTATAAAACTATATGGTCTAAAATGTAAACCATAGTGTAAACCTTTGACAATGTTTAGTAGCTATGTCTCACTATTTGTATTCAGTTATAACAATGCTACCATCCACATATAAAAAAGTATTAATATGGGGGGCGGGAGGAAAGAGGGAGGATGTTGGGTATATAAGAGTCTCCTGTATTCTGTGTGTGACTTTGCTGTGACCTAAACCTTCTTTGAAAACAAAATGAAAAATAGTGAGACACTGGGGAATGAGAGGGGGAAGGTGCCACGGTCCAGACTGGACACCAGATATTGCAGTGATGAAAGGCAAAAGGTCAAAAAATTTTTAAAAAATATTTTTCAGTTTTTAAATATCCCAATCTTTTAATTTAATTTTATTTTTAGTTTTTTTTTTTAAGTTTTCATGTATTTTATCTCTTACATTTAAACTTATCATTATTATTTCAATTTCCTATTAATTGTATTTGGCTATTGTATTGGCTTCATCTTAAAGAAATTTTGGACCACAGAAGGGTTACAACTGGGGTGGAAGAGGATCATTGGTGAGGGGTGTCAGGGATGGGGGGTGCATGGGAGGAAGCTCACCTGAACATACATTCAAGGTATATAAAATTGTTCAAATGTTCATGGGGCATTGTCAAAGTGGGTGGAGAATCACTCAATAAATGAGAGAATACTGAATTCCCATCCTGGAGAGCTCTGCCACATTCTCCAAGGGAGCAGCAACAGTCTCCCAAGTGCAGGGGCAGTGTCTGGCAAAGGAGGATGATACACTGATGGGCCCTTGTTATTGATGACTAGCCTTATGAGTCTTTGCTCTTGAAATTGAAACAGCCTATTGTTATGGGTGCCTAAGGGTTGCCACCTGAGAGCCTCCTTGTTGCTCAAATGTGGCCTCTCTCTAAGCCAAACTCAGCATATGATTAGATTACCTTCTTCCCAGTATGGGATATGACTCCCGGGGATGAGCCTCCCTGGCACTGAGGGATTGCTACCAAGTGCTAACTGACAATGCAACTGGAAAAAGACCTTGAATAAAAGGGGGAAAAGGTAAAGACAAATGCGTTTATATGGCTAAGAGACTTCAAAATGAGTCAGGAGGTCATCCCAGAGGTAACGCTTACACACATTTCAGTAGGATCTCATAGAATTCCAAAGTGGATATCACCTCAAATAGTGGGGCTCATGAGGGCTCTGGAGACACCCAGGTCCTATGTAAGGGCGGATAACTCTGGAGTTCGGTGCCTTGCCAGTGGACCTTACTTTAGAGTTTGTGCACCAGAGTGACAGAGTTGGATTCAACTATGACTTCCCTGCACATGGATCATCTGTCCCTTCCATTCAAACCTATACTTGGTGCTGGAGTTTGTAGTTGTATGTCCAGAGACTTGAGTCTTTGGGCTGTCCATGTGCCAGCTGGGCCCAGAACCTCGGTAGAGCAGCAACTCCTATTCTACAGCTCACTGGACTCACCCAGGACAACTGGCGGGGAGATGACGATGGACAACAGCCATCCCAGGGAATGGAGAGAGTCTGCAGCTGCAGGTAGGATAATCCCATCCATCTTCCCCATGGGATATAATTCCCCTCTCAATTGGAGGTGGAGTGGACATCACCATCCCAGACTCCTCAGGATGGGGGTAAGAGCTATGGACTAGAGTGGACTTACTAGTATTCTACTATACACATATTGTGATTCAAGCAATGGAAGAAATTACAACATTGATGTGGAGCCAGTGGCCACTGGAGGGTCTGGAGGCAGGGAGAGGGAAAAGCAGTTGTAAAACACTGACTTTTTCGGGACTTGGGAATTGTCCTGAGTGACATTGCAATGACAGATACAGGCCATTTTATATCATCATATAACATGCAGAACTGTGTGGGAGAGAGTATGGTCTACAATGTGAACTATGGTCCATGCTTAGTGGCAAAGCCCCAAGATGTGTATATCTATTGCAGGTGATGTGCCACACAAATGAAGGATGTTTATGTGAGAGGTTGTGGGAGGTATGGGAGGTGTGGGAGGAGGGGCGTATGGGAATCCCTATATTTTTTGTATAACATTTATGTAATTGAAGTATCTTTAAAAAAAAAAAAATTTTTTTTAAATGTGTACTGTGTAGAAAAGAGTTAGCAGAGGAGGTCTGAGACTATTATCCTTAGAAGGACCTGCTTGTAAGGTTGGTCCTTGGGAGGTTTCTGGGAACTTTGACTTTGAGAAGTTTCCCACTATTCCCAGAATTAAAAATAGTGGCTCACTGTGCCAAAATTGCTTTATAAACAACGCCTTTCCTTCTGGGAGCCTGGAATTTTAATATGTGTTACACAGAGAGGGCCTACGTGACCAGCCCCCAAAATAAACTTAGGCCCTGAGTCTCTAAAGAGCTCCCCTTATAGACAATATTCCACATATGTTGTCACAACTCTTGCTGTGGGAATTAAGCCTGTCCTGGGTGACTCCACCAGGAGAGGATTCTTGGAAGCTTGCACCTGGATTCCTCCAGACTTCACTCCATGTGCCTTTTTCTTTGCTGATTTTGCTTTGTATCCTTTCGCTATAACTAAATTGCACATGTATGAGAATATGCTGAGTCCTGTGAGTCTGTCCATCGAACCTGGAAGTGGTCTTGGGAACCCTTGATACATGTGTGTAAACAGGATGTTGCTTTTGTTTATCAAGAAAAAAAAGAGAATATTTTGTCTTCAAGTAAAATGGTTGTTCCAGAAGGTGACAGAAGGTAGAAAAAGACAAACTAAAGTGATAGAATATATTTTAGAAGATTTGAGGGAAAGTGAACTTTACTTATGCTTTTATAATAGCTACCAATTCTGAAAAGCAATGCTAAACTGTATTAAAATTTTGACAAAAGTTGACATAATTTTGATGTTTTCATTCATTAAAAAGTTTATTGGGGGACGGATGTAGCTCAAATGGTTGGGTGTCTGTCTGCCATGTGGAGGGACCTGGGTTCGATCCCTGGGATCTCCCGGTAAAAAAAAAAAAAAAAAAAAAAAAAAAGTTTATTGATGCTTTAATTCCAAATATTATAGTTTCACTATCTTTCTGCTAAAATGACAGTCTGCTCTTAATAAGAGGTAATGAAATATCATTTTTCACCTCTGTGTAATCTGCCCAGAAAACAGATTCCATTACTTCCTCTGCTTTGTGCTTTGTCATGCTCTTGTTAATAAAATTCTACTAAAATAAGCAAACCAAAAATAGTACCTTACCTTAGAGCCAATGATAAGTCATTTGAAAGCATGAGACATGCTAGAAATAATTAGGTTTGATTGGCATGTTCCATATTTATTAATTACTTCCACATTATATTAAGAACTGCTCTGTTTATGGAAAGAGATGTCAAATCAAAGAGAAAGTCAGCCTTCCCTAGATTAATTTTGCACTGACATGATATTATTAAAATCAATGTTTCAGAGATTATACCTTTTATCTATGGTTGGGAGGCCCCGTAGACTGTTCTCACTGTCCATAATACATTCTTTCCTTCATAGAGAAACTCTGATCAACCCTACCTAAAAATAGTCATGCATTATATTCCAGTAAAGGATTTTACTCTCCTCCTTTCTGATATTGTTTGTCACTGTAGTAAATTAAACAGAGCCATTAGGTCAGATTTACAATAATCATTTATATTTTTCTTTCTTCCTCGCCAGAGGCTCTGCTAGACGCTAAAGGCATGAAAGTGAGTTTTTGAGAAAAGAGAGAACATTCACACACTCAGTGGAAAGAACTATACCAGATATTTTAACTTCTGATACTTCAAGGAATGGACTCATGGGCTGCACACTTCCAAGCTTAAGCTGACACTGCTTAGACAGCTGTCAGACTGGGTGCGTGAGGAGTTCCAGGACTTTTTTTTTTTTTTTTTGTCCAGAAGCAGATCTCTTAATGAGATCAGACTGCTCACCAAAGATTCAGCAGAACAAGGGTTAACTGAAGAGGAATGGATGAACTGATGGGGGAAGTAGCATTGTGGTTATGTGTTTGGAACTCTGTTGGTATTTTTAAAAATAATTCTGATAGGCATGTATGGCAGCCTTTGCTTGTCTGAATCTAGCTCTAACTCTCAATTTAGTCGACTCTGTTTTTGCAAACTAAAATGAAACCTTCTTTAAAATGTAAAATAAAATATAAGTGGTATTTTGTTCTCAGTCATTGCTCAGAATTAAAGAATGTATACTTGTACTGAGACTATTTCCTTTTCATGACAACATAGTTATTTACAAAGATTCAATAAGAATCTGTCCTCCCTTCATCAGGATATAATTGAACAAATCAATTGTGTAAAATAAGGCTTTGGAGGTATATCCAAGAATCTCCCTTAATCAAGCATGACATTAATAAGGAACGCTTTGCTTCATATATGGAACCAATGCCTAAAAAACTCTTCCAGGAAATGTATATGCTATTTACCACATGGCATTCAAGATCCCAGTCCTACGATGAATAAAGGTCACTTTATGGCAGAGCAGAAACCTTAAATGATCTGAGAGGCCTCAAGGAGAGAGAAATTCAACTTGGTGGAGCCAAATCTACTTGGTTTGGTTTCCTAGCCTTGGAACAGAAGAGCAAATAAAAGCAATTTTTAAAAAATCCCTGGAATGATAGAGACTATTGAGAATAGAACCTAGATTCCTTATAGAGTTTCCAGACTATCCAGAAATTTGATAGTTGCTTAGCATGGCAAGTTGCTAGCAACACTAATTGCTTGGTCCTGGAGTTCCTGACAATACAACAAAGTGGCCTATAGGACTTAATTAGCACCTACTGCTGTACCATGTGAATAAGGCCAAATAACCAAAACCACAATGAATCCAGTCATTTTTGAAATCAAGAAAAATCTGTAGAAAGTATTTATGAATACAAGGGGAGACTTTTAAAAAAATTATCCAAAACGTGGAAATATGGCAAAAGGATGACTATGTGAACTTTCAATATGATATTGGAACTTTAAGAGGCCCATTTAAGGATTATCTGACTCTCCTAGGGCAAGGGATTTTTTTGACTTACTACTTACTATTGATTATGGCCAGATTCTGTACAGGGAAAAAAAAAAACACTCGTAAGTTGCAAATGATTTCTGTTTGCTAAAATGACCCCAAAAGTTAGGGTTTCATTGCCTTGTAGGGCATTAACCAGTTTTGAATCTAATTTAGCAATCTCATAACAGCATTCCTTCTTTCGCTGATTACATATACACCTGTTTTGGTCCTCCTTTGAACCAGCCTTAGTAACCTGATAGTTCCCTCATTAATGAGTCTAAAAGATCTTTGACCTATACTTATTATATATTTATGAGAGCCATGTTTTTAACTTACAAAATATTATACTTTGGTGTCTGTTTCCCAAGGGGTGGGGTAGTGCTGTTGGGTCAGAAAAGTGAATGATTTTTGCCTCATTTTTCTGGCTTGCTTTCTCCTCACTTTTACCTTGTCATTTCAGTGCAGTTATGGGGTACAAGAAGGAGCAGTTCAGGCCATGATGCTGATATTCTTTGTCAGTTTGAAGTCAAGGCCAAGCAGGGGTGCTGGTTGATGTACTACTGATTTGGTATTGTAATAGATTTTGCTGATCAGATCTTCATACAGCACCAAAAAGCAAAACATTTTAAGTACCATATATGTCACAAAAAAATTATACATAGGACCTGGCTTAGCTATTCTTTGCATGCAGGTGCATAAAGAGATAATAGATGCTACAGCAAATGCAATATCTAGGAGAACAATCATAGAATTGAAATATATGGCATGAGAAGAATTCCAGAAAGAGAGATGGATGAAAGGCCATGATGTCTTGAACAGAAAACACAGACAGTAAAAAAAAAAAAAAAAAAAAAAAGGTAACAAGAAGACAAGATGATTGTGATGAGTATGATGATGGCTATGCCACTTCAACTTCCTTTCAACCAGAGCCTGTTCAGCCTCAACTAGGTTATATCCTCCCAACGGCACAGCTCAGACTGCCAGCAGTTCCAGGAGCACCAGGAATGACTCCAGGCATCCCTCAATGCCAGGTGTTCCTCCTCTGATGCCATGAATGCCACCAGTTATGCCAGGCATGCCACCTGGATTCCATCCCCAGAGAAGGCACACCCCACCATTCTGCAGTGAAAACACAAGAATGCCCCCTGGACCAAGAGGACCACCTCTGAAGCCTGGTATGCTGCTAGCTATGCCCCCATCTGTTCCACTGGAATTCCACTGGAATTCCTTCAGTGACTTAAGTACAGGCCGTTTCAGCTCCAGGTATCCTTAATAGACCACTGGCACCAAGATCAACAGTTCCTGCTCCACAGCCTCCAGTTACTAAGCCTCTTTTCCTCAATGCTGGACAGGCTCTGGCAGCTGTCCAAGCACCTGTTGCTACAGGTTTCAAGCCCTTAAATAGTACCTCTGCAACAACAACAGAACCCCCAAAGCCCACACTCCCTGCTTATACACAGTCTACAGCTTCAACCTTAAGTACAGCAAATAGCACTGTAGCTCGATCAGTAGCTTTGGTAACAACTAAGTCTGCTATACTTATGACAACCTGCAAAACCAGGAAGTTGATCCATCCAAATGAGGATATGTCACTGGAAGAGGGAAGGGCAGTTACCTAAACATCAATGTCATCTTCCTCAAACAGGATAGGCCCCCATCGGTAATCCATGGGTTGGACCAATTGGATGGATGATGCCACTGCAGCCAGGCTACTCCACAGCACCAAGGATGAGACTCCCAGTGCTGCCTCATGGTCAGTATGGTGGGCATCATCAAGGCACATCAGGTTAGCTTCCTGGAGTTGCCACGTAGGCAGGGATCACCACGGGCGCCCCGTGACCAAGGTGGACCTCCTCGACCTCTGACGGGAATGAGCTCCTGTAATGTCACAAGGTAGCTGTTACTGATCTACTTCATCTGATCCAATAGGTTTGGAGAGTTAACCTTTTCTCGACGTGTGCTGCTTAGATAGCCATGCTTTTGTCGATTAAAGCTCCATTGTGACTTTAAAGGACGCCATCTTCCCACATACCAGGAACTACTGGACATTTGTTTCACATGGGGAAAATTATTTAGAATAATGAAGCAGGAAATTTTCCTGAAGTTGAAAAAAAAAATCATACTTGACACATCTTGTCTCCCAGGATGAAGAAAACAGCAAAATTTAACACCTCATTTCCTGAATTAGAAAATGGAAATAGCTGTTGTTGAAAGAATATAACAAAAACAAAAATGCCATCTCTACACATGGCTCCTGCAACACAACACACTCCATCTCTCCATCTCACACATGCTCCCTCTGCCTAGAATGCCATGTCCTTCCACTTATCCTCTTCACTGTGCAGTTCCTTCTCTTGGGGATCCAGCTGTGATGGCATCTTTCTAACTTTTTAAGATGTCACCTTTTCTTACCATGAAAAGCTGAGCTAGGAGTCCCTCTTGGGTGTTCTGCATTTTCATATTACAGCACTCATGTCACCATATTGTAATTGCCTGTTTCCTTAGCTAAGAGCAGAGATGGTATGGTGTCTTAGTCATCAAATCATCACTGGCACCTAGCATATGATGCCTGGCACTTAGTATTTTGCTTAGGAGAACTTGCTGAACAATTCTGAGTGTTGATAGGGAATGGCCACAGGAGCACGTTGCTGGAATGAAAAGAAGTGGTCATTGGAACTGAGGACTTCAAATCATTGCTAAGGTCAGGATGTTGGAGCTGCCATCCGTATGGCCTCTGATAACCCTCAGGTTGATCCTGAAAGGAAGGCCAAAATGGAGAGAGCCAAATGTCTCAGTGAATATAGAGTGAGCAGGGAGACAGTAGATGATGATGACACGGAGGGCAGGGAGTAGTAGAGTCAGAGGAAGTAGCCTCAGGGAAGGTGTCTGTGGATGAGGATTGATGAGGAAGATTTTAAAAAGAAGAATGGAGGACAAGGATGCTGTGTCATCTGCTGATCCGAGACAGTGTGAAGAGTGGGTGAATGAACCTCCTCTCCTGCAGAGCGCTGCAAAGGAGGTGGTACAGACTGCTCCTCGCTTGAGGTTGGACGGGGCCATGTGACTTGTTTTGGTGACAAAAGTTGTGAGTGGCTGTGAAGTATGTCAGTGCCAGACCCTTTACATACCTCCTTTCCTTCTAGCATGGCAAAAACCATACTTGAGAGGGGGGGGGCTGCTTCATGGGTTTGCGTCCCTGAGTGAGTAGGATGGATGTAGCCTCCCTGCCAATCCACCGTGAATGAGTCACCTGAGAGGGACATGCAAGTCCTTTGTTAACTTCACAATCAGGCTAAGTGATTGGGAAAACCTGGGAGATCCTTCTCTGGTGTCACTGCAGGGAGAAAAGACCATAAACCACTTCCATTCTCTCACTTATTTATCTCTTCTTAGGACTCTTCCTACTTTAGGATATCTGGGAGTAGATGTGGTCAAACTCCCCCACCATCACGTAAACCTCAGATTTCCTCTTCCTCCTTTCAATTATGTTTATCACAGATGACAGATGAGACTCAAACTGATAGGGAGATGACTCTAAATGTTAAATATTTAGAACTACTCTAGGGGCTAAAATCCACTGAAGTCTGTCCTTTTCTGCAGAGGGCATCAAAGAGCTTTGTTTCAATGTCTATGTTCGTTTGTACATGAAGCCCTCTGAAATAAGATCCCTAGGGAAAAAAAGCCAAATTCTTCCACCCTTTTGGGTTGCCTTAAATCAGAGGGAAACTACAACTCCTGGAGAGAGATGAACCAGTAGATTGGTGTTCACACTACTTCTTGCCTTCCCACTCCACCGCTTTCTGGTCTATTGAAGGCAGAATGTTCTTCTGTACTCTCAAAGTAAAGTCTCTGTCCTTTAGATAGGCGTAGAGCCCGCCATAGTTAAGTTTTTTTCCCTCAGCACACTTTGTCTTCTTCCCTTCCCACAACAGAATCCTTGTGGGAACCCTTTCTATATGATTTGGATAAGACTAAATTCCACCCTGCCTCCCCCCAAGTCAAAATATCTAATTCCCTTGGTCATAATGATTAGTTCAAAGGTGGGTATGTGACCCAAGCTGTTCACTCAGAATCTTCCTCGAAACTTTTGATGGCATGATGGACAATGAAATACTCTCTTTTCCCTGGAAACGACAGCTGTAAGACTAACGCAAGTCAGTAACCAACTCTACTATTCTGCCTGCCCAAGAATGAAACCAAGAGAATGATCTGGTGACTTCTGAACACCAGAATCCAATGTCTGAAGCCAGATCTGCCCTTTGAACTTTCTAATCCTAACAGCCAAATTGCTTTTGTTTATGGTAGCCTAAATTGGGTTTTCATTAGAGAGTCCTGGATAATCTAGTAGGTTTATGTCCCTACAACATGAGATGGGTCAGGAGACTGGAGAATTGAGTTAACTATAAATAAAATAATCAAGTTTTAGAATGGCAAAAATAACTTTAAGATGGTGGCTGTTCTCTATCCCTAAATAACTATTGAGGAGTATGAAAAACTTTTTATCAAGCCACAAAGGACAGGTAGCATAAGCAAGCATTAAGAATTGGCATCCTGGTGAAAGGTACATGCTCTCTGCATAAATACCAAAGCCTGGAATTGAAGAACAGAAAATAACCATCATAATAATATAACTCTGCAAAGTGTTTATAGCTACAAAGCACTTTCACACATACCATTGTGTAATCTCAACACATCCTTAAGAAGTAGGTGTTGCGAATATTTTCTTAGGGTTTGGCCTTCTTCTGTCAGTATGGCACTGTTTCATCTTTGGAAAACAGCTCTTTTTCTGATGGGGAGGGGGGCAGGGGGGAAGGAGACCAGATAGACTTATTTATGCTGAAGTTTGCTTCCCAACTGCAGTGGACATCTGTTGGTTTTACCTGCTCAGCATCTCTGAATTTCTTTTAGGGAAGCATCTCTTCCCCACTGGCTATGCAAGTTGTTTGAGTGGGATGGACTTGACCCTTCCCTGCTCCAGGGGTTTACTACTCAGGTCTGGTCATTGAGAGGACCCCATTTCCAAGGTGGCAAATGGTTCAGTCAGTCATCAGCTTGACTCAGGCAAAGCTGAGAAGTAGCCCTGGGAATTCAGCTCAAGTTTTTAGAAAGAGGCGCTATCTTGGGGTTGTAAACGCAATGAACCATACTAGCTTGGAGTTGCCAGTGGACATCTTTGTCATCACTGGAGGACAGACACGAATATGGAGCAACACAGAGGCAACCAGAGCAGAGGTGGAGGAAAACCATCCTTGACTTTGCAGTGCCCAAACCTCTGGTTTCACTCCTTAGGTTCCCCAGATATGTGATCTTTTAACATGATTGTAATGTGTTTGTGGGTGAATTGGCAGGAGTGGAGAGGGAGTAAGGGATGCACCTTTTATGTACAGTCAACGCAATCTAAGGATTATCTGGTTTGTGAACTAACAGAGGTTGAAAAGTAAGAACTTACACTACAAAAAAGGTAAAGAAACCATTTCAGTAAAAACATCTAATTTTTAGAGGGCATTAATTTGAACTACATTGTAACCCAGAGATGCCACATTATACGTATTACCAGAGGGGAATACCCTTCCCCCTTGCCAATAAAACCTATGGCTAGGGAACAGTTTATGTAGCTCTGGATCTCAAGACTGCCCAGTTGAGGACTTAGAAGAATTAGGTAAGGACAGGAAGGGAGAAAGCAGGGCTATATAGCTTCTAACTAGGGTCCTGTTCCAACATATATATATATATTTAACCTGAGAACTCATCTAAGGTAATAACTATTATGAGACTTTTAATAATTTAACTAGTTGATAATTGAAAGGTATTCTGAATAACATTTAAAATTCCTATACTATATTATCGTTTTATACTTTTGGATGATGTCACATTGCCATCCCTAAAACAAAGTCTAAATTTACACTAAATCAGTTTTTTAAAAAGCAAACAAACAAACAAACATATTTTGCCTAGTTTTAACTGTGGTTTTGATAATGAAGTTCTTTTCTCCCATTTCCCCAATAAACCTAAGTGAGAGGTACTAGTATTTGGCCTCAGGACTCTTAACACCATTTGGAAGAAACTCTACTCTCTTCTCCTCTACTCTTTTTTACAGCTATGTAGGCCACTGAGGGTATACCCCATCCAATCTCTCCAAAAGTTGTGAGGCCCAAATACAATTAGAAATGTGAATGGTTTCCTGAATGATATGGAAATATTTCATGGTGACTCTCTAGCGCTTAAAATGTGCCTAAATTTGGAGTATTTTAAAAGGAATTTACAAAAAGTTTCTGACAATATATAAACAATATCTTTATTGACAGTGGGTCAATAAGAGCACAAGTTTAGTTCATAAGACACAAAAAACATTTGGAATGTAGAACATTAAATCTTCCAATATTCATGTTAGAGTACAAACATATAGTCAGATTGAACACTTGAGCATAAAAAGGACAATACTGAAATGCAAAGGCCAGAGTTCCCAGTAAAACCAACTTGGATCCAGTTCTTTAACACTATTAAAATTGAAATTCGATGGCAAACTTGAGTCTCTGGAACCATTAGATAGCTCTTGGTTAAGTGATACTCATAAGGAAAAACAAACAAACAAACAAACAAACAAACAAAAACCAGGCTCCTCTAGGTCTCAAGCAGGCTGTGTAGGGAGCAGCACCAAATGGAAGTAAAATCAGAAGGAAGCGAAGCCCCGCCTCTACAAGTCCAGAAAGCAGAAAAAGCAGGATGGTCACAGTTCTTACTCAGTAAACAAAAGGTGTGGAAGATCACACTCATTCTTAGGTAATTTCTACTAACTAATTCTTAGCTACTTCATTAAGGGGGAAAAAAAAAAAAGAAGAAAAAGATATGGAAGCTCTCTATTTAACTATTTATTGGGTGTCAGATCCTTTACCTACATTTCTTAGTCCTCACAACCACCTTATGAGAAAGGGATGATTTATTCCCATTTTACAGATAAAGAAACCAAGTCTCAGAGAGCAAGCTGCTTTTCAAGGTCACATATTTGAAAGGCCAATGTTTATTATTTCATTAGTCAAATTTTGGCCCCCAAATGGTGAATTTATTTTCATATATTACTCAAGCATTTGGAATATTGAGAAAGCTTTAATAACTTCAATTCTCTCAACAGTCATTCTGAGTAACATTCTAGGGTTAGGATTATTTTGATGCATCCATTTCCCATCTCTTTCATTCTCCCCACCCCAATTCACATATACAGCAATTGTAGCACTGCTGAGATTCTGAGCATTACCTCTGGGGTTATTTATCTGCCTTGCTCTGCTTACCAATCTGACCCACAGAAATAACTATAATGGCTACAGTCCCTAGAAAAGGATAAAGTCACCATCATCAACTTTTCCATTGTACCTGATTTCTCTGGCTGGTTTAACCCTCCCCCCTCCCCCCGCCATCCCTTGACAAGGAAGCTCTAGCCCTGGGGTTGGCAACCATTTTCTGTAAAGGGCCAACGAGAAAATATTTTATGCTTTTTGAGACATACAATGTCTGCTGCAACTATTCATCTCTGCTGTTGTAGCACACAAGCAGCCATAGGCAACACGTACATGAATGAGTGTGGCTGAGTTCCAATGAAATTTTACAAAAATAGGTGGTGGACCTAACTTGGCCCATGGGTGCAAGCCACTGCTTGACAATCCCTGCTCTAGACCATCAACATGGAATTTTAAAATAATGAGTTCAGTTTCTTTCCAGTATTCTGTTCCTCAGTCAGTCATTCTCCTATTCTGAACTTTCAAACTCTGAGCCTTTCTACCCACCTGACCCACTCCAATGTGTTTTACATCCCAAAACCTCTTCCCAGTTCTTTCAATCTGGTTTTCAATGATTTCCATCACTGCTGGGTCTATGCTCTATCCATCCTCAATGAGCTTGCTTGCCACTACCATCACTTATTTAAATTCTATCCCCTTCTGCTCAATAACACAATGAAGGTCTACTGAGAGGCAATTAGAAGGAGTAATTGGGATAAGGTGGAGGGGAAGGAGTACATAGACTGGTTGCTAGATGATCACAGAGGACAGAAAGAAGGAACCTGTCATTTTTTCTAACATTTTCTATAGTTTTCTTTCCATACAACATATTGTAATACATAATAGAGTAACAAGAAAAACTGATATTTCTATGTTTTACTAAATATTTGTTTGAGCTTTTGCTTTTGTGTCACAAATCCCACCATTGGTCTTTGCTCACCCATGTAACTTATGTCCAATATATCACTGTGGTTTCCCTCTTTTTCTACCTACTTTAGGACCCTGGGACATATCACAGTCCAGCCAGCATACAGAGAGAATAAGAACAACAAAAAATGTGGGTGAACATAAGGACCAGAGAAATGGCAACTTGTTCTTCAAGTTGCTTATCCTCAAGTAAGTCACTGTCCTGTGAGCTGTTGTCCATACCTGGGAGGAAGGTATGCACTGGTGTCATACAGTTGCTTCAGTTCTTCTTTTTGACTGGTAGCCTAAATACAATAACACATGGAGTCCATCAGCTTTTCAGACCCTCAACATTCCTGGGCTTTTTCTCAAAGTGATATATCATAGTTTACAGAAAGCTGAAAAATATATAGAAATGAAGTCTCCATGATACTGTGATTATAGAAAGCAAAGGATTCATTCAATATTAAGGATAAGAAAAGAGGGACTTGAAGAACAACTACAGTTAAGACTTTGACCCATTCTCTATTTCAGGATAACCTCCAGGGAAATGGAAAATTGAGGAAGTGCTACACAGTAGAGAGATAACTATTATGTAAATCTGTAACCAACGTAACCCATGTGAACATAACTTAGAACCTGCTTTATAAATAAATTCTAGTTATGTTCATCAAATTAGATAGCAGCCTTGGGAAGGGGGGACCCTAAGAAGCTTTCAAAAAAAAAATTTTTTTTTCTTAAGGAGGTTTTGGGGATTGAACCCAGGACCTTGTACTTGGGAAGCAGGCACTCACCACTGAGCTACACCTGCTTCCCAGGCTTTCAATTCTTAGTCTTTAAGTTTTTATGGCTAATGAAAAAAAAAAAAAGACACTCACTGGAGAAATTACACTATCTGTATATTTGGATCTCTATTTGAGAACCAAAGAGGAACAATCCTATGAGTTTTCCTGATTATAAGGATATGAGCCTTTGGCCTAACAATAACAATTTCCTTATAAAGTTATAAGCTACAGTGGGGCTTTGATATATATGACCAAAACAGGGGGAATTTGATTTTGCAATGATTATATTTTTACCCACTTCCAGGGATTTTCTGAATTTCCACAAGTAGGTTTTGGTGGTGGTGGTGGTGGTGGTGGGGAGTATAATTAAAATGTGAGCTCTCTCTCTAGAAACTTTCATAATGATCAAATCAAAGAATATAAGGAAGATTCTGTCTATGGCTTAAAGGTATGTATTATGCAAATGAAATGAAATAAATTCAGGAGCGGTCTTCTCAAGCAGCATTTCATGGGTCCTCCACCTGAACATGCAAGTATTTAACCTGTGATGAGACCAACTTACATTTCTTCTTCACATTCAGTATCTTTTCAGAGTTGCTCCTCAGTGTGAATTCTTTGATGTCTAAGGAGGGATGAACTGCACTTAAAGCTTTTCCCACATTCATTACATCTATAGGGTTTCTCTCCAGTATGAGTTCTCTGATGTTGAATAAGAGCTGATGAATGAATGAAGGCTTTTCCACATTCACTACATTTATAGGGTTTTTTCCCAAGATGAATTCTTTGATGTTTTGCAAAATTTGAACTCCGGCTGAAGGTTTTCCCACATTCATTACACTCATAGGGTTTCTCTCCAGTATGAATTCTCTGATGCTGAACAAGATGTGTGCTCTGACTAAAAGTTTTTCCACATTCACCACATTCATATGGCTTTTCTCCAGTATGAACTCTCTGATGTTTAGTAAGGGAAGAGCAATGGCTAAAGGCTTTTCCACATTCTTGACATTTATAGGGTTTCTCTCCAGTATGAGTTCTTTGATGTTTAATGAGTGCTGACGAATGAATAAAAGCTTTATCACATTCATTACATTCATAAGGCTTCACTCCAGTATGGATCAACTGATGCTGCACAAGATGTGTACTTCGATTAAAGCCTTTCCCACATTCATTACATTCATAAGGTCTCTCTCCAATGTGAATTCTCTGATGTATTGCAAGGGATGAGCTTTCTGTGAAGGTTTTCTTACATTCACTGCACTCAAATAGAATTCTAGTATGAGTTCTCTGATGCTTAGTTAAATTAGCTCTGTGGCTAAAAGATTTTCCACATTCATTGCAGGTATAGGGCTTCTCTCCAGTATGGACTCTCTGGTGTCGAATAAGCACAGAATGGTAAGTAAAGAGTTCACCACAATCATTACATTTATGAGGTTTTTTCTCTTTATAGGTTCTCTGCTTTTTCATTAAATTTGATTTCTGTTTCAATCTTTTTTCAAGTGTATGAAAGGCATAGGATCCTTTGGGAACTCTTTCTTGAGTGATAAGCACAGACTTCTGACTGAAGTTCTTCCAATATATATCATGTTCATGAGCTCTTTCCCCAGAGAGTGGATTTATATGGGTGAACATTTCTCTCAGATGTCTCTCTTGTTTTTCTTGCTGATTCTCTAACCAGTTTTCACATTCAAGAGTTGTTTCCAAGTTGGAGTCATAAACACTGTTCTTAGTCAATCTGTCGATTATTGCAACCTGACATGATTCTTCCTTGGAAAAATCTTGCACTGAAGTTGATTCCTTGCTGGGTCTAGTCTCCCAGTCTGAAAGAAATTGGAAATGCAAATTTCCTTTGTTTTCTGTGCTGAAGAAAAAGGCAGTTCTTTAATAAGAGTTAATGAAGATGAAAAGCATGCCTTCAAGGAGTATATTTGCAAAGAGAAGAAAATTAAGGGAAACTAATGCACAGTATATGCACAGAAAATGAGAAGAGCTTATTTAGGAGAGTAGGAAAATGGGAAAGATGTCCAGGAACATAGAAGGAGGGATGCAGATGAAATAATATACCTTTGGATGAGCAGACAATGAGCACACTAGGTCAGGATAAGGGAGAAGCAACTTCTCATAGAACCCTATGACTCTAATAAATATCCAGACAGTTAATACTTTGTTCTAGATTATAGTTAAGACTTCTAAATTTCTATTTCACCAATCTTACTCATGTCCAAATATGTATTCCATTGCCAGTTTAATATTTCCAAACAATGCTCTAATAATAGATATACTGGCAAAATATGAAATGATACATGCAGAAGGCTATTCATAGCAATACTAGATGACATTGTAAAAGACTGGAAACACCTCAAATATCCTACTATAGAGAGCTGACTAAACTATAGCATCTACATACAATGGAGTCCTATGCAACTTTAAAAAAGGAAGATCACTATATATTGCTAGGAAGTAATCTCCAGGAAATATTAAGTAAAAAAGAAAGGTACAAGTGAGTGTGTAAGGAAAAAAGGGGGGAGGGGGCAAAAGGATGGTGAGATTCAAATATATATACCTATTTGATTATATTTTCAGAAACCATGGAAGGATCAACCAAAGCTAATAAAAATTGCTACCTATAGGGCAGGTGTCTTGAGAGGTAAGAGGGCAAAGATGGAAATTAATCTTCTCCAAACATATCTGTAGCAGTTTGGCATTATTTATGAATTCCAAAAATAGATATTGGTTTATGCTTGTAAACTGGTCTGTTCCTCTGGGCGTGATTAAATTATGATTAGGGCTTTGATTGGGCCACATCAGTAGGACGTTGAGTCCCTGCCCCTTGGTAGGCAGGGATTCACAGATGAAACTACATGGCAGAGCAGAGGAGTTAGTTGGAGTTTTGATGTTAGAGTTCTGATGTGGAGTTTTAATAATGGAGCCCAGGGAAGTAAGCACATAGAGGAGCTTGGTCATGAGGAAGGAGAGAAGGCCCTGGGAAGAGGTGAGCTGTTTGTCTGAGTCTATAGCTGGCCTTGTGAAGATAGCAGAGGAGCTGAGCCCAGAGACAAGCAAGCCCTGGGAAGAGAGGAACCCAGGAAGCCTGAACACTCGCAGATGTTTGCAGCCATCTTGCACCAACATGTGGCAATAGACTTTGGTGAAGGAAGTAACCTACGCTTATGACCTGGTAACTGTAAGCTTCTACCCCCAATAAATACCCTTTATAAAAGCCAACCAGGGGGCAGATGTGGCTCAAATGGTTGGGTATCTGTCTCCCATATGGAGGGACCTGGGTTCGCTACCCAGGACCTCCCGGTAAAATGAAAAAAAAAAAAAAAAAAAAAAGCCAACCAATTTCTGGTATTTTGCATCAGCACTCCTTTGGCTGACTAATATAATTATAATATCCAATATAAATATATTAGGATGTTTATATCCAATATACAACTATTTTATAAAGTTAATATAATTTGAATAGTATGGTTCTGTTAAAGGAATAAATAGCCAAATCAGTGAAACAGAAAAGCAAGTTCAGAAATAATCTCAAGTATATATAAGAATTAAGGGCAAATAAGGTAAATGTGCCTTGACAGGATTTTTTAAAGTAATGCTTCCATAATTTGTTAGCTGCCTTCTGTCAGTTATTTTTTTTAAGTTGAAATAAAGTTTTTCTTTTTTTTTTTTTTTTAGAAAAATTAAGGGTAATATGAAGGTGACATTTCAAATCAGTAAACAAAAGATTTTGTTTTTCTAACATATGGTGCTATGATAACTGATTAAACATTTGGAAAAAAATTAAGTTAGATCTGTCCCTCATTCTAAACATCCAAATATATTCTATTTGTTATCTATCTCTTCTTCTGTCATCCATTCATTCAGCAAATATCTATTAACCTACTATATATGTACTATACTCTGCTCTAGGTACTATGGACAAACAGATGCAGTCTCTATGCACATGGAGGGAGAAAGAATTTAATTTAACAGTCACAAATTCACAACTGTGGGGAGTATTGGGAGAGAATGGCAAGTGTTGCTATGAAACAATTTGAGGAGATGGGGAAAACCTTCCTTGAGGAAGTAATCACTGAGCTGGATGATGCATACCAGGTAGAAGAGCCAAGTAAATGATATTGGACTTGGGTGAGCATTCCAGGTGATACATACAAAAGCAATGAAGTGAACATTCTCAGGAGAGGAAATGAGACGTACAAAAAGCCTGAGATGAAAAGGACATTCAAGAAGAGCAGCCTGGCATAGTGGTTGAGAATGCAGACTTTGGAGGCAGAATGTATAAATCTGAATTCAGCTCTGCCACTGACTGGCTGTGTGACTTTGGCAAGTTATTTAACCTCTCTGCTTCAATTTCCTTAAGAGTAAGATGGGACAATAATGGTAGCTACATCATGAGGAATAATAATGGTACCTACCTTAATGAACATTAAATGAGAATAAAAGCATTTAAAACTCTGCCTGATACAGTGAAAGTGCCATGTAAGTGTTTGCTAAAAAATAAAACAAATATATTGATATAAGGCTGGTATAGATAGGTAGAGAGGTAGAGATCTCTTAAGTGTTGTCGATGTATTCCCAGCAGTCTGCAAGTTCAAAACTATTTTCAGAGTAATACTTAGACGTCATTTTTTTCCCTCACTGTCTTGATATTTGCACTGACAGAGAAAAAGCAATGATGGGAAAATTGCCAGTGCTCTAGTACAAATCAGGACAGTGACACCAAATGTATTAGTAATTCTATTCTTCCCCACCATGTACTCAGCTAAAAAGAAAAAGCTAGTTTCACTTAAAAAAACAACCAAGAAAGCATTAAAAATTATTAATTTCATTAAATCTCAACCCATGAGTACATGCCTTTTTAATATACTGAGGGATGAGACAGAAAATGTTCATACCAAAGTATGATGGCTGTCTTGAGAAAAATTACTTGTGCAATTGTTTGAGTAGGGCACTACTCACTTTTCACAGAACAGTATTTTTAGGTGAAGGAATGACTTAACAGTCTAACTATGTTATTCAAGTTGGGTATCTGGCAGGCATTTTCTTGAAAATGAAAAAAGTGAGCCTGTGTCTTCAAGGAAAACTGATAGTATTTGATAAAATTCAAGTGTTCAGGCAAAATTTAGAATTTTTAGAAAACTTCCAGGCACCATCAAGAGTCCGAGTGCTTCCCAATACTTAGAGACTTGTCTGATAAAGTCAGTGGTGATATTAAAAAAATGTTTAGAAGATCTGCCTAACTCAGTGAACCAATATTTTCTAAAAGAGCAATGGAATTTAATAAAACAGATTATGAAAAGTTCATGGGTATGGTTTCAGATTCACAATGCACCTAAGCTTTAAGAAATTACCATCTGTCCAGTTTTGATGTGGTATCACAGAATATCCACAATTATATGAAAAGGCTACTAAATACTCCTCCCATTTCTAATGATACATCTGTGAGACTGGATTTTCTTCAAACATTTCACCTGAAACATTATCACAACAAATTGCACTCAGACACAAGTACGAGAATCCTGCTTTCTTCTCAGAAGCTAGTATGAGAATCCCACTTTCTTCCATGAAGCCAGACATTAAAGAGATTTACAAAAGTGTAAAACAATGTCATTCTTCTCATTAATATTTTTTATTTCAGAAAATAATTACTTTTCCTAAAAGTTATATTATCTTTGTTAACATATAGTTGGTTTATAATTGTTATTTTTAAATCAGTTAATAAATATCTTAACATTTGATCAGTTTTAATTCCTAAATACACTAAGTATTAGTATATATAACCAAAAGCTCTTGAGGGTCCCTGTGGTAGGTTAAATTATGTACCTCAACAAACACAGGTTCTAAATCTTAAGCCATGTCTTTCTGGATGTGAATCTATTATAAACAGGATCTTTTGAAGATGATGTTATTTTTAGTTACGTTGTGGCCAACTGATTTAGGATGGTTCTTAAGCCGTATTACTGAAGGCCTTATAATGAGAATCCAGAAGTCACAGAAGCCAGAAAGGAGAGGACATCGCTATGTGACTGGAGTCAGCGAGAGAGACCAAGGAACCTCAAGGATTGCTGGCAGCCAGCACCAGAATGCCAGACTTGAAAGAAGTCAAGCCTTGCTGATCTCCTGATTTTGGACTTCTTATAGATCAGGGGTTCTTAACCTTTTCTGTTCCATGAACTCCTCTGCAAGTCAGGTGAAATGAATATTACTGTAATCTATTAATTGCATACATTCATAAGTGAAGAAAATATTAGATTTCAGTTAGAGGACAGAGAAAATAAAGATAGTAAGTTGATTTTTTTCAATTCAAGCTCACAGACTCCCTGAAATCTTTCTACGGACCCCTAAAGGGTCACCTGGTTAAGAATCCCTGTTCTAGATTCAAAACCATGAGCCAATAAATTCCTGTTGTTAAGCCAAAACCCCCTATGTGGTGTCTATCATAAAAGCATGGTAAACCAAGATGGTCCATAATAATTTTTAAAGAGTTAAACTAGGTCCTTGGTCAAAACAGGTAAGAACTGATAAGATAGAGCACAGAGATGGAGGGAAAGTAGTGTGACATAAGGCTGGAATAATAAATAAAAGCAATATTTTGCAGGACTTTGCAGGCCTCAAGGATTTGGGTTGTTTTCTTGACAGCAAGGGGAAGCCATTAAAATGTTTTAAGCAAAGGGGTAACACAATCAGATTTGTATTTTGAAAACAACACCCTCACTGTGATGTACAGAATAGAGGCAGGGAGATTATCATAGTAGTCAAGGCCCAAAAAAAAAAAAAAAAAAAAAAAAAAAAAAGGAAAGGTCGGGGAGGGTATTATGAAGGAATGTTAACTGTGAAGAAATATTCTGAAGATAACTAAGTAAATGCAATGATGAACTGGATAAGAAAGAGAGGAAGTATAAAGATTGTAGATTTCTGGCTTGTACAATTTGATAAGACAGTGAGTGTTGTTAAGACACTAATTGCAAGAAGGAATTTGGGTATATATCAGGCACTCAGTTTTAAACATGTAGTATTGAGGTGTTTTTTACAAAGACAAATGGACACATCAAAAAATTACAATGGAAATATAAAGTTGGGACTCATCTGCATAGAGATGATAATTTGGTTGAGGGAATGGATGAAACTACCTCAGGGAAAGCAGAGGCTGCAAATAGGTGGTGCTAAGAAAAGGAAAAAAATTATAATGTCTAACAATAAGGGAATGGTTAAATAAACCATGGGATATGCCTACAACGACTATTATGCAGGTATAAAAATAATGAGATGGAATATATATATTTACTGGGTAGGGAGAAAGCAGCAGAACAATACATTCATTATGACACTATTTACCACCAAAATGTTATTAGTAGAGAGGGAGATCGAGGGTGGAAGAAGAGTTGTTGATTTATTTGTATTAAGTTTTTGACAAGGAGAACTAAAAATACCTTTAAAGGATGAAAAGTACAAGAGGAAGAAGACTAGCTCCACTTCCATATTTCCCATTGTCTCTACCTTCCACTCCAATCTGTTTCCTGTCCCCTCCACTCCACTGAAACTAACTTTAAGTTAAACAATGACTTCTATGTTGACAAACCCAACAGTCCTCTTTCTGCCCCTCTCTTATTCCACCTTCCAGCAGTGCTCAACACTCTTATCTTTTGTGAAGCACTTTCCTTACCCATGTCTCATGGCTTGAAATACCTGAGTGTCAGTGACTCCCAGCAGTACTTAAGGAGGAAATATACAGCTTAATTGCTTTTATCAGAATGGCTAAAAATTAATAAGCTATTCTTTTTAATGAAGAAGTTAGAAAGAGATCAAGTATAAAAGAGTTGAAGGAAAAAAATAATGCTTAGAGCGTTAAGTTAATGAAACAGAGAAAAGACTAACATAAAATAGGCAAACCTCTGACAGAACGTAAATAAAACAGTATTTGGAAAGAAAAGGGCAAAATAACAACAGATAAAGCAGTTATTTAAAAATCATAAGAGAGCATTATGAAAAATTCATGCCAATTAAATTAGGTATCCACAACAAGATGGATAATCTCCTAAAGAAAACAATGTAATAGCAAAAAAAAACCAAACTGCCTAAAGAATAAATACAACTGTATCCATTAAAGATACTGAGTCTATAGTTAAATTAAAATGCACACACACACACACACATATACACCCAGCCCAAGAGGTTTTCTAAGTATATTTTGAAACCTTTGAGGAAAAAAATATCACTAGTTTTTACATTGACACCAGTTAGACAATAATGTTATCCTTCCAGTTAGACAATAATGTTATCCTACCCAATTAATTTTTGAGACAAATAGAAGCTTAATACCTACAATATATGAGAAAACAATTAATGGGCCAATCTCATTTATGACTACTGGCACTAAATTCCTAAAAAAGATAACAGCAAAATAAACCAAGGTATAAAAACGGAGTTTGTCATGAAGGATTTAGCAGTAAGCTAAGAATAGAGAGCTTAGCTGAACTAGGCCATAAAGCATGCACACACAAGAGATGCAAGCATAGTTTAACTTTAGGAAAAACTATTAATGCAATTCACCACAATAACAACAGAAATAAGATATAAGGATTAGAAAAGAGGAAATAAAACCATTATTATTTGCAGACTATATGACTGCCCACATATTAAACTTATGAGTCTCTATAGATAATTATTAGAACTAACAAGGGTTGAACAAGGCTAATGGTTATAAGATCAGTATTTGAGAACTAGCTTTCCTATAAATTAACAATAAACAATTAGGAAATTTAATTTAAAAAATCCAACAAATCAAGAAAAAGATGAATAGCCCAATTAAAAAAAAAGGGGGTGGGGGGAGAACAAAGGGTATCAACAGTTAATTCAGCATGAGGAAATCTGAATAGCCAAAAACAAACCAAATACTCAAACTCACTCATAACCAGATAAATGAAAAAAATTTTAAATGAGGTATTTCATACCCATCAGATAAAAAAATTTCTAAGTCTGATTACATCAACTGTTAGTGGGACCTTGACAATTCCTAGTAAAGATAAACATGTGATTCCTTAAGATCCAGCAATTCTTCCCAGTCTAACCTAAACCAACCAGCACAGCTGAACCAAAAGAGCCAATAAAAGGATGAACCTTGCAACTCTGTTAGTAATGGCAAGAAAGTGAAAATAAACTTTTATTCACACAATGGACTTCCTCCACTGCAGCTGAAATGAATAAAGGCAATTCATATATATTAACATAGATTAATTTCAAAACACAACATGGAGTTTTAAATTCAGATTATGAAGAAAAAGCAGAACATAATAAAACATACATATATTTTATATACCTATGTGTGTGTATGTACACACACAAACGTGGACTGAGTCACACCAACTTCAGGATAGTGGTTACTTCTAAGGAGAAAGTAAATCCAGGGACTTTAACAGAATCCAGAATATTTTATTTTTTAAAAAGATATCACATACCTACCGGAATGGCTAAAATGAAAAAAAAAGACAGACACCAGCAAGTGTTGGTGAGGATATGGAGCAACTAGAACTCTCATCTTCTGCTGGTGGGAGTGTAAATTGGTATGACTTTGGAAACCTGCATGACAGTTTCTACTGAAGTGAAGATACACCTACCCTACGACCCAGTAACTCCACTGCTACATATATATCCAGCAGAAATGCATCTGTGTGTCTACTCAAAGATGTACAGAATATTCTAACAGCACTATTTCTAATAGCTCAAACCTGGAAACTACCCAAATGTCCATCTGCAGGAGAATGGATACACTGTAGCATGATATAATGGAATACTGTACAATGAGAATGAATGAGGACAACATGAAACAGCCTGGATGAATTTCACAGCTCATGTTCAGAGAAGGAAGCCAGATAGTAAGAGAAGATACAATATGATTCCAGTTATATAAAGTTCAGGAACAGTCAAAACTAAGTTATAGTGTTATTAGTTAGGATAAGGTTATACTTGGGAAGGAGGTGACAATTCAAAGAGGGCATAAGGGTGCTTCTAGGATGCTGGTAAAGTTCTATTTCTTGATTGGGTGCTAGTTACACGAATGTGTTCCAATCTGTAAAAATCGCAGAAGCTCCACACTTAAAGACAGAAGTGCCTCTGTGCCTTTATTTTTTAAAATGTTTAAAAAACATGTCAAATAACAGCACAGAGTCACTTCTAATACTATTTATTAAGCAACTGAAAAGTGTCTCTCCTTCACTGTCCTGCCGGGCTATCATTTCAGAAGACATAGTTCTAATTGACTTACCTGAATTGTTTTTGGGGGCTTTTTTCTCAAGCATCCATGGTTCTTTTCCATTCTCCAGACTGTAGTTCTCAGCTTTGGAAACTGGAAGCCCTACTCATAAAAAAGAAGGAAATAGGACTTAGCTCTTTGTGATGGGCACAAAGGTCTCTCCTGGAGCATAGTAATAACCCTTGATTTACAGAGAAGAGAGGATGTAACAGGAAGCTCTGGAGTAAGGGAGGATGGGCCTCTAAAGGTAGCTTAAAATACCTGCAGCAAGAGTCTGGGTTGATAAGGAGTTCCCTGGGTTTGAAAAGATAAATGTTTTCTCCTGTCAACATAGAAGGAAATTTCCCTTTCCTTCCTTCCTGAGGATATTTTAGAAAGACATTGCAGATTAGTCCTTAGCTTAGGAAAGGAGATGGAGAAACTGGGACCTGGGCGGCAGCAGCACAAAGCTGTGACTGTGCTAACTACAGTGTTTGTCTTTTAAAGGTTTCCTTTTCTTGCTTCTTCAGCCACTAGCACTTACTTTCTTGGGGAATTCATTACATAAGGTTTGGAAGGGTTAACACTCCTCACACAAACACACACATGCACATACACACACACAGTGGTGGGCTCATGATCTAGAACCCACCAGAAAGTACTCTATCTCCCCTGCTAGAGTGATTGTTCCAATGATAGACATATGACCCGTCTGAGTCTCTCAGAGCCCTCTCTATGTTTTGCTGAAGCTCCTGGGATAAAAGCACTTCTTTTTTTTTGCTTAGCTCTCTAATTGGAAAAATAATGTAATCCCGGAGGTGCCAATAGCCACCTTTGCCAAGTGGGGAGTTCTGAAGACTAAAGCCAATACTGGACAAAGCCAAGTCAAGGGATAGGAAAAAATAAAAGAAATTCTTGATGATGTATTTGATCCTCTGAATCAACCTTTTCCCCCCTTTAAGCTAATGTGAATTGAGTTCCTAACCCTTGAGTCCAGAGAATCTTGATATACAAAAAGCACAGACATTTCACAAAGGACCTAGAGCAGACATAGACTTTTCTTCCATAGGCCCAAAGGAATTAATGCTTTATGACTCCTGAATGCTAGAGTGAAGGCTTTATTAAGCTATTTTCTTTTCAATGATGTAATGGTGGCCCCCAGGCAGATTTCAGAGTCACAGTGAGAAGCCATCCTTACAAAGTGACACCAAGTTCCTATAGTTCTCCAGCATCACGTCCCTTTGTGCAGGATCCAGCTTCCCCCACTCCTCTGGGGTAAAGTCCATGGCCACATCCTTGAATGTCACTGATTCCTAAAACATAAAACGTACTTCTGTTCATCATTCTTCATTCAACAGCCTCCCATCCATTCCCCCAGCTGCCTATGGCCCTGGAGCAGAGGCATGAGATACATTCAAAAGGGGGAAGAGACTATGATATACGAGAAGGATTCATATAGTATTCAGATTGTGAATATTCTACACAAAGTCACTGGATATCAGTTATGTATCTGGTACACTGTGCTAGACTCAATGTGAGAACCAAAAAAACAAGACCATGAGAGATTGAGAGATTATGATTTTTCTGGGGAATTAGGAGTTTAAAAGAATTAAACAATGTGTTGATGTAAGTTGGCAAAGTAAACAAATGGAGGCAGAGAAAAAAAAGAAAGGCATGCCTGAATAACTCCCCTTGTAAGACTCAAAGAAAACTTGAAGAATCTAGCTAATAAGGAGATGAATCAAAATACAGCGCTTACAAATGGAGAATACATGGAATGAAAAGAGTAGCAGTGAGCACCAAATCCATTTAAACATGGAATCGAGTCAATAGCTTTTGCTTATCAACTTTTCATTGCTACCAAAAAGAATGCAAATATAAAAATATTTTAAAAAGCTACATGCATAATATAAAAATAACACAGCAATAAATTGTGTATGTGTGTCTCTAAAAGGGTGAGAAGAAGGTGAAGAGGTAAAGAGGAGAGAGAAGAGGAGAAAATATATAGTGCTCTTTCTATCTTTCCTGGGGACAGAGGCATCTTGACAATTTTATTTCTGGAACAGATAAATTAAGAAGTATAGGTTTACATATATTATGTATCCAATAGTAACAAAACCAGAACCCAAAAATATTTTCTAATTAACCAGGATGGGAGGTGGAGATGAAGCAGGAAAGAAAAACAAAAATAAAACAAAAAATGATTTTGCAAAAGATAGAAAAAAGCAGTAAAGCAGGTTTATGTATATGTGTGTATAATTAAGAGGATGACAAAAGTGACCTAAACATATAAAACCAAATATAAATTGGATATACTTACTCATTAAAAGAAACAGATTTTTGGGGTAGGATCTAAGATAAAGATCTAAAATACAGGTTCTCAAAAGCTTTAAAGTAAAAGTTTGCATAAGTTACCCTACAAATGCAAAAAAAAAAAAAAATAGGTTGCTACTACAATATTATCAGGAAAAAATGAGTTCAAGGCAAAAGGCATCAAACTGAAAAATGACCAAAACAAATTGATCAAGGGTACAGCTCTTAACTCATAAAAGTTTATGAATAAAATATAGGATTAAGTTTGTATAATACAAAAACTATAAGGAGATAGATATGCATCAGTATTGAATGACCTTAACATACTTTAAGTAAAGCCATAGAGAATGTTAATAATATTCCAAGGTTGTTCAAGTAAACATGTATCAAATACTATAACTTGATAGAAAACAACTTCTATTTAAATATTTATTTGAAAATAAAATTAACTGTATAAATCACAAAATAGCCATTAAGTAGACAAGATATAATAAGGAAAAAGTACCTGGATGATAAAATCTGCTTAGAAATAAAATGAGTAACTTCCAAAATGAGCTTCCAAACCCTTGAACCATTACAAAAGAATAACAGGAACAACAAAAGTGCAAATCAATGTACAAAGGCATAAAAAACAAAAGATATAATGAAAGAATTATAAACAGAATTATAAAATCACAAGGCGGGGGGCAGATATGGCTCAAATGGTTGGGCATCCGTCTCCCATATGGAGGGACCTGGGTTCGATCCCCAGGACCTCCCGGTAAAAATAAAAATATAGAAGGCACATGGGGGGAAGCAGCTGTGGCTCAATCAGTAGGGCTCCCGTTTACCATATGGGAGGCCCCGGGTTCGGTTCCCGGGGCCTCCTGGTGAAGGCAAGCCTGCCCCACATGGCGTGGTTAGCTGACCCAGCGAGCACAAGCAGCAAGGGGGGGGGATAAATGAATAAATAAATAAATAAAATCTTTAAAAAAAAAAAAAAGAAGGCACATGGGCTGCCAGGCCCCACACACGGGTGTACCTCCAGGCCCCATGCGCAGGTGCTCTGTCAGGCCCTGCTGAGCCACACAGCAAGATGATGACGTAACAGGAGAGTGACGCAAGGGAGAGCCAAGATGAGACATGCCAAAAAACCAGGAACTAAGGTGGCGCAGGCGGTAGGACACCTTTCTCCTACATCGGAGGTTGCCAGGATCGAATCCCGGTGAAGACAGGAGGAGAAGAGAATTGCCCAACAAATGGATACAAAATCAGCAAAAAAATGGGGTGGGGGGTGGTGTAAAAATGGATAAAAATAAGTAAATCTTTTTTTAAAAAATCACATGGCGAGAAAAATTTGAAATATACAAATAATCCAATAAATTATGTAAATAATTAATTAAAAGGTGAATGGGTTAAATTCCTCCACATAAAGAAAAAAAAAGCCACAGCCTGCTTACAAAATAAGACACTCAAACAAAATATTGCAAGGTTGGGGTGGAGAAAAGAATGGAGGGAACTATAGTGTACCTTGTGACTAAATATAGCAGTATGAGCATAACAAAATAAATGGGAAAATAGACATCAAACTGTTAACCTCAGCAGGGAGAGAGGAGGGGGCTTGAATCTGGAGAGGCAGATGGACAGTATCACTTTTTTTATGCTTGCCTTGTTACAATGAGTAACAACTAAAACTTTAATTTTAAAAAAATTTAATACAGAAAAGACAGAAAATATTCCAGGCAAATTCTAAGGAAGAAAGTTGCAATATTGGCATAAAAAAAAAATTGAATGCAAACCCAAATGGGTTTTCTATTTCCATAAAAGGTTCAATCCACCTCCAAGTTATAACAGTCTTGAATCTACTATCAAAGAGTTAAAAATAGATAAAGCATTCATCCTTCTTCTGGTGCCTGTACCTTATTTTCCTCTGGCCACTATACCTGGTCATTTTTAGTCCATGTAGTTCAGAAGGTACTGACTCCATCTCTCCTCGTGTGTGTGTGTGTGTATGTGTGTAAGCATGCACTTATATGTGTGTGCAAGTAGGTATATTCCACAGCTTTGGGCAGTTAGAGAATCACACTGAGATCTGGTCAGTGACTGGTCCAGGACATGGACATAATACCCCAGGACTTCTGCTAGAAGGACTGGGAAAGGTAACTGGGAGAGAAGCTGATCCTCAATATGGGAAGATGGAAGCCTAAACAGGTAAGAGCAGGCAGGACTAGGAGAAAAGCTTGATTGACAGCAAAACCCATGGAGAGAGAACAGGTCAGTGAAATGGAGAGAGAATAGGGTCTAATGTTACCCTGCATCTACCCCAACCTGAAACCCGTGGATTTCTCAGTTATGTGAGTACAGAATCCTGGTTTTATTATGTTTTACTTGTGCTAATTTTCATCAGCTTTCGTTAACTTAAAGCTTCTTGACTTTAAGGCTGATATAACACAGTCAAGAAACCAATGGAGACAGGCAAATATATAAATGACTGTGAAAAGTGGCTTTTACAAACATTAACAGTGTGCAACAGCCACCTTTTTTATACCTTGGATCATAGTAGCAACGAGAAAGACTAATTAAAGAATTTTTGGACTGTGGCATGCCACATCATGAAGAGTTTGGTTTTTTCCCTACCCATGTATGAAAAAATTTTCAAACATATAGAAAAGTTGAAAAAACTGGTACACTGACTACTCATACATCTACCACCTAATTCTACAAGTCTTAATATTTGCGATATTTGTGCTTTTTTTGGGGGGTGGGGGTGGGCGTTGGATTTCAAAGTAAGTTACAGACACAATAGCCCCTAAAATATTTCAGTGGTCATCGTCTTGGAGGGCTGGATTCTAACTGTAACTCTTTAAATTAGGCCTTCCTTGGGCTTCCCTGCATTCCTCTGACCTACTTCAGTACTTATTTTTATAATTTATACCAGCACTTAAGGTGCTTTCTTAAATTCCTAGTTAACTGCCATGTTTATGTTGTCTACTCTAGGGAAACAAAAGGTTTAAGAGGTGTGCACCACATTTTTTTTTTTTTGGAGGTACTAGGGATTGAACCCAGGACCTCGTACCTGGGAAGCTGGCACTCAACCACTGAGCTACATCTACTCCCCAATGACAGAGTTGGTTTTTTCATTTGTTTGCTTGTCTGTTTTTAGGAGGTACCAGGGATTAAACCTGAGACCTCGTATGTGGGAAGCAGGCGTTCAACCATTTGAGGTACATCTGTTCCCCCACATTTTCTTTTAAAATAATTTCCCACATTACCAAACTGTAGTAGATTGAATTGTGTCCTCCATAAAGACATGTTTAAGCCCTAGCACCTGGTTGTGTGGGTGTGGACTCATTTATAAATAGGCTCTTTGAAGATCCTATTTAGATGAGGCGAAATTGAATGAGGGTGGGCCTTAATCCAACTAACTAGAGTCTTTATAAGGAGAAGAAGGTTAGACAGAGACACAGATGACTGTGCAGAAGGAGCAGGAGCCACAGGAGACAGAAGGTGACAGACTGTCATGTGATGGAAGTATTGACTGTCAACGAGCCATCACCAAAAAGTGACAGATTTTAGAGAAAGCATGACATGTCAGTACCTTGATTTTGGACTTCCGGCCTACACAACTATGAGACAATAAATACCCATTGTTTAACCCAACCAGTGTGTGGACTCTGTTACAGCAGTCCTGGTATATACTAAGATACAAGCACAGAAATCATGTAGGAGGCTGAAGCAGGTAAAGACTCCTTACATACTTGTTGAGTGACAATGAATGCTAGATGGAGAAGAAAGGTGCCATAGATAAATAGAAAACATTTTCTACTGATTCCATTTGTCACCATGAGTAGTTTCTTAGAATTAGAGCTCAGTACTCTAGACAGGCTCTGTGGACAAAGAAACTCCACAGCTAAAAGAAGGGGGTGTGTCTGTACTGAGAAAGAAGGTGGAATTTCAGTAATCAGTAGAAACTCACACTCACCTGGGATCTGGCTGTTAGGCGCAGAGATGCCACTTCTCCCTTTTCTGTGCTCCTCTCTTGGGAAAGGGGAGAGTCCTGGGAAGGCAGAGCTGAGGGCGAGAAAGTAGGAATGATGGGACCTAGAATTATCCTGTGACTCAGATTTACCAGTCTAGAAATGCCTTCACCACATTCATAAAGCTACCTCTACAATCCCTACAAAAACTGAGGCTGAAAGGAGGCCCCAACCAACCCTCCCAGGATAGTGGCAGAATGTCCAGGAATGTTGTTATTTGGGGCTTAAGTCCAATCCCTTGCTCCACTGGAAACATCCCATTATTGTGAGGGCAAAGTGGGATAAAAGATGCAGGAAAATATTTTTGTCAACTGAAAAGCTAAATTCTCAGACCTATTGATGGAGACTAGAATGGCATAATCTTTTGGGAAGAAGAATGTGTGAGAAAATAAAATAAATGAGGCTATGGTCAGGTTTAGAGGCTGACAGTTTATTTTGGGGGTGGCTTTGAAGGGTCCACTGTGCACATTCTCCCCCCCATTCTCACTCAAAGAGCCCACCCAACCCCAAGGCAAAGGAGACAGTTCTCTGCAGAGGCAAGTGAAGAAGAATTTCGCCCCTCCAAGACCCCAGTTCAACCCTTCGGCATTGCTCACCTCTCTTCTCAGGCATTTTGGTCAAATCTGTCTCCATGGTCACCGCCTTCTCCCCGTTTAGAAGACTCTGATCTTCAGCCAGATTCAGACTTCTCTGGGCAGAACAGTTATAAGTCCCCGAGACCTCGCAGTCCTCCTGTCTGCCTGTCCTGTGCGGGCTCTGCTGAGAGGTCTCGGGCAGGTCAGGTTTCCTCACTCAGGAGCCTGGCTCGGTCCTACGGAGCTGGGGCCTGGGAATCCGGGAACAGCTATCCCCGAGGCTGAGTCCTCATTTGGATGCCTGTCCCTGCCGCAGGGAGCTGTCCTCGCGATGACCGAGCGGTTGGCGGTGGCCAGAGGGAGCAGACACCCCCCGCCGCGCTCTGGGACCCCGCCGCAGACCCACGACCCCGGGCCCGCCCACGTCCCGGGGAGGTAGCAGCGCCCGGAGCGCTCACCAGGAGACACGAAGAGCGCGGGCTGGAGGGATTCAGGCCCCAGAGAGTGGGGATGCGGGCTCAGGGTCTGCCCTCAAGACCCCTTCCAAAAACGCAACCTCCAACCCCTGTCTCGGCGCAGAACGACTCCGGGGGACTCCACCCAGACCCCGCAGAGAAAAGCGGTATCCGAACGACCAACTCACCTCCCTTCGCGGGAATGACAAAGACTACGAACTTCTTGGGCCGCCTCCGAGTCGCGCATGCGTAGAAAGGAACCGGGTGTGGGCGATGAACCTGGTTCCTCCCCGGAACTACGATTCCCAGAAGGCTCTGGGCGCCGCCGGGCGCCTTTTCCCAGCAGGTGGGAGGCACGCATAGCGTGGTTGGGGGACCCTAAGAACTAGCGGGGTCCGCCCCTCTCGCGAGAGTGTGGGGTCGCGGCGATCTTGTCGGATGCAAGGGTGGGGGTGCTTAAGGGAATCAGCGACTGTTCTTGGGCTTTGTCCGCACGGTTAGGTTAGGTGCTGTGGACTTCAATCCAAAGCTCTCTTAGGAGAAATATAATAGAGTATATGGCTTTTATCCATGTTTTTGTTCTACACAAACTCATCCTTTGCCTTCAAACAATGTGGAAGGTGTTTTTTCAGGAACAGCAAGCTCCTGTTTGTACACGCAATCCGATGTACACGCATCTGTAGACTAAGGCTAAAAGTTCACGATGTGAGATGAAGAAATCATAACAGTTTCAATAAATTGGAACAAAAGGTTCTTTGCAGGCATAAAAAAAGTTTTGATTTATCAAGAGAGGCTGTTCTCACAAGGGAGCATGGTTAACAGTCTCTAATTCTATTATCAGACTACCCACCTACCTCAAACTCAGCATGTCCAAAACTTACCTTGGGTCTCAAACTTGCTCCTCCTCTTCCCGATGAATGATATCACTGCTCACTGGCCAATTTGCACAAGCCAGAACCAGAATATCCTCCTCAATTCTTCTTTCTCAGGGTCTATTTATCACCAAGGCCTATATTTAAGAAATATATGCCCTGGGGTGCTGGGGGAAGGGAACAGTCAAGATCTAAAGGGTTGTTTGGTGTTCATGGGGAAGGTTTTTCATTACCTTACAGTAATGGACACAAGACATGGTAAATATCATCAAAATTATTAAACTGTATCATCTAAATTGTAAACTATACTTTAAATCACTGACAATGTTTAGTTGCCAAAAAATAAAAATAAAAATAAAGAAATATATGCAGTCATCAATATAATAATTACGTAAGTACATATTTTATGCATTTTATATAATGAACTTATAATATGTTAATTATATTTCTTAAATAACTATCCATTTTGTCCACATCTCTCCATTCTCACCAGCATTACATCAGTTTTGGCCACCATTTCACACAAACAGAAACAAAAGTTCATTGAAACATTATTTACTCTTATCACATGCAATGCACTTTAGTGTTCATTCTTCTTGTCCATTTTATTCATTCACTTTTATCTCATTTTTAAAAATGCAGATTGTGTGGTACTAATCAACTATATGAACACCTAATAGTAAGAACTTTGGATTTTACTCTTGTTTGGGAAAACACCTGGAGATTTTGAGCATAGGTGAGGCATGATCTAACCTGTTTTCTTTTTAAATTTAATTACAAAAATTTTTTAAAAATATTTTTTAATTAACAAAAGTTGTGAACTTACAAAACAATCCTGCACATGTGTAGAATCCCCCCACAGCAACACTTCACCAACACACCACACCGTTGTGGAACATTTGTTACAGATTATGAGGTAATATCAGACTATTAGCACTAACTGTGGTACCTTTGGCATATTTTTTCCATATTCCCCTATTATTAACACAGTACATCTTCATCAATGATGCAAGAATATTACAGTATTGCTGTTAACTATAGTCCATAGGGTACATTAACTATATTTTTCCCATGCTTCTCCACATTCCCACCACCCTGCAATAGTGACATACATCCATTCTAGTTCACAGAAGGACATTCTTACATTTGTACTATTAACCACAATCCTCATCCACCTCTGGATTCACTATGTTATTCAGTCCCTAGATTATTCTCTAGCTTTCTTTCAATTGACATTTACATTCCTAGACTACACTTTTCAACCATAATCCCATTTATAAACCAGCTGCTACTCACTATAATGTTACCATCAACTCTATCCATTTCCACATATTTACAGTTAAGTTAATTAAAACCTCTATATACATTAAGCATCTGTACTTCTTCACAGCCCTCCTCTTATCTCGTAATAACCTATACTCCAGGTTTTATCCATGTGTTTATTCTTTGTATTTAGTTCATATTAGTGAGATCATGCAATATTTGTCCTTTTGTACCTGGCTTATTTCAATGTCTTCGAGATTCATCTATGTTATCATATGTGTCCCAATTTCATTTCTTCTTATGTCAGCATAGGATTCTACCATATGTATATACCACATTTCGTTTCTCCATTCATTGGATGATGGACACTTGGGTTGTTTCCATCTTTTGGCAATTGTGAATAACACCATTATGAACATCGGTGTGCAGATGTCTGTTTCTGTCAAGTTTTCAGTTCTTCTGGATATATTCCTAGTAGAGGAATTGCTAGATCATATGGCACTTCTATATTTAGCTTACTGAGGAACTGCCATACTGCCTTCCACAGAGGTTGCACCATTTTACATTCCCACCAACAGTGAAGGAGTGTTCCTATTTCTCCACAACCTCTCCAGCACTTACTGTTTTCTGTTTTTTAAATAATAGCCATTCTATGCGGTTTGAGATGATATTCATTGTTGTTTTGATTTGTATTTCCCTAATAGCTAGTGATATGGAACATTTTTTCATGTGCTTTTAGGCCATTTGTATTTCCTCTTTGGAGAAATGTCTATTTAAGTCTTTTGCCCATTTTAAAATGGGATTTCCTGCTCTTTTATATAGAATCTCTTTATATAGATCTCTTTGTATAGAATGGAAATCAAACATTTATTGGATATGTGATTTCCAAATATTTTCTCCCATTGAGTGGGTTGCCTTTTCACCTTTTGGATGAAGTCTTTTGAATGACAAAAGTGTTTAAGTTTGAGGAGATCCCATTTATCCATGTTTTCTTTCATTGCTCATGCTTTCAGTATAAGGTTTAAGAATGCACCACCTACCACCAGGTCTTGAAGACGTTTTCCTACATTTTCTTTTAGGAACTTCATGGTTCTAGCTTTTATATTTAGATCTTTGATCCATTTTGAGTTAATTTTTGTATAAGGTGTGAAATAGGGGTCCTCTTTCTTTCTTTTGGCTATGGATATCCAGTTCACCCAGTACCATTTGTTGAATAGACTGTTTTTCTCCAGATGGGTGGGTTTGACAGGCTTGTCAAAAATCACTTGATCATAGATGTGACTGTCCGTTTCTGGATCATCAATTTGGTTCCATTGGTCTATGTGTCTGTCTTTATGGCAGTACCATGCTGTTTTTACCACTATAGGTAGGTAATATGATTTTAAGTCTGGAAGTGAAAGTCCTCCAGCTTCCCTTCCCGTTTTTAAGATGTTTCTGGCTATTCTGTACCTCTTACCCTTCCAAATAAATTTGATAATTGTGTTTTCCATTTGTTTAAAAAATGCTGGTGGAATTTTTATTGGGATTGCATTCAATCTGTATATCACTTTGGGTAGGATATACATCTTTTTTTTTTTTTTTTAAGATACCGGGGGCCAGGGATTGAACCCAGGAACTTGTATGTGGGAAGCTCAACCACTGAGCCACATTGGCTCCTCTGAGTTGTTTTTTTCCATTTATTTTGCTTGTTGTTTGTTTTCTTTTATTATTATTATTTTAAGGAGGCACCAGGAGCCAAACCCAGGATCTCCCATGTAGGAAGCAGGTGCTCAACCATTAGGCCACTTTCCCTACCCTAGAATTGACATCTTAATAATATTTAATCTTCCATTCCATTGGCATGGAATGTTCTTCCAATTATTTAGGTCTTTTTAAATTTCTTTTAGCAATGCATTGTAGTTTTCTGAATACAAGTGCTTTGTATCCTTGGTCAAGTTTATTCATAAATATTTGATTCTTTTAGTTGCTATTGTAAATGGAATTTTTTTCCTGACTTTCTCCTCAGATTGCGCATTACTAGTGTATAGAACACCACTGATTTTTGCGTATTGATCTTGTATCCTGACACTCTACTGAAATCGTTTATTAGTTCTAGCAGCTGTGTTGTAGATTGTTTGGGACTTTCTAGATATAGGATCATATCATCTGCAAATAGCAAAAGTTTTACTTTTTCCTTTCTGATTTATATGCCTTTTATTTATTTTCCTTTCCTGATTGTTCTAGCTAGAACCCCCTAGTGCTATATTGAACAACAGTGGTGACAGTGCGCATCCTTGTCTTGTTCCTGATCTCAGCGGCAATGCTTTCAGTCTTTCACCATTGAGTACAATGTTAGCTGTGGGCTTTTCATATGTGGCCTTTATTATGTTGAGAAAGTTTATTTCAATTCCTATCTTTTGTAGTATTTTTATCAAGAAAGGATGCTGTATTTTTTCAAATGCTTTTTCTGCATCAATCGATAGGATCATGTGATTTTTATTCTTTTAATGTGGTGTATTATGCTGCTTGGTTTTCTTGTGTTGAACCACCCTTGCATGCCTTATATAAAACCCACCTGATCATGAGGAATAATTCTTTTAATGTGTTGTTGGATTTGATTAGCAAGTGTATTAGTCAGGGTTCTCTAGGGAACAGAATCAACAGGAGATATATGTAAATAGTATGAGATTTTATAAGATTCTCTCACATGACCATGGTGATACACAAATCCAGGTTCCACAGGCAGGCTGCAAACCAGGGGCTCCCATGAAAGTCCAATGAAGTCCTTGATGAGTTTCTGGGAGATGTTGCCTGTCCAAAGGTGAGCTGGGATATTCTCTCTGAATGCTGAAATCACTTCCCCTTTTAAGGCATCAACTGATTGGATAAAACATCACTCATTGCTGAAGGCAATCTCCCTTGTTGATCATAGATGTAATCAGCCATCTGTGCAGTAAACTCACTGATGACTAAAGCCCATAAATGTCCTTGTATTATAATTAGCTCAGTGCTTGCTTGACCAAACAACTGGGCACAATTACTTGACCAAGCTGACACATTCGCCTAACAATCAGAGCAAGTATTTTGTTGAGGATTTTTGCATCCATATTCATTAGGCAAACAGGTCTGTAATTTTCTTTTTTTGTAATATCTTTACCTGGCTTTGGTATTAGGGTGATATTGGCTTCAGAGAATGAGATTGTTAGTGTTCCTTCTTGTTCAATTTTTTGGAAGAGCTTGAGTAAGATTTCTTTGAATGCTTGGTAGAACTCACCTGTGAAACCATCTGGTCCTGGGGAGTTATTTGATGACTGTTTACTTGTGATTGGTTTGCTGAGGTCTTCTATTTCTTCTAGGGTCAGTGTAGGATATTTGTACATTCCTAGGAATATTTCTGTTTCATCTACATTATCTAGTTTGTTGGCATACAGTTATTCATACTATCCTCTTTTGATCTCTTTTATTTCTGTGGGGTCAGTAGTAATGTACCCATTTGCATTTTTAATTTTATTTATTTGTGTCTTCTCCCTTTTTTTCTTTGTCGGTCTAGCTAATAGTTTGTCAGTCTAGCTAAGGGTTTTTGATTTTGTTAATCTTCTTGAAGAACCAACTTTTGGATTTGTTAATTCTATTGTTTGTTTTGTTGTTGTTGTTGTTGTTATCAATTTCATTTATTACTTCTCCGATCTTTGTTATTTCATTCCTTCTACTTGCTTTGGGAATAGTTTCCTGTTCTTTTTCTAGTTCCTCCAGCTGTGTAGTTAGGTAATTGATTTTAGTTCTTTCTTCTTTTTTAATTTAAGCAATAAGGACTATAAATTTCCTTCTCAGCATTGCCTTCACTGCATCCCATAGATTCTGATATGTTGTGTTCTTTTTTTCATTTGTCTTGAGATTTATTTATTTCTCTCACAATTTCTTCTTTGACCCATGATTATTTAAGAGTGTGTTGATTAATCTCCATATATTAGTGAAATTTCCCTTTTTCTGCCTCTTGTTGATATCCAACTTTATTCCATTATGATCAGCTATTGAAAAAGAAAAATGAAATTGGAGGTATCACACTACCTGACTTTAAAACATACTACAAAGCTACAGTGCTCAAAACTGCATGGTATTGGCACAAGGATAGACATACTGACCAATGGAACCAAATTGAGAGTTCTGATATAGATCCTCACATATACAGTCATCTGATATTTGTCAAGGCTACCAAGCCCACTCAGTTGGGAGAGAATGGCCTCTTTAACAAGTGGTGCTTGGAGAACTGGATATTCATATCCCAAAGAATGAGACAGGAATACCATCTCACACCTTATACAAAAATCAACTCAAGATGGATCAAAGATCTAAATATAAGAGCCAAAACCATAAAGGCCTTGGAAGATAATGTAGGGAAGCATCTAGAGGACCTTGTAATGGGAAATGGTTTCATGAACTTCACACACAAAGCACGAGCAGCAAGAGAAAAAATAGATAAATGGGATCTCCTCAAAATAAAAAACTTCTGCACCTCAAAGGATGTTATTAATCAAATAAAAAGGCAGCCTACCCAATGGGAGAAAATATTTGGCAACCATATATCTGATAGGAGCCTAATATCCTGCATATATAAAGAAATCCTACATCTCGAAAATAAAAAGACAACCCATTTAAAAAATGGGCAAGTTGGGGCGGATGTGGCTCAAATGGTTGGGCATCCATCTGCCATATGGAGGGACCTGGGTTTGATCCCCGGGACCTCCCGGTAAAAAAAAAAAAAAAAAAAAAAAAAAAAAAAAAAATGGGCAAGTGACCTGAAAAGACACTTCTCCAAGGAAGAAATACAAATGGCTAAGAAGCACATGAAAAAATGCTCACCATCGCTAGCTGTTAGGGAAATGCAAATCAAAACTACAGTGAGATACCATCTTACACCCATCAGAATGGCAGCTATTAAAAAGACAGCAGACTATAAGTGTTGGAGAGGATGTGGAGGAATAGGAACCCTCATCCACTGCTGGTGGGACTGTGGTATGGTCCAGCCACTGTGGAGGACAGTTTGGCGGTTCCTCAGAAAACTAACAATAGATCTTCCATATGATTCAGCGATCCACTGCTGGGTATATATCCAGAAAAACTGAAAGCAAAGACACGGACAGATATATGCACACCGATGTTCATAGCAGCATTGTTCACAATGGCCAAGAGTTGGAATCAGCCCTGGGGCCCATCAACAGATGAAAGGATAAATAAAATGTGGCACATACATACAATGGAATATTACTCAGCTGTAAGAAGAAATAAAGTGCTAACACATGGAATAACGTGGATGAATCTTGAAGACCTTATGTTGAGTGAAGCAAGCCAGGCACTGAAGGATGAACAGTATATGGCCTCACTGATTTGAATTGAGGAAAGTGAGCAGTCTCTGAGAACCATTGTCTGAAAGATAGGTTAACAAGGGAGAGAGGGAGAAGAGAAGGTTGTGAACCATCACCCATATGGACATAATCTATGGTAAAGTGATAGAGTATAGTTGCATGTTGAAGGATAAGACAGATGGGTAGTGATATTACTGGGTTTGGTGGTGCAGGGTTGTCAGATGGGTAGATTAGGAAGGGCGGGTTAGAATACCCAGGATACTGGGGGGAGAGATGGGAGGGGGGACTAGGTGAACATGGGATTTGTGGGTATGTTGTTGAAAGTGCAGGAGTGGGAATGCTTTTATGGCAATATGAGAAGGTAGTGTCACTGGTTTAGGGTGTAGGTTGGGGGGACATTCAGGAAGGGGTGCATCTGGAGTAGGCTTCTGGGGAGTGTGTGAGTGTTCATCCTGTCATAATGTGTTGTGTTGGGGAGTGGAGAACCACACGGTGAGTGGGAAAGAGATGGACTCCCATCCTTGGGAGGACCGATTCACCCAGAAACAGACAGGTGGCTGTCTCTCAGGAGCAAGGGTGGATCCTAATAGGGGAGGACAATCAGCATGTCAAGACTTCTTGTTGCATCTAACTATGAATCTTGTCATCCAATGAGTCAACATGGGGGTGTCATGTGCCACAGGGGTATGGGGAGGAAGGAACAGAAAAGATCAAAGAGGGGGTATTTAGTGGTCAGGGGAAATGCTTTTCATTACCTTACAGTGATGGACACAGGACATGGTAAATATCATCATCAAAAATTATTAAACTGTACTGTCTAAATTGTAAACTATACTGTAAACCATTGACAATGTTTAGTAGCTAAGCTTCACTATCTGTATAACAGTTATAACAATGCTACCATCCACATAAAAAAGGTTTTAATATGGGGTGAGGAAAGGGGAAGGAGGTTGGGTATATGGGAGTCTCTAGTATTCTGTGTGTGACTTTTCTGTGACCTAAAACTGCTTTGAAAATTAAATGAAAATTTGGGAGACACTGGGGAGTGAGAGGGGGCAGGTGCCACAGTACAGACTGGACACCCGATAATACAATGATAAAAGGAAAAATGTTAAAAAAAAATTTTTTTTAAAATTTTTTTGTTGTTTCCCATTTTTTGAATATCTCAATCCTTTAATTTTATTTTATTTCTAGTGTTTTTTTTTAAGTTTCCATGTATTTTATCTCATATTTAAACTTATCTTTATTATTTCATTTTCCTGTTACTTGTATTTGGCTATTATATGGGCTTCATCTTCAAGGAAGGTTTGGATCACAGAAGGGTTACAGAGGGGGCAGAAAAGGATCATTGGTGGGGGGTGTCTGGGATGGGGGTTTCATGGGAGGAAGTTCACCTGAATGTACATGAAAGATATATAAAATTGTTCAAATGATCAAGGGGTGGGGCATGGTCATGGGTAGACAATAACTCAATAAATGATGGAATACTAAATTCCCAGCCTGGAGAGCTGGCCACATTTTCCAAGGGAGCAGCAACAGTCCCCTGAGTGCAGGGGCAGTGTCTGGCAAAGGAGGAGGGTCCACTGATGATTTCTTGTTATTGAAGACTAGCCTTATGAGTCTTTGCTCTTGTAACTGAAACTTAGCTTACTGTTATGGGGTGCCTAAGGGTTGCCACCTGAGAGCCTCCTTGTTGCTCAAATGTGGCCTCTCTCTAAACCAAGCTCAGCATATGAATGCATTACCTTCACCCCAGCGTGAGACATGACTCCCAGGGATGAGCCTCCCTGGAAACGAGGGATTAATACCAAGTGCCAACTGGCAATATGACTGGAAAAAGACCTTGAATAAAAGGGGGAAAAGGTAAAGACAAATGAGTTCATGTGGCTAAGAGACTTCAAAGAGAGTCGGGAGGTCATCCCAGAGGTAACGCTTATGCACACCTCAGTAGGCTCTCATAGAACACCAAAGTGGATATCACCCCACACAGAGGGGCTCCTGAGAGCTCTGGAGACACCCAGGTCATATATAAGGGGGGATAACTCCAGAGATTGATGCTTTATCAGTGGGCTCTACTTTGGAATCTGTGCTCCTGAGGGTGACAGAGTTGGACTCAAATAAGTCCTCCCTGCACATGGTCCATCAGTCCCTTCTATCCAAACCTATATGTGATGCTGGAGTTTGTAGGTATACTTCCAGAGACTGGAGCCTCTGGCCTGCCCATGTGCCAGCTGTGCCTGGAATCTCGGTGGAGCTGCAACTCCTACCCTACAGCTCAATGGACTCACCCAAGTCACCTGGTGAGGAAATGATGATGGAAAATGGCCATCCCAGGGAATGGAGAGAGCCTGCAGCTGCAGGCAGGATAATCCCATCCACCGTATCCATGGGATATAAGTCCCCTCTCACTTGGAGGTGGAGTGGACATCACCATCCCAAAATTCTCAGGATTGGGGGAAGAGCTATGGACTAGAGTGGACTTAATGGTATTCTGTTGTAGACATAATGTGATTCAAGCAATGGAAGAAATTACAACAATGAGAGTGAGCCAGTGGCCACTGGACACTTTTGAGGCAGGGAAGGGAAAAGCAGTTGTAATACAGGAGCTTTTTCAGGACTTGGGAATTATCCTGAGTGACATTACAACGACAGATACAGGCCATTTTATATTAGCATGTAACATGCTGAACTGTGTGGGAGAGAGTGTGGTCTATAATGTGAACTATGGTCCAAGCTTAGTGGCAAAGCCCCAGGATGTGTAAATCTATTGCAGGTGATGTGCCACACTAATGAAAGATGTTTATGTGGGATGTTATGGGAGGTGTGGGAGGTGGGGAACATGGAAATCCCTGTAATTTTTGTGTAACATTTATGTAATCTAAGCATCTTTAAAAAAAAAAAAAAATTCTTGGCTGGCACTTTGTTTCTCGCAGTATCTGAAATATATCATACCACTGCCTTCTTGCCTCCATGGTTTCTGATGAGAAATTGGCAGTTAATCTTATTGGGTATCCCTTATATATTATGCATTTCTTTTACTGCCCTCAGAATTCTCTCTTTGTCTTTGGCATTTGACATTCTGATTAGTATGTGTCTTGGAGTTGGTCTGTTCAGATTTATTCAGATGGGAGTACATTGTGCTTCTTGGACACATATCTATATCCTTCAATAGCGTTGGGAAATTTTCTACCATTATTTCTTCAAATATTCCTTCTACCCCTTTCCCTTCTTTTCTCTTCTGGTACACCCATGCCATGAATGTTTGCATGTCTCTTTTTGTCATTTAGTTCCTGAGACCCTGTTAAATTTTCCCCATTCTTTATCTGTTCTTTTGCGTGTTCACTTTCAGAAGTCATGTCTTCAATCTTACTGATCCTTTCTTCTGCCTCCTCAAATCTGCTGTTGTATGCCTACAGTGTATTTTTAATTTCATTTATTGTGTCTTTCATCCCCATAAGATCTGATATTTTTCTATGTATGCTTTTGAATTCTTCTTTGTGCTCACCCAGTCTCTTCTTAATATCCTTAATTTCCTTAGCCATCTCATTTAATTTATTAAGGAGATTTGTTTGAACAGTTAAGATTAGTTGCTTCAACTCCTTCTTATCATCTGGAGGCTTATCTTGTTCCTTTGGGACTTAGGTTCCTGTTTCTTGGTATGGATTGTAATATTTTGTTGGTGTGTTGGCATCCGGGTTATTAGATGTATTTATTCTGGGTGCAGTTTCTCTCTTTAGTTTAGAGCTTTCTTACCCTTTTCCCCTTGCTGGTTATGTAGGAAGAGCCAAGGATGTAGTTGGTTCTGTTTTAAATTTAATTTTAATTTTAAAAATTACTTTATGGAAAATTTCAAGCATACACAAAAGTTGAAGACAAGTATAATGAATCCTCATGTATCTATCACCTACTGTCAACAACTCTCAACAATTTGTCATTCCTGTTGCTTCTATCCCCCCCATCCATTTTTCATAAGCCATTAGCTTATTGAGGGCTCTTTTTCATGGAGGAAAGGGAGGGAAGAGTCAGGAAGACAGAGTATCCTGTGCCATTTGCCTCCTGGTCACCAAACCCAAAACTGTAGATACCTCAGCATTTTTCCAGAAATCCCAGCACAAGGATCTCATAGTTGAGGTTTTTGCAAATGCCCAGAACATTCTGGCTGGAAAAGTGCTTAGAAAGTCAGGATCCAGAACACCAGTTTGAAGACTGGATAGATTGGATTTAGTTTCTCCTTCTCTGGGGTGTGGTGGGTGGTGGAGGTAGTGGTGATAAGCCTGGGGCTGCCTTAGAAGTTGGAGTGTGCCTGTCCTCAATACCTCCCACCTCTGGAAGTGATAAAGACTCAACCACCGGGGTGGTGGGGGGGGTGGGGGATGTGGCTCAAATGGTTAGGCATCCGTCTCCCATATGGAGGGACCTGGGTTAATCCCTGGGACCTCCTGATAAAATTAAAAAAAAAGAAAAAAATATAGAAGCTGTGTAGGCTGCCAGGCCCTGCACACAGGAGTGCCGCCAGGCCCCGTGCATGGGCATACTAGGTCTTGCTGAGCCATGCAGCAAGTTGATGATGTAACAGGAGAGTGACACAAGGGATAGCCAAGATGAGACGCACCGAAAAACCAGGAACTGAGGTGGTGCAGGTGGCAGAACGCCTCTCTCTGACATCAGAGGTTTTCAGGATTGAATCCCAGTGAAGACAGGAGGAGAAGGATGAGAAGAGAGGGCAGGAAACAGAAACAGAGAGTTGCCCAGCGAATGAACACAAAACAGCAGAAATGGGGGTGGGGGTGGGGGAATGGGGAGGTTAAATTGGATTAAAAAATAAAGAAAAAAAGACTCGACCCGGTAGAACTGAGCAGAACTACATACTGATGGGCCCATCATAGAGCTGAATTAATTGAATTTTGGAGAGTCATATAAAATGAATCCCAAGGGATTTGGAGGACTGCCCTGGATATGAAAGTGGCAAAGAAACAGAAGATAACAAGTAGGGATAACAGGGCACTGTTCTGGACAGAGAAGTGCAAAAACATTGTGATGTGGTTTTTACAGTCTTATTTATCAAATTTATTCATCTTCTAGGGAGGGCCCTGCTTCTCCATGTATCAGAACATTGCACTTCAGTGTTAGAAACCCAAACGGCCATCAAAGAATGATGCTCTCTGAGCTAAGGGTGCAGCAGTGTGCCCCAGGAGTGTATCTCTGGATTTTGTCTGTGCTTGAATGTGATGTGTGTGTGCATGTCTTTACCATGTGAATCACCTCCAGGTCCTTTGCTTGGAAACTGGGTGAGGATCTGCACAACCTGAATTGTTTGGCTGGAAGGTGAAGCTGGTAGGGTCCAAGCTCCCTGCATCCCACAGCATGGTAGAACCATTTTATGGACTCTGACAATATTTGTGTGGAAGGGGATAGATGAAAGAGATCCACTTGTCTACTTTGCAAGAAAGTGGTATTGCTCAGTGAGGTGACCTTAGGCAAGTTACTGAACTCTGCGCCTCATGCACCTCATCTTTAAAAAGCAGTTTATTGATCCTACAGAAAACAATTGAAGCAGTGCCAGGCACCAAGTAAGGGCTCAGTGATTAGCAGCTATATTTCATACCAGGTATTCATCTCCCATATATACATAAAAAGAAAGGGAAACCCAGGGAGGAACAGTAACTAGGCACAGAATAGATATTAGAACCCAGGTGCCATCAATCCTGGCGGGACACTTCCACCTTCAGTTATGTTGGTAGCAGTATCTTTACCACTGATTGTGATTGTCTATGTTCCTGAGTGTCTGCCTCTGTAGGGCCCTGGGGTAAAGGTTGTTTTGATGCTTGCTGGCATCCAGTGTTTCCTGAAGGCCAGTGGCTACTGAAATTTGCAACTTCAGTCTTAGTGCAAATAATACTGCTTGAGACTCCCTGATGACTGTTATGAGTGATATCTCAGAGAATGGGGAAAAAAAAAAAACAAGAAAGGGAGAAAAATTCAATCCAGAATCTGCCAGAGTTTCTGGGAGAATGCTGGAAGTTTCCATATAGAGACATGGGGGACTTCAGTGAGGTTGTTACATCCATGCGATTGTGAAAAGGCTGTAAATATGGAGGATTGGACCTACACACTGGAGTACAGAAGTAAGAAATATACAAAAGAAGGAGGGTTCTGCCATTAGCTGGGCACCTGAAGTGTGAAAACATCATCTCACTTTAGTTTTTCTTTACAGCTACCTTGTAAAATGAGTATGAGCAGCTATGACTTCTTAGACAAGTTATAAAGTTCCTCATCTTTCAGAAGTGATTTATGGAATGTACCTGGTCAAAGGTGAGTGCTCAATAAGTGCCAGGGATTTTACTAATATCATTACCTTTTTGACTTGAAACACTGAGAAAGTAAGAAATCTCACTCATTCCATTGTACCAGCTGCCTCTCCAAAGGATGACAGAGTGAGCAAGTCCAGCTCCCTGAAGGAGGAGATGGAGAAGCTGATGATTCGATTTGGCAGTATAGGAGACCTCTGGTCTGTTGAACCTCTATGAGCCTCAATACAGAGCCCTCCTGTCCAGTTTGGGCAGGATTAGGAACTGTCCTGACTCCCTTTCAAATCACTCTTAGGAAGTGTTCATTCTTAAGGAAATACCAAGGAATGGCCAAGATTGGAAGGGGTTTCCATAGTGCCCCTATCATAAAAATGTGCCCCCAGCCCCTCTGATTTCCTGAGGCCCTGGAAATTGTGAGTTTCCAATCTTCACTTTACCCAACCGCTGATTCTCAGTGTTCAGTCCTGGGAAGGGCAGGCATCTTGTGGGCAAGAGGGGACTTGGGAGGATGACCAATTATAATGATTGTGTCTTTTGTTGTCATAAGACAAAGTGGAGAAAGCAAAGCCCATAAAATCTTGGTTAGCAGTGATGTGTTAAAAATAGTGAGAATAATCATTAACTGATAATTAGCTGAGCTTTACTGAAGTGCTTATTCAGTATTGGTTTGTGATTCTTATATGCATTATTATTATTATAATTCCCATTTTTCAAATGAGGACATTGAAGTACAGAAGAAATTTGCCTGTGGTCATGTTAGAGCCAGGGTAAAAGCAGACAGGCAAACTCCAAAGCCAATATTCTAGTGGGAAAGGATTGTAGTATTGCTTTGCAGGGGGAAGAGGCTGGGAGGGGCTTAAAGAAATAATAAACTGTAGAATATTAGGAAAATACGGAGTAATATATAGGGTAAAATAAATGGCATGTAACCCTACCTTGTCCCTCAGAGACAAGCTCAGACAAGTGCTCAAAGTTAATATCATCAGCAGTTTTCTAGTTTTCTCCCTATGGGTAAAATCGAAATGGGAAAGTAAATCATGAGCAGAAGGTTGCTTGATAGGCATGGAATCAGGCAAAAGGAGTTGGGTGGATCATCATTAATTCATTCATAATTTGGGGGCACAGAGACCCTTACCTGCTAGAATGAGCACTGTTGACCGTTGTCTTCTGCCTCCTTTTTCTATAAAATTGGACACTTTCTACTTCTGTGAATAAAGAGTTGAAGCTAGAGGTCTTTAAGTTTCCTTTCAATTCTAAAGTCATGTGCTGTTTTGGGCCACAGGGAATGTTTCCATTTCCTTGGCTGCTCAAGCAAATATCATGCAAAGGGTCAGGTTAAACGATGGGAATTTATTAGTTCATGGTTTTGAGAAATTCAGAATCAAGGTGGCATTAAGGCAATGGCTTCTCCCTGAAGACTGTGGTGGTCTTAGGCTGGCTACCAGTTATCCTTGGTCCTTGGCTCCTCTGTCACATAGCAGTGCATTTGGGTAGCCTCTCCTGGCCTCTCCCTTCTCATCTAGGTTCCGTTGAATTTCAACTGATTTCCCATAGATTTCTCTTTGTCTGAATCTCATTCTGCTTATAAAGGACTCCAGTAATAGGTTTAAGACCCATCCTGATCAAGGTGGGCCACACCGTCACTGAAGTAACCTCATCAAAAGGTCTTACTTACAATGGGTTCACACAACAGGAATGGATTCGGTTAAAGAACTTGTTTTTCGAGGGTGCACAGCTTCAAATCACTACAGAGAACCTTGTTTTCAGATCAAAGGCTCAGCATATCTTGAGACCAGTTAATGGTCAAACCTTGCCCTGCTTTAGAATTGACATTTTTTAAAAAAGCAGTTTTGTTGAGATATGTTCATATACCATACAATCTATCCAAACTATATAATCAATGGCTTTTAGTATAATCACAATGTTGTGCATTCATCACCACAAAATATTTTAGAACAATTTCATTACTCCAGAAAGGAAAAATCCACACCCCTTAGCAGTCACTTCTCAATACCTCTATCCTTCCCCAGCCTTACATAACCACTAACTTAATTTCATCTTTATAAATGGATTTAAATTTACATTTTATATAAATGGAATCATAATATACAGTGCTTTGTGTCTGGTTTCTTTCATTTAGCATGTTTTTTTTGTCTGATATTAACATCTTGTAACATTCACATACATTTGTTCAGTTTCAAAGAAAAAGTCTTATATATGCAATATTACCCATATTCATATTTCACATAAGATTTTACTAAGCTATACAGTCCTAAGTTACATTTTTAGCTTTCCTTTTATTAATATATACATGACGTTAGACTTTCTCTTTTAACCTCTGTCATACCCATATAATAGCACTGCTAGTTATAAACATTATGTTGTGCTTTCACCTTTTCTATTTATTTCCAAAGATTAACACACACCCTTTTTACCAATTCTGCACAAGAAACCACCACCTACCACAAGATCTTGAGGATGTTTCACTACATTTTCTTCTAGCTTTATGGTTTTGGCTTTTATATTTAGGTCTTTGATCCATTTTGAGTTTATTCTTATATAGAGAATGAGAGGGGTCCTCTTTCATTCTTTTGATTATGGATGTCCAGTTCTCCCAGTACCATTTGTTGAGGAAACTGTTTTGTCCTGTTAACATGGACTTGGTAGGTTTGTCGAAAACCAGTAGGCAGTAGAGGTGAGGGTTTATTTCTGGGCTCTCAATTCTATTCCACTGATCAATGTATCTATCTTTATCCAATATCATGCTGTTTTGACCATTGTAGCTTTGTAATATGTTTCAAGGTCAGGCAGTGAAATCCCTTCCGTATCACTCTTCTTTTTTAGAATGCTTTTGCTATTCAGGTGCACTTTCCCTTCCAAATAAATTTGGTGATTTCCTTTTCTATTTCTATGAAGTAGACTGTTGGAATTTTGATTGGTATTGCATTGAATCTATAAATCAATTTGGGTAGGATAGACATCTTCATGATATTTAGTCTTCCAATCCATGAACACGGAATGTCTTTCCATTTGTTTAGGTCTTCATTGATTTCTTTTAGCATTGTTTTGTAGTTTTCTGCATATAGGTCCTGTATTTCTTTGGTTAAATTGATTCCTAGGTATTTGAGTCTTTTTGTTGCTATTGTAAATGGAACTTTTTCGATTTCCTCCTCAGATTGTTCAATACTACTGTGCAGAAACATTGATTTTTGCATGTGGTCTTGTATGTATCCTGCCACTTTGCTGAACTCATTTATTAGCTCAGATAGCTTTGCTGTAGACGTTTCAGAATTTTCTAAATATAGGACCATGTCATCTGCAAATAATGAGAGTTTTACTTCTTTTTTCATTTGGTTGCCTTTTTTTTTTTTTCTTGACTTCTTGCTCTAGCTAGAACTTCTAGCACAGTTTTGAATCACAATGGTGACAGTGGGCATCCTTGTCTTGTTCCCAATCTTAGAGGGAAAGCTTTCAAACTTTCCCCATTGAGTATGATGTTGGCTGTGGGTTTTTCATATATGCCCTTTATCATATTGAGGAATGTTCCTTCTATTCCTATCTTTCAAAGGGTTTTTTTATCAAGAAATGGTGCTGGGTATTGTCAAATGCCTTTTCTGCATCGATCGAGGTGATCATGTTTTTTTTTTTCTCTTTGATTTGTTAATGTGGTGTATACATTGATTGATTTTCTTATGTTGAACCAGCCTCGCATACCAGGAACAAAACCCACTTTGTTGTGATGTCTAAGTCTTTTGATATGCTGTTGGATTTTATTTGCAAATATTTTGTTGAGAATTTTTACATCTATGTTCTTTTCTTGTAGTATTTTATCTGGCTTTGGTATTAGAGTGACGTTGGCTTCATAAAATGGGTTGGGTAATTCTTCCTCCACTTCAACTTTTTGGAGGAGTTTAAACAGGATTGGTGTTACTTCTTCTCAAAATGATTGGTAGAATTCACCTGTGAAGCCATCTGACTGTGGACTTGTCTTTTTTGGGAGATTTTTGATGACTGTTTCAATCTCTTTAAATGTGATTGGTGTGTTAAGTTCTTGGATTTCTTGTAGCATCAATGTAGGTTGTGCATTTCCAGGAATTTGTCTATTTCATCTAAATAGTCTAACTTGTTGTCATACAGCTTCTCACAATGTCCTCTTACGATTCTTTTTATTTTTGTGGGGTCAGTTGTAACTTCTCCTTTCTCTTTTTTACTTTCTTAGTCTAACTAAGAGTTTGTCAATTTTATTGATTTTCTTAAAGAACTAGCCTTTGGTTTTGTTGATTTTCTCTACCTTGTTTTGTTCTCAATTTCATTTATTTCTGCTCTAATCTTTATTATTTCTTTCTTTTGCTTGCTTTCAGAATGGTTTGCTGTTCATTTTCTAGTTTCTCCAGTTGTTCAGTTAAGTCTTTGATTTTAGCTCTTTCTTCTTTTTTAATATAGGTATTTAGGACTATAAATTTCCCTCTCAGCACTGTCTTCGCTGTATCCTATAAGTTTTGATATATTGTGTTCTGTTTTTATTCATCTCCATATATTTACTAATTTCACTTATGATTTCTTCTTTGATCCACTGATTGTTTAGGAGTGTGTTGTTCAGCTGCCACACATTTGAGAATTTTCCCCTTTCCTGTCTATTATTGATTTCCAGTTTCATTCCATTACGATCTGAGAAGGTGCTTTGTGTAATTTCAGTCATTTTATATTTATTGAGACCTGCCTTATGGCCTAACATGTGGTCTATCTTGGAGAAAGATCCATAGACACTTGAGAAAAATGTATAACCCGCTGAATTTGGATGCAGTGTTCTGTATATGTCTGTTAGGTCTAACTCATTTATCATATTGTTCAAGTTCTCTGTTTCCTTGTTGATCTTCTGTCTAGTTGTTTTATCTAATGATGTGAGTGGTGTGTTGAAGTCCCCAGCAATTATTGTAGAGATGTCTATTTCTCCCTTCCCAGTTTTATTTTTATTTATCTTCATATTTGAAGGACAATTTTGCTGGATAAAGAATTCTCGGATGGCCTTTTTTTCTTTCAGTATCCTAATTGTATCATACCACTCTCTTTTCACTTCCATGGTTTTTGATGAGAAATCTGCACTAAATCTTACTGAGAGTCCCTTGTGTGTGATGGTTTGCTTCTCCCTTGCTGCTCTCATAATTTCCCTTTATATTTGGCATTTGACATTCTGAGTAGTATGTGTCTTGGAGTAGGTCTGTTCAGATTTATTCTGATTGGGGTACACTGTGTTTTTTGGACATGTAAGTTCATTTCTTTCATGAGAGTTGGGAAATTTTCAGCCATTATTTCCTCAAATACTCTTTCTGCCCCTTTTCCCTCCGCTTCCCCTTCTGGATCTCCCATGACACGTATGTTGTTGCGTTTTGTGTTATCATTCAACTCCCTGAGCCCCTGCTCAATTTTTTTCCCCATTCTTTTCTCTCTCTGTTCTTCTCTCTCTTCAATTTCAGCTATTTCTCTTCTGTATCACTTGTTATTTCTTCTATCATTTTGAGTCTGCTGTTGTATGCCTCTAATATGTTTTTGGTCTCACCTATCAAGTCTTTCATTCCCATGAGCTCTTTAATTTTCTATTCAGGTTTCCAAATTCTTCTTTGTGCTTCTTTAGTGTCTTCTTGATGTCTTTTATCTCTTTAGCCATATTGTCTTTCAACTCATTAATTTGATTTTAGAAATTTGTATGAATCTCCTTGATTAGTTGTCTCAAATCCTATGTCTCATCTGGGGCTTTGACATATTTCTTTGCTTGGGCCATTTCTTCTGTTTTTAGTATGGCTTGTAATTTTTTTGCTGCTGTCTAGGCTTCTGATTATGATGGTGAGTTTACTCAGATCTCAATTTCTCTCTCTTTCGTAGGGATTTAGTTGTGGGAGGTTGTGTGTTACTGTTGTTCTTTGATTCTTGGTTCAACCTGTTTTGGGTCTTTAGGATTGTCTCTGTTAATTGCTCAAATCTGGGCCCTTGACCCCTTAATGGGTTGCAGATCCACATCCAAGGGCCTTGGGGAGGGAGCCTCTAAAGGCGTAAAAAAGCCTTAAGGTGTGAAAATGGAAGAAATGTTGATCCTGATATAATTGATATTGTGAAACCTTTCATGAGCTTTAAAATAAAGTTCATCTTATGTATCATTTCTTTAAAAAAAAAAAAAAAAAAAGCCTGTCTTATTTACTTTTAATTTCCTCAAGTATGCTTCCTTGTTCCGCCAGCAGATGGCGCTCTTCAGCAGTTCTCTCAGTTCAAAGCCTGGTTGGCGCATGTTTGCAGCAACACTGACCAGATCAATGTAGCAGAGGATCCTTCTGCAATCTTTACTGGAGCCCCCTCTCTTTTCCCGGGTGTGAAATAATTCCACTCCCCTCTGTGTCTTCCAAAGACACTCAAGGGTAGAGGTTGTCATCTCCATACCAGCCAGCCAGAAGGGGAAAGGAACATGGTGACAGGAAGGCATGTACGTGGACTGGACCTGGACCTAGTGCACATCACTTCTGTTCACATTCCATTGGCTAGAACTCAATCACCTGGCCACACCTAACTGCAGGTTAGGAAAAGTTTTTGTCCCCAGAAAAAAGGGAATCACATATATTTTTGTGAGTAGCATGCAGATTCTGCCCCAATCCTCAAACACTTAGGCTACTTAGAACTATTTTGCTCTTGTAAATTGTAGCTGCCCAGGACCGCTGCGGCTGAAGGGGCAGGCCGTCCAGTACTCGACCCGAGCTGCCTCCACAGGCCCACAGCCTTGGCGGGACGGAGCCTGCAGGCCCTGCAGTGACGCTGAGCTCCTCCTGGACGACCCCACCAGTGGCTTTGTGATCCACGGGACCATCCAGGCGGCCACCCACGACACTTAGCTGCAGGAGTCCATGTGATATCAGTGTGGGGGCCGTCCGGGCCCTCCACCAGAGGCTGCCACTGTTCAGGGCTTGGGGTTAGTGGGGGACCCGGTGCAAGTGTCCATCCGCCACCCCTGCTCCCTGCCCTGCGGTGTCCGCCTCTGCCCCAGCACCTTTGTCTTCATGGGCTGGAGCAGCTTTGGCGAGGTATGGCTGGGCTGTGCCTTCTGCTTCCAGACTTTGGCCGAGCCTCTGCGGCTGCCGGCGCTGCCCACCTCCAGCTCTGAAGGAGCCCGAGGTTAACACCAGCTGGAGTCCCTCCCCTTGGGGCAGGGCGCTGGGGAGGGGACCCCCAGATGGCATCATGGAACTAATGGCTTCTGAGGTGATAGTGATAATAACAACACTGATTACATCAGGACAAAAAATGTTTTCTCATATTTTGATCATGTTCAAATAATTTATTTTTAGAGAAGAAATAACTATACTATATCAAAAGGGTATGTGCATTTTAAACCTCTTTAATAATCAGTAAAAGCTTGCCTTTGACACTTAAAACTATGGCCATGGTAGGATCCATTTCCTTTCCATCCCATTAATATCTCCCAATTCTGCCTTATTCAACCTTTTCTTTAGGACCCCTTGCCAGTGCTTCAAGGCTTTCTGTCACTCAAGGATGTGGCTGTGAACTTTTCACTGAGAAAGAATGGAGAGAACTGGATCCTCTCAGAAAGTCTTGAACAGGGATGCAATGCTCGAGAATTACAGGAACCTGGTCTTCTTGGGTAAATGTGGGACTTTTCACCTTAGATCTGCCTTTTAGGGTGCCTTTGCTTTCTGCAGACTCCCTTGTTCCTTATAGGGGGAAATACCAAATGGGCTGTGTTAATTTTTTCTTTCTCTCAGAATCCAGATCAGATCCTTAAACTGTTTCTCACCCTACTTAGGTACAAACATTCATTTACTTTTGACAATTAATTATCCAGTCCTTTGCTCTCTAAAACACAATAGAGTGGGAGTGAGAATAGGGTTTTTTTCTTTCGAGCTAGCAATCACATTCATTTCTTTCCCTTGAGCAGGATTTCCATTTCCTAAATCTGACATCATCTTCTAGCTGGAACAAGCAGTAGACCCATGGATGCCGGAGGAAGAAGCACTAAGAAGCAGCTGTACACGTAAGTGAGATCAAGGCAGATAGCACCTTTTGAAATATGCGTTAGGGGTGGTTCCCCAAATCCTCTAGGCCTTTAAAAAATAGTCATCTTGTCTTGAACATATCGGAGTCCTGATAGCTTAATTCTACTTCTCCCTAGACTCATGGAAAAGATTCTTCTTCCTTAGTCATAACCCTAACACTTGATTCAGAGATTGCATTTGTGCCTTGCTGCCAGGTGTTTTATGAGGTCATTCCCTTCTCCTTACTAGTAGCCTAATCATACCTCATCTTTTCCTACCAAAAAAAAAAAAAAAAAAAAAAAAAATGAAGAGAATGAAATAGTTTGAATAATTTTAAGCATATAGAAGTGACAAAATTTGCTGGCTGAGTAGCTGTGGAAGGTGAGGGAATAGGAGACAAAGATAATTCCCAGGACTGGCTTGGATGTCTAGATGGATGGATGAGTTCGCCATCTCGTTGAGATGGAGAACTCAGGAGAAGTATCAGGTTTAAGAGTGTGGGAAAGGGGTCGGATGTGGCTCAACTGGTTGGGCATCCGTCTCCCATATGGAGGGACCCGGGTTCGATACCCGGGACCTCCCGGTAAAAAAAAAAAAAAAAAAAAGACTGTGGGAAATGAATTCAGTTTTTCCTAAGTTGAGTTTGAAGTGTCTGTAGTAGGTCTAAAACAGTGGTTTTCAACCAGGGTTAGTTTTGCTCCCCAGGGAACACTTGGTAATATCTGGAGACTGGGAGAGTATTATGGGCATCTAGTGGGTAGAGGCCAAGGATGCTGCTAAACATCCTACAATGCATAGGCAGGCCACTACAGAAAGATTTATCTGGCCTAAATTGTCAGTAGAGCTGCACTGAGAAACTCTGATTTAAATGCAGATATCTGGAGGTAGAATTTATAAGTGGTGTGTCAGGGGTCTCCAAGACCACATTCAGGCTCAGTAATTTGCTAGGAGGACTCACAGGACTCAGCATGTGGTCATACTTGTGGCTATGATTTAGACAGTGAATGGATACCAAGCAAGAAGAGTGAAGGTAAAAAGCACATGGAGAGAGGTCCAGGGGACACCAGGCTCAAGTTTCCAAAGGTTCTCTTCCAGGAGAATAACACAGGATGCACCTAATTTCCCCAGCAATGAGTTATGATAGCATGTGTGAAATGTTGCCAACCAGGAAGCTCATTAGAGACTCACTGCCCAGGGTTTAATTGGGGGCTGATTATGTAGACACCTCGTGCTCAGTATGTCCCCAAATCCCAGACTCCCAGAAGGAAAGCAGGTATTTAGCATAAACTGTACTGTTTATGTAATAAGCAGTTTAGACACAGTGAGCCACTCTTATCTGCTAATGAAGTCCAAGTTCCCACATGCCAGCCAAGGGCCAACTTTGTAAGCTGCCCTTTTGAAGGATAAACAGTCAGGCCTGCTATGCTAACTCTTTTCTGTGCAGGAGGAAATGTTAAATGAATCTTAGTGAAGGAAAGAGATCATAACCGGTGGTACCAATTTGAGAATCAACTGAGGTTAGATGGTAATTGAAGCCGGGGGAGTGGAGGACATCACACAAAGGATGAGTTGCAAGAGGGTCTAGAACCCTAACGAACATAAACATTTAAATAGCTGCAAAATAAATTACACATATATATCACTTGTGTAATTTTTAAAAAGTAAATCCATAGGGGGGAAAAACTGGTGACAAGTATAAGAAAATGGTAATAGTTTTTCAGTAATGTGGGTATGGGGAATAGAAGTATGATACATACTTTTTTGTATTTTACGCATTTCTCAACATAGGCAAAGGAAAGAGAGTCCAAGAGAAGTTTTTAGAGAGTGGCCATGGTGAGGAGGAAAATCAGTTCAGGTTATTGGTCATGGAAGCCAAGAGAGGAGAGCACTGCAGGAGCAAGAGCTGGGCTCAAGGTGTTAAATGCCAGGGAGATCAAGTGCAAAATGCATGGAAAGTGTCCACTGAGCTTAATAGTAGTAGGTCATTCATTCTTTTTTGGGTAGCCTAATAGTGGATAAACCCCCCAGCCCTACTTCTGTCCTCCACTCAACACTATTGCCTTCTTTTAACTTTTCATTTTCCTAAATTATATACGACTGTCAATTCTACATATTAAGATAACTTTAAAAATAATCCTCAACTTACAAAGATATATGTTGTGCTTGTTTTACCCATAATAAAGTTGAAATAGCAAGGTCCCCAACTTACAAAGTCCCGGATTTGCAACAATAAAAGTATATTACATGTGGTTTATCCATAATAAAGCTGAAATGGTACAAATTGTAGGCCTAATCCACTGACCCTTATAAAGTTTCTACATTCTTCTGAACTTTGACCCCCTTTAAGCCCAGGAGGGGAGTGTGTGTATGTGTGTGTGTGTAAGCGTGCACACACACACACGTATGTTGGGAGGCTCAAAGAGAGGGAAAGAAGGTGGATGCTGAAGAAAATCTCTCACAAATGCGTAGTTTCACTCAGGCTAGCAAAGGATAATATGGAAATTATTGAATCTGATAGCAACTCTAGCAATCATCAAGGAGAGTTTCCTGGTGACCATGGCAGTAGGGGTGGCATTAAGAGATGACCCTAGCTATGATGAACCCAAGAAAGGGAGTCTATCAAAAGCCAGGGAAGGTTCCAGTGATTCTGAGTCTAGGGGCAGTAGTGATCATTCCCCAACCGAGATTCATCCTACTTGAAGTTATTCGATTAATCCCCATTTTCTCTGATAGACTAAGCTTTAAAAGAGCTGGTACTGTATCTATATCTAGCACATTGTTTGCTGACTAGTTGACTTATATTTGTGACTACTTGTATTTTTAGTGTTATTATCTCATTCTAACTCTAGCCATTTCCTCTCAGAGAAAAGTTTTACATTTTTTTTTTCAAACTTGGAGACCTGGATGTCAAAACCAAAGATGGTATTTTCTGGGAAAAAAAAAAATCATCCCAGGGGATAAATATGGAGAGAAATACAAAAGGTGATCCAAGGACCTCCACTTTGAAAGAGACTTGGGGATATTATGGTTACTCAGAGATCATACAGGGGAATTAGGAGAACCTCTGGAAACAAGCAACAGCTATTTACAGGGAAAAAATTTCTATAGCAAGTACCAATCCTAACTGTATTGAATTTGGCATAAATATTAGTCTAATGTCAGACTCTGTTATAGAACCAAGGTTTTGTGAAGGAGCAAAAGAGGTTGAAACAGAATTCAAAGCTAGCCAGACACAAGAAAGACAGCTCAAATGGCAAAACTGTTCAATGTAATGAATGTGGTAAAATCTTCAGTGATTACTCAGTCTACTCAACATTGTGTAGTTCTTCCTGGAGAGAAAGATTTGGAATGTAATCAATATGAGAAAGCTTTTGGTCACTGGGTACACCAAACTGAACACCAGAAAACTAATAATGGAGAGAAATCATATGAAGGTAGAAGAGCCTTTAGCTGGAATTCGTACCTTACCAAACATCATCGGAGCATTCACAATGGGAAGAAGGATGTTGTGCATGAAAGAGCCTTAATTCAGACTACACAATTTATTCAACATCAGAGATTCCATAATGGAAGGAAACCTTATAAATGTATTGAATACAGAAGTACTTTCCATACATCAGAGAATTCATACTGGAGAAAAATCATATGAATGTAATGAATGTGGAAGAACCTTTAATCACAGCTCATGGGACGTGCCGCCAGGTTGAATCCTCCGGGTGGACTGCGCGGACCCCACCCGTTTACCTCTTAACGGTTACACGCCCTCTTGAACTCTCTCTTAAAAGTTATTTTCAACTTTCCCTTGTTGACTTTGGGTCTCGTGCCGGTATTTAGCCTTAGACGGAGTTTACCACCTGCTTTGGGCTGCATTCCCAAGCAACCCGACTCCGGGAAGACCCGGCCCAGCGCGCCGGGGGCGCTACCGGCCTCACACTGTCCACGGGCTGGGCCCCAATCACAAGGACTGGGGCTCCCCTCGAGCGGCGCCGGGGAGTGGGTCTTCCATATGCCACATTTCCCACGCCCCACCGCGGGGCGGGGATTCGGCGCTGGGCTCTTCCCTGTTCACTCGCCGTTACTGAGGGAATCCTGGTTAGTTTCTTTTCCTCCGCTGATTAATATGCTTAAATTCAGCGGGTCGCCACGTCTGATCTGAGGTCGCATCTTGGAGGGGGAGAAAACCGTGGGATGGGGCTCACCAGAAGAGAAGAGAGCGACAGGGGGCCGGCGAGGAAAAAAAAAAAAAATCACAGCTCACATCTCTCATCAAAGAATCTACACTGGAGGGAAATCCTATGAATGTAATGAATGTGGGAAGGATTTTTTTCAGATAATCCACTTTATTTAACATCAGCGAATTCATACTGCAGAGAAACCTTATGAATGTAATGAATATGGCAAAGCCTTCAGTCACAATTCATCCCATATTTGAGCATCAGTTAATTCACACTGGAGAGAAACTATAAATGCAGCAAATGTGGCAAAGTCTACATTTGGAGCTCAGATCTCTAGTGACATCAGAGCAGTCATATTGGAGAAAGAAACCTTACATCTGTAATGACCTTGGGAAAGCCTTTGATGATCATTAACCCTTACTAGACATCAGAGAACTCATACTAGAGAAAAACCCTACAAAAGTAAAGAATGTGGTAAGGCCTTCAGTCAGAGTGCAACTCCCATAAAACACACAAAAATCACACTGCAGAGAAGCCCTATGTATGTAAAGATTGTGGGAAGGCCTTCAGCCAGAGTTCATACCTTACTCAACATCAAAGGGTTCGTACAGGAGAGAAACCATTTGAATGCAGTGAGTGTGGAAAAGCCTTCAGTAGATGTGCCCATCTTTCTCGACATCAGAGAATTCAGGCTGGAGAGAAACCTCGTGAGTGCAATGAATGTGGTAAAACTTTCAAATGCAGTTCACCTCTCTTAAGGCATCAGAGACTTCACAGTGGAGAATGACCCTGAATGTGTGGACACATTCATTCAGACTCTAAATTACCAAAGAATTAAACTTTAACAGATTGTCACAATTGTGCTGCCTTTTGATTTTGGAGGATGAGAATGGCTCTCTCTCCATTTTCTGCCAGACTCTTACAAATCCAACTGAAGAAATGCTGATCTGAAAAATCTAGACTAGCTTAAGAGACTCTAAACATTGCTCTTAATTTTGCTGTGTTTGTGTATGTTATTTTTATCCATACCTGAAAATGACTAATATCACCAGACTTCTACATCCAGTGATTTTTTTCCTGGCCCAGGCTATTCTACCATGCCATGAGCTTCCAACTTTCCAAAATTGAGCTGCCTACCTCTCTTGATGGGGAATAGTGCCATGTCCAAAACCTATAGAGAAACACATGGTTGATTATATTACTAATACCACCTCCTTAATATACCATCCTACACTTGGCTCTTACCTTCCTGTGTTTGTTGTCTGTTTTATCTTTACCCATGTTTTCTGCTTACCTCTCAGAGGCAGGATGTGAACCCCCTCTGTGAAGTGTCTGGTACTTCATAAACCAAGAGAATTTGAAATAAAGTAAGTGTAATACTCACACAAGGGAGTTCATGGTAGGTGCAAGCCAATCTAGAATAGCAAGGGCAGAGAGCAGGTTGGGCCTTTTTAGTGGCTAAGAGATGGGTTTAGAGAAGCGTTGCCACACAAGGGCTAGCACTGCAGGACTCAGACTTCCTGCTGGTGCTGAGTTCAGAAGACGCACACAGGTTTCCTTCTCTAAACTACAAGATGTATGGCGATGGGGAAGGGAAGGGTGGAATTCAAATGCTGTCGATAGTCAAATGTCATAAATGGAGTAAGACTCGTTATTACACCCACATTCTTAGAAAATATTTGTTTGCTGAGCTCTAAATAGATCTTTAATATCACTGTGTTTTCTGTTGATGCACAATCTATTGTGTTCTCCATCTCCACCTTTTTAGAATCTTCTGTCTTTTCCCCAGGCTGAAATTATACCCATCATTTCTTAAAATGTAAACACCATTCACCCTGGTAACTGACGGTCTTACACAGTAACTACTGTCTCATACAATCTTGAAGAAAGGTTTGGGGTGGATTGAGCCAACCCTTTTAGAAAATATAAAAAAGGAAAAAAAATAGCCAATTTGAATTTGAAACAAGCTGTCCCCAAATATATCGCTTTGGAGTTATTTGATGAAGATACCTGTACAAGACTCTAAGAAGTTTTATGTGCCCGTAATAATGCCAGGCATTACTTTTTCACTCCACTGTGACTGGATGCATTTATGCAGAGTTTGTCTTTCTTTAAAATCAAACAAGCATAAATTGATCTATGAGTCTTTTTTGATGTTGTTTCAGTGAATTGTTTCTGCTTCCTTTTTTCTTTGCTTTAGGCATTTCTCAGTTACCTAAGAGGAACCTAATACTTCTATAGGCTTGGTGTCCCTTGACTTTCCCAAATCACTCCTGATTAGATAGCCAGAATTTGAGATTTCCCTGCTTTATTTTTTCTGACATATGGGGCCACTCCGGTCTCTTCCTTCTTTCTCTTTTTAAAATTTACAGGACTTATATGCTGTTAGTTAGTGTATGAAGTTCTATAGGGCTTGAGTTACCTGAAGTTAAAGAAGAAAAGCAGTGACAGACAAAAAAAGTCTATTTGAAGAATAGTGACATCTGGAAATAATTTTTGTAATACCCCAAATCCTTAGTAACTTCCCTTTGAAATGTGAAAGGTCATCTAGAAGAAAACCTATCATTAGAATCAGGTGTTTTAAGATTATGTTAATTAATTCAGTAACAAAGTCCTTCCAACACATATTTCTTCCCTTCAGTCAGTGAGCTTTGGCTGAGGAGAAATCTTTGCCCTGCCTTCAGAGGCCTCATTTATGGTAACCTCTTTTTGAAACTAAAAACCCAGGACAGGTGTCTTCGACTGAGAGGAATAATCTTAGAATGAGTGGGTTGCATGAATATATGGATTGCACTGCTGTGAACTGGTTTAATTCTATTATAGTCTAAATAGAGTTTGGGTCCTGAAATATTAGCACTCGAAGGGTATGATAGGGATTGAGTGTGTGAAATCAGAACCATTCCAAAAATGTTATGACTCCTGGGTTTATAGTGCCTGTTTTGTTTTGTTTTACTCTGTGCCTTTAGTAGCAGGGTCTACGTTTCTACTCCCTTCTTGGATGTTTATAGCGGGGTCCCCTCTTACATGCTATAGTGTAGACCATACCTAGCTCCTCTTGTTTGAAATTATAATCTCTCTCCTTCCACTGCCTAAACTAAAGCACTGTGTGGGTGCTTTACTAAAGATGGGGGTGGGTGACTTTGGGGACTTTAGATAATACCCTTGATGGTTTGATCTCTTTTTGGTAGGCTATTTTGGATTCTTTAGTTTTTACCATCATGTATGCCAGATTTTCTAATTTATAGTATTAAAACTGCTTATGCTTGACTGATTAGGGTTAGTGGGAAATTAATTTACGTTTAACATCTCAAGTTCCTCCAAGACGTTTAGATATTCTATATTGTTGTGATGAACTAACTATATAGTGACCCCAGGCTTGGTAGGAGGTTTACAGGGAGAGCTCTTTGGGTAGTATTCTTGCATAAATCAGAACTTGATGCCTTTTCTGAGAAGGAATTAATGGTTTATTTATTTATATCTATCTATTTATTTATTTATTTATAGCAAAAGGGGCTTCTCACATCATCATTCTTTTTCGGTTTGCAAGTTAGTCTCCTTTAGGTCTCAGCTTAAACTGTCACTTCTTCCCCTACCTTTTTTTTTTTTTCCCTTTTTCCTTTTAAGCCAACTGTACTTTTAAAAATTTTTATTTTATTTTATTTTTTAAAGGTACTTAGATTATACAAATGTCACATAAAAAATGTAGGGGATTCCTATATGCCCTGCTCCCCACACCTCCCACATTTGCCGCCATTAACAACATCCTTCATTAGTCTGGTACATTCATTGTAATTGATGAATACATTTCGGAGCATTGCCACTAAGCATGGATTATAGTTTACATTGTAGTTTACACTCTCTCCCACACAGTTCTGTAGGTTATGGCAAGAACTACCTTTTCCTCAGTCATTATATTTGAAAATAAATCTCCTCTTGATACTTGTGCCACTTCTTATTTATATCATTTTATTGGCCAGTAATACATGTTATTTTTAGTTTTATTTAAATATACACCTTTATCCCCAATCACATTCTAGTTCTCCCCATGAGGAAAGTAACTATATGGTTTAACATCTTTTGTTGTTGCTTATTTTAAGTGGATTAATATTTGCACCTGGTGTTAAAAACAGTATGAAACAGAAGGGTTTTCAATGAAAAGTCATCCCTTTCATGCCTTTTACCTTTTAAAGACACATTAAATCTTTGATGATTTCTGGATATATTTTGCCAAGAGTTGTCTGTACAAGACAGCGACTTGAGATAAACATCTTGTGGAAAATCATATCATACTACATTTTGCTTAGTAAGAATTCAGCTATATGCACTGAGAACCCTCCCTGTCCCCATCCCCAAGTAAACCAACAGAGAAATAGCTTAGTGAGGTTAAAAATACTATAAATTACATTTTGTATATTTGTGTAACCTTCTATTATATATTTACATGTTTATACATACATGTGGTATGATCAGAGTTATACACGAGCTATGCATATTATTTAATGGGCAAATTAAAAGATTTACGAGGGCAATGTTGATGATCCCTGATTTTCACTTTATGTGCCAGTTGTAGAGGCTAGCCTTGTGTAAGAGCGTGACTCCAAGAATCCAGTGGCACAGCCAGTACCTATGAGTGCTAATTTGTTCTTCTCCATTAATATTTTTGCCTAGTTTGCCAAAGAAGATATGCAAGTTCATCCTATTAGGAAGGTCACTAGGACAGAGCATCATGGAGAACTGAGAAACATCTTGTTAATCCAGGTCAAAGAATTCCCTTTCCCATAATACACCTGTCCCTAGGTATCTGGATAATTGCCTCTGTTTATAAAGCAGGCCTAGATTAAATCTCTTCTTTAGTAAATGTAGGAATGGAAATCTCACTGAATCATCCTTATTCTAGAAATGTGACAGGGGAGTAGATATGGATATTCCATTTCTTTCATTTCTATGGGTGTGTGGTAAGGGATAATTCAATTTACAAGCTTCCTCTTTTAGCTCTTCTCCCAACCCTCTTGCCAGGTTTCCCTGACATAATAATAAGTGCTAATACTTATCAAGTGGGAAACGGATTTAGCTCAAGCGATTGGGCTCCTGTCTACCATATAAGAGGTCCAGGATTCGACTCCTGGGGCCTCCTGGTGAAAAGCAAGCTGGCCTGCGTGATGACCTGGCCCGAGCAGAGAGCTGGCCCACATGGAGTGCTGGCCCGCGTGGAGAACTGGCACAAAAATATGATGCAACAAAAAGAAATGCAAAGGAGAGACAATAAGAGATGCAGCAGACCAGGGAGCTGAGGTAGCGCAATAGATTGAGTGCCTCTCTCCCACTCTGGAAGGTTCTAGGATCAGTTCCCAGTGCCGCCTAAAGAGAAGACAAGCAGACACAGAAGAACACAGAGAGCAGACATTGAGCCCCAAAACAATGGAGTGGGGTATGTGTGTGTGTGTAATAAATAAATAAATAAATCTTTTAAAAAATGCTTATCAAGCACATCTGTGCTTGGCATTGTTCAAATCCCTTTATTCCGCACAACAACTCTTTTAGGTAGGAACTCTTATTGTTTCTATTTTCTAGATGATGAACAAGCTCAGGAAAGCTTAGTCACTGGCCTACTCAGTGTAGCTGAGCTTTAAACCCAGGTAGTCTGGCTCCAGTGTCCTTGGCTCTTAACTCTTACACTGCCCTGCCTCTTGGCACATGCGTGTGTGTAGGCAGCCCTGGAAGTGTAGAGGAAGACTGCTGGGCGTGCGAGTCCCCAAGGCATGTGGGATGCTGGCAGCCTAAGTGACTGATGGAGGCTGCGGATGACAAAATTTGTTTTCTACTGAGGGTTAATCTGTGCAGAATTGGTAAAAAAAGGTTGTTTGTAAATCTTTGGAAATGAATAGAAAGGTGAAAACACTTCATAGTGTTTGTAACTAGCAGAGCTATTATAAGGGTGCCACAGTGGTTGAAAGGGAAAGTCTAAGGTCATGTATATTACTAGAAGGAAAGCTAAAAACTGTAACATGGGTTTGTATAATATAGTGAAACCTCATGTAAAATAAGAATATGGGTGATATTGCATATATAAGACTGTTTTCACAAAATATAAATACAAATAAACTAGAGAGATGGAAACAATAGCAGCTATGTAGGCAGGGGAAGCATAGAGAGATTGAGAGGTGATGAGGGGTTTTTTTGTTTGCTTTTATTATTATTATTATTAGAATAATGAAAATGCTCTAAAAATGATTGAAGTGATGAATGCACAACTATGTGATTATACCAAATACCATTGCTTGTTAAAAGAAACAAAACAAAACAAAAAAACCCCCCAAAAACCTTTTAGTCTGGTGAGCCTCAAGGAACACAATGCACCAAGAGTAGAAGCCTCTTTGTTGACTTGGAGGGGAAGTTCTGAGAGTACTCTTTACATTCCTTCTTAGGGAATTGCTAAAAAATTGTAAATTGATGTTAGATAACATACCGTAAAGTCAGTGGTTTTGAATAGAACAGCCCAGAGTCACCTAGCAGCCCCTTTTAGAGAGGACGGCATTTGGGGGGGAAGCTTCCACACAGTCCTTAAGAGGAGACATGCCCAAGCCATCCCATAGTCCATAGGTGAGCTAGCATCAACAGATATTTTTTCCCCCAAAAAATGCCTCTTGGCAATATTTGGAAGAGCAATATTGGAGGCACGATGGACATGGGGGTGCTTCTGAATGGGAAAATTAGTGGGCTGAAGGAGGGACAAAAGGAGACTGGCCTACTATTTAGTGGTTACTGCCTGGAAGGCTGAATGAGTCCACTACCTAGATTCTTATGAATTGCTGCCATAGGTATGGCGTGTGGGGCACATGTACAAGGACCAGCCATCCTTGTTGCCCCTGCCTGAGGCAGTAGGGGTTTCACGGGACAAGAATGGATTATCTTCTTACTGAATTTCAACTTCAGAATATCCCAGAGCTGGGAGAATAATTGTGTGGGAGAACACCTGTGGATTTGAGATCGCTCACGCCAACGGCTATTAGAAAATCATAAAGGCTTTGCCCTCATGTGATGTTTTGTGAGTGAATGAATGAACACATTTTGTTCCTGTGCTTTCCACTCACAAGACTTTCATTTGCTTACATCAGTGATTTTCAGTGGGGGATAGGGGTGGAGGGTGGCAGCGATTTGTCCCCACAGAGTGCATTTGGCAGTGTCTGGAGACATTTTTGGTTGTCATAACTTGGGGAGAAAATGTCACTGGCATTCAGTGGGTAGAGACAAGGAATGTTGCCCAGAATCCTACAATGCAGAGGACAACCCAAAATGTCAAAAGAGCGTGTCATTAAATGAGCAGTTTACCAAGGCCGTATATGTGACTGCTGAGCTACTAAGATCACACTACTGCTTAAGTTCACTGTGGGTGGTGTTGATTATAATAGAGTTAATCCTCTATTCCCTTAAAACAAAATACCAACACACTTAAATGATTCTGAAATTACAAAAGTGAAATATTCTTTTTGATAAATGCAAATAACATACAGGTATATAAAGTAAAAAAATAAAGGTTCCCCTGTTCTCCCTTCAAATTCTTATCCTTTAGGTTTAAGTTTCAAGTTTCAGTCCAGATTCTTTTCTTATATGTGTGCACATAACTAGTAGTTTACTGTTCCTTTTTTAAAAATAACTTGCTTTTAACTCTCAATATTATACTGTGGATGTCTTTTCAAGTTGTTTACAGCGATCTCATTTTTAAAAAATGGATGCGTAGTGTTATGGTGATGGATGTACCATAATTTATTTATATTTATTCCTATTGATGGGCATTTGGGTCCTTCCCTTCCCTCCCCTCCCCTCCCCTCCCTCCCTCCCTTCCTTCCTTTCCTTCCTTTCCTGCTATGAGCAATTCTGTGGCCCTGCTGATATGTTATTTCTGTAAAGTTGTTTCCTGGAAATATGGTAGAATGTATGTATATTTAAAATCATGATGAATTTACTATACTAATTTATACTCTGGCTCACAATGTAGAAGAATGCTCACTTCCCCCTATTCTCCCCAACACTAGATACTGTCAATCTTGTATTATTGTTTTTCAAAAAATTATTCTATAATTTTTCTATTTTGCTCTCCTCATCCTAAGAATGTAGTCTTTTTCAGAGATATACAGTAAGCTGGTCATATCACTTTTATGCTTAAGACATTTATCTATATTTGACTAGCAGTTTCAGAGGCTACTATACCAGTTGGTTGGTCTAAACTCTCATGTTAAATATGATCATTTTCCTAATAATACTCTTAAGTCACATCTCATTTATCTCCCTCCTTAAGAACTGCATAGGGTTATTTTAAATATTTTTTAAAAATCTGTAACTACAAAGTTTACTAAGAGTAGAGGTACTCTGGCTAACAGTCAAAATGGTGTGGCCAGAGGAAAAACAAGCATTATTAAATCAGAATGCACTCCTTACCAACACAAATTGAACATTTCTTTCCCCCAATAAAAAAGCTAGTCTCATTCTATAAAGATTTATCATTTCCAAAGCACAGTGAGAGGAACTTGAGTAATTTACCATTTGCTTTCTACTATGTGCCTTAAAGATAGCTCACTAAAAATCTGTATCTGACACAACTGAAGAGTTTTGCAGAATGTAATATCATAGTGACAGTATACTGAGATTGATTGTTACAGACATAGTAAACTCTTTCAGTTTGGTTATACCTTAGTTATTTGTATAGAACATTGATCCAATAACATAAAAAAAGAAAACAGCAACTGGAAATTTATCTCATTCAATGTTCAGAGATAAAAGGGTTGACCACTCTTTCCATTATTTTCTACACTTAAATCCTTATTTGTTTTGAAATCTGACAGCAATTAAATTTTGGCATTGTTCCAAGCTATGAAGAAGATACTGAAGGCCATCACTATTCAGCATATGGCAACATAAGGACTTTTTCCTTCACCAATTCTGGCACACTTCCAAAGTATACTCCACAGTCCAGTTTTATTTCTGTCTAGGAGGCTCAGTGCCAAGGATGCAATATAAGCACAGGGACACGGAAGCAGCAAGATTACCATCAACAGACTCTGAAAATTGAAAATAGCAGACATAGCTGGGCCAGTGAAGCCCCTATCGTTTTAATTTATATTTTATATTTCATTATTAATGAAGTTGGCTATCTTTTTCTATGTTTAAAAGTCATTTGTATTTCTTCCTTGAGATGCCTATTGATTTCCTTTTCCAATTTTTCAAATCAGTTTGAAGGAGCTCTATATATTTTGCTTATTAATGCTTTGGCTGAAGTTGGTTTTTGACTTTGAGGTGAATTAGGGATAAAAATCTTTTCCCAAAATGCAGCTAGCCTGTCAAACTGAGAACATTTATTAAGTCACTCCTCCTTTTGTCATTGAATTGAAATGCATATAAACATGAGCCTATTTTTGGACTCTGTTCTGTCTAATCCAGTGCTGGTTTCACAGTCTTTTATTTACTGTAGCTTTATAGTGACTGAAGAAGGGTGGGAAGAATGTCAGGCAGAGTGACTACGATGGGCCTGGTGGAGAAAACATGGCAAGGGATTAAAAGAAGGCCAGAGGCTGGACAAGGAACAAGGACAAGAGGAGGAGAACGAGGTTGGGTGCAGGTGGGGTTTAGATACAGGGCCCTGAAAGCTGTGTTCAAATTTGGACCTTTTTTTCTTCGAGACATGGAAGGGGAATAACATGATCAGATTTGTATTTTATTAAGCTCCCTCTGGACTTCTGTTTCCAACCATTATTAAATAATTAGTACCAGCCTAGCCCTTTCACCATAAACATCTATGGAGTTCCTGCCAAAAAACCTACAGCCCAAGTCTAATCATGAGAAAAATATCAGACAAATCCAAACTGAGAAATGTTCTACAAAATCCCTGACTAGTAGTACTCCTCAAAAATGTCAAGGTCATTCAAAACAAGAAAAGCCTAAGAAACTGTCACAGTCAAGAGAAGACCTGACAGGTAACTAATTGTAATGTGGGATCCTGGGAAAAAAGAAAGATGTTAGGTAAAAACTAAGGAAACCTAAATATAGTATGGACTTTAGTTAATAATATAGCAATACTGGTTCATTAATTATTTTTTTCAAGGTCTCCTTATTAATGAAAAAATGAAGAGAAAAAATGCTTAATTGTATTCATATCGCACAAAACCAAACCCCATATTCTTTTTTTAACCTTTAGAATTAGAATAGTACTGTGGCAGTTTGATATTATTTATGAATTCCAAAAAAAAATATTGGTTATGTTTGTAAACTGGTCTGTTCCTCTGGGCATGATACCCTTTGATTGTATTAAATATAGAGGTTTCACTTTTACTTGATTAAATTAAGGTTAGGGCTTTGATTCGGTCATGTCAGTAAAATGTTGAGTCCCCACCCCCTTGGTGGGCAGATACTCACACAGAAAACTACACGGCATGGGAGAGAGCTTAGTTTTGATACTGGAGCCTGGGGCAGAGAGCTGAGCTGTTTGCCTGATAGTTTACAGCTGGCCTTGTGGAGCGAGCAGAGCAGCTGAGCCCAGAAAGAAATGAGCCCCAGGAAGAGAAATGAGCTTTATGCCAGCCTACAGCTGAGATCTGAAGAAGCTGGGACCATGGAGCCTTAAGAGGAAGAGTCAGGATGAACCCTCGCAGAGATGGGCAGCCATTTTTCTCCAACCCATGGCAACAGACTTTGGTGAGGGAAGTAACTTATTCCTTATGATTGTAAGCTTCTACCCCAAATAAATATCATTTATAAAAGCCAACAGATTTTTGATACTTTGCATCAGCACCCCTTTCACTGGCTAATACAAGTACCAACTTTGCTTTTGCTACAAAACATTTCAGTGTTGTTGTTACAGTCCATAAATTACATTAGTTATATTTTTCCCATGTGTCGCCACATTCTTAACACCCTGTAGTAGCACATTCCCGTATTTATATTATTAACCACAATCCTCATCTACTTCCAAAATCATTGTTATACATTCCCAATATTGTCCTCCAGCTGTCCTCCAACTAACAATCTTCCTAGAGTACTTGTTTCAGCCACAATCACATCCATAAAACAGAGTTTGTTGCATTTATTATATTGTTACCATCAAGTCCAACCATTACCACATATTTACATTTGACCTTAATTAAATATTCTACATACATCCAATATCTTTGCCCCCTTCTCCTCCCACTTTTCATTTCCCACCAACCTACACTTCATAGTCAAACTCCATAAGTCTACTCATTGTATTTAGTTCATATCAGCAAGACCATACAATATTATTGACTAGCTTATTTCACTCAACATAATATCCTCAAGTTTCCTTTACGTTGGCATGTACTTCCCCAATTAGTTTCTTCTTATAGCTGAGTAATATTCTATCATATGAATATACCACATCTTGTTTATCCATTCATCGGTTGATAGACACTTAGGTTTTTTCCATCTTTTAGCAATTGTGAATAATGCTGCTATGAACATCCGGGTGCAAATATCTGTTCATGTCTTTGCTTTCAGTTCTTCTGAGTATAGTCCTGGGAATGGAATTGCTGGATCATATAGCAGTTCTACATTTAGTTTCCTGAGGAATGGCCAGATGGTCTTCCACGGACATTGCACCATTTTACAGTCCCGCCAACAGTGAAGGAGTGTTTCTATTTCTCCACATCCTCTTCAGCACTTGAAGTTTTCTCTTCTCTTAATAAAGGCCATTCTGTATGGGTGTGAATGATATCCCATTGTAGTTTTGATCTGCATTTCCCTAATAGCTAGACCTTTTCATGTGTCTTTTGGCCATTTGTATTTCTACTTCGGAAAAAATGTCTGTTCAATTCTTTTCTCCATTTTTTAATGGGATTCCTTGTCATTTTGTCATTAAGTTGTGTGATTTCTTTATATAACATGTAGATCAGTTCCTTATCAGATATATAGTTTCTGAATATCATTTCCCATTGATTAGGCTACCTTTTTTCTTTTGAAGAAAAAAAAATTAATTTTAAGGCAGTCCCATTTATCTGTTTTTTTCTTTTGTTGCTCGTGCTTTGGGTGTAAGGTCTAAGAAACCACCACCAAGCTCAAGATCTTGAAGAGGTTTCCCTACATTTTCTTCTAAGAGTTTTATTGTTCTAGTTTTATATTTAGGTACTTGATCCATTTTTGTATAAGGGTCCTTTTTCTTTGTTTTATAGAAGGATATCCAGTTTTACCAGCACCATTTGTTGAATAGGCTGTTCTGACCCAGCTGAGTCGGTTTGACAGCCTTGTCAAAATCACTTGACCATAAACGTGAGGGACTATTTCTGAACTCTCAATTTGATTTCCTTTGGTCAATCTGTCTATCTTTATTCCAGTATCATGCTGTTTTTACCACTGTAGATAGAAAATATGCTTTAAAGTCTGGAAGTGATAGTCCTCCAACTTTGTTGTTTTTAAATATATGTTTGGCTATTTGGGGGGACCCTACCCTTCCAGATAAATTCAACTATTGGCATTTCCAATTCTACAAAGAAGGATATTGGAAATTTTTTATTGGGATTGCATTAAATATGTAGATCAGTTTGGGTAGAATTGACATGTTAATGATATTTAATTTTCCAACCCATGAACATGGAATATCCTTCCATTTATTTAAATCATCATTGGTTTCTTTTAGCAATGTTTTATAGTTTTCTGAATATAGATCCTTTATGTTCTTGGTTAAATTTATTCCTAAATATTTGATTCTTTTAGTGGTTATTGTAAATGGAATTTTTTTCTGACTTCCTCCTAGATTTTCATTAGTAGTGTATAGAAACATTATTGATTTTTGCAGATTAATCTTGTATCTCACCATATTGCTGAAATTGTCTATAAGTTCTAAAAGTTTTGTTGTGGATTTTTCAGGAATTTCTAAGTATAGGATCATATCAGCAAATAATGAAAGTTTTACTTCTTCCTTTCCTATTTGGGTGCCTTTTATTTCTTTTTCTTGCCTAATTGCTCTAGCTAGAACTTCTAGCACAATACTGAATAATTGGGGAGAGTGGGCATCCTTGTCTTGTTCCCAATCTCAGTGCAAAACCTTTAAGTCTTTCACTATTAAGTACAATGTTAGTTGAGGGTTTTTCTTATATGCACTTTATTATATTGAGAAAGTTTCCTTCTATTCCTATCTTTCAGAGTGTTTTTTTTTTTTTAATCAAGAAAGGATGTTGTACTTTGTCCAATGCTTTTTCTGCATCAATTGAAATGATCATGTGATTTTTCTTCTTCAATTTATTAATGTGGTGTGTTACACTAATTGTTTTTCTTATGTTGAACCACCTTACATACCTGGTATAAAGCCCACTTGATCATGATGTACACCTTTTTTGACATGTTTTTGGATTTGGTTAGCAAGTATTTTGTTGAGGATTTTTGCATCCATATTCACTAAGGAAATTCATCTGTAATCATCTTTTTTCATAATATCTTTTTTTGGCTTTGGCATTAGGGTGATGTTAGCATCATGGAATGAGTTTGGTAGTGTTCCTTCCTGTTCAATTTTTTGGAAGAGTTTGAGCAAGATTGGTATTAGGTCTTCTTTAAATGATTGGTAGAATTCACCTGTGAAGCCATCTGGTCCTGGATTTTTCATTTTGGGGAGATATTTGGTGACTGTTTCAATATCTTTACCTGTGATTGATTTGTTGAGGTCTTCCATTTCTTCTAGGGTCAGTGTGGTTTGTTCATGTATTTCCATAAATTTGTCCATTTCATCAACATTGTCTAGTTTGTTGGCATACAATTGTTCATAGTATCTTCTTATGATCTCTTATTTCGTCTCTGTCAGTGGTAGTCATACTTCTCATTTCTGATTTTATTTATTTGCATCCTCTCTTTTTTTTTTCTCTGTTAATCTTGCTAAGAGTTTATTGATTTTGTTGATCTTCTCAAAGAACTAACTTTTAGTTCTGTTGATAGTCTCTATTTTTTTCTTCATTTCATTTATTTCTGCTCTAATCTTTATTATTTCTTTCTTTCTGCTTGCTTTGGGATTGGTTTGCTATTCTTTTTCCATTTTCTCCAGGTGTGCAGTTAGATCTTAGATTTTATTTCTTTCTTGATTTTTAATATAAGCATTGAGGGCTATAAATTTCCCTTTCAGCACAGCCTTTGTTTTGGTATGTTGTGTTCTTGTTTTAATTTGTCTAGAGCTACTTACTGATTTCTTTTTTAATTTCTTCATTAACCCACTGATTTTTTGAGAGTGTATTGTTTAATCTCCATATATTTTGTGGATTTTCCCTTTATTAATTAAAACTTAATTTCATTATGATCAGAGAAAGTTTTTGCATAATTTCAATATTTTTAAATATATTGCGATCTGGCTTATGTCGCAACATATGGTCATCCTGGAGAAAGATCCATGAGTACTTGAGAAGAGTGTATATCTTGCTGTTTTGGGGTGTAATGCTCTATAAGTGTTGATATCTAGTTCATTTATCATATTATTCAAGCTCTCGGTTTCCTTATTTATCCTCTGTCCAGATGTTCTATGTAATGCTGAGAGTGGAGTGTTGAAATCTCCAACTATTATTGTAGAGATGTTTATTTCTCCCTTCAGTTTTACCAGTGTGTGTTTTATGTATATTTTGGCACTTAGATTAGGTACATAAATATTTATTAATGTTATTTCTTCTTGGTGAATTATCCTTTTTATTAATATATAGTAACCTACTTCATCTCTTATAACAATTTTGCATTTAAAATTCATTTTATCTGATATAAGTATTGCTACACCTGCTCTTTATTATTAACATTGCTTTGAGATGGAATATCTTTTTCCAACCTTTCACTCTCAGCCTGATTGTGTCCTTGCATCTAAGGTGAGTCTCTTGTAGACAAAAAATAGATGGCTCATGTTTTTTTCTGTAAAGACTTTAAACTCACCTTCATTTCTGAAGGATAATTTTGCCAGATAAAGAATTCTCGACCAGCAGTTTTTCTCTTCCAGTACGTTAAATATATCATACCACTGCCTTCTCACCTCCATGGTTCCTGAAGAGAGATTGGTACTTCACCTTAATAGGCTCCCTTGTAAGCAATACATTGCTTTTCTCTTGCTGCTCTTAAAATCCTCTCTTTATCTTTGGCCTTTGACGGTCTGAATAGCAGACATCTCAGAGTAGGTCTATGGATTTATTCTGTTTGAAGTACATTGTCCTTCTTGAATATTGATATTCATGTCTTTCATAAGGATTGGAAAATTTTCAGTCAATATTTTCTCAAATATTCTTTCTACCCCTTTTCCATTCTATTCTCCTTCTGGGACACCTTTGTGTGTTTTGTATTGTCATTCAGTTCCCTGAGACCGTGTTCAATTTTTTGCATCTTTTCTCTGTCTCTTCTCCTATCTTTTCAATTTCAAATGTCTATCCTTGAAATCAATTATTCATTCTTCTACCATTTCACAGCTGCTGTTATATGCCTCTGTATTTTTTGACTTTACTTTGCTCATTTAATAATTGAAAATATAAACAATTAAACATGGAATTTTACACAGATGAATAAATATATACATTTCTCAATTAAATGTACTGGATACATATAAAATTTTTTTTAATCAAACAATATGTTACACAATATATTTGGTTCATAATAACGCATTCATACAGTATTTGTCCTTTTGTGTCTGGCTTGCTTCGCTCAACATAATGTCCTCTAGGTTCTAATGTATTTTTAATATCACTTATTGTGTCTTTCATTCCCATAAGCTCTGTTACTTTTTTTTCAGGCTTTTAAATTGTTCTTTATGTTCACAGAGTGTTACCTTAATATCTTTGATCTCTTCAGTCATATTTTCCTTCATCTCCTTAAACTAATTAAGGAGGTTTGTTTGAATATCATTTATTAGTTATCTTAAATCCTGAGTCTCATCTAGATTCTTCGTTTGTTCCTTTGAGTGGGCTGTATCTTCCATTTTTTAGTGTGGGTTGTTATCTTTTGTTGATATCTAGGCATCTGCTTATGTTGATGATTTTGCTCTGATGATCAATTTCTCTCTCTTGCCTAATGGTTTGATTTCACAGCTCTTCTTTGATTTTTAGTTTAATTTTTTCTAAAACTTTAATATTGCCCTGTTTAAGTAGTCAAAACTGTGACAGGGAGTCGCTAATGGGGCCCGACCAGGTCTACCATGCCAAAAGAATTGGGAGAGACCGGTCTGTCTTCCTTCACTTTCCAGGTTGGTCAGCAAATGGTGCTTCTTGGCAAACCCTTCCCCGGAGATGAATATTTCAATTTCCACTATGTCTTCTGAGCTAGGGAGTTATGGTAGTTACATTCACCAAAGAGAAACTACAGTCCGCCCTCTGCCGCACCCTCCCTCTTCCTGGGAGGAATCTGTCCTTTCCCCTCTCTGTTGGCCGCTGAGCCGCAGGTTTCATCTTGCAGGTAGGATATGGGTGGTGTTCCCAGCCACAGGGGTATCAATTCGCGTTTTCCCCTTTGGCCTTTCTGTCTCTGAGCCCCTAGTCCCTCCTGGACAACGTGTGCAGCACTCTCCTGGCCTGCAGGGGTCCCTAAAGTGGCTCCTTCAGACTATTTCTACGCCTTCTCACCTGTTTTGCAAGAGAGCTACGCCCAGTCTGAACTACTCCGAAGCCATCTTGGATCATCTCTCTTGGTTCATTAATTCTGACAAATGTATCATAATAATATAAGATGTTAACAATAGTGGAAATTAGATGTGGGGTATATGGCAACTACCTGTAAGAAAAAAAAATTCATCTACCATGGTAAAGAAAGTTATTCTTTCTCTACAGGGTATAAATTTCTCATCTGAAGAAACACTCAAAAAGAAGGTAGCCAAAAATATAGGAAGAAAGTATTATAGAGGTGTGTCAGGAAATGAATTAATAAAAATATTGTGACTTTTTTTCTGGAAAAAAAAAGCAGATATTTCAGCCAGCCTCCCATACAATTGGAAAAGTACTTTTTCTCTAGAAAGCCATCAGAATTGCCATCTACATAGTATTTCCCTTTTTTTTTGTCTGAGGATTTTAAGAAATCATGGACTCAAGGGCTGAGATTTAATAAAATTAATCATTTTTACTGCTTCATCAATTATACTCTTAAGTGACTGGGCTTTTTTTTTTTTTTTTTTTTTTTTTTTAAGGAGGTACCAGAGATTGAACCTGGGATCTCGTACATGTGAAGCAGGCACTCAACCACTGAGCTATGCCTGCTCTGCTTTTTTTTTTTTTTAAATCTGCAAGTGTGTAGAGCGAAAGAGAATAATGATTACTAGTATAGCTTAGAGCCACTGCTTCAATTCATGCTAAGGCCCCAGCAGTTTTAACCACCATTGCCTCTGTATCATTAGTGCAAATGTCAACACAGTGACAAAGGCAAATAATATCCTAGTATTATTATGAAAGTTTTGACCTCACAGACCTCCAAGGTTTCAGTGAACCCTAGGGATCTGCAGATCACACTTTTAGAACTGGAGATTTTGGTACCCAGAGTTTGGGGGAAATGAAATGAAGGCAGGCCTCTATAAATATTTTATGCTTGTTTCAGGTATCTCCCTAATAAAATCTATTAGTTTTCCCCCTCCAAAGGGCAGAGATCATTAGACTGGATAAGAAAGCAAGACTCACCTATATGGTGCCTACAAAAGATGAGTTTAAATCAAGACCCAGGTAGGTTGTGAAAAGGATTTGGTATGGCTGTGTGAATATCAGATTCATAATAGCTCAAAACTGTAAACAACAGAAGAATGAATAAACAGAGTGGTATATGTATGTAACAGGATGCTATTCAGTAATAAAAAAGTACAAACTACTGATACACACTGTAATATGGATGAATCTCATAGAAATTATGCTGAATGAAAGTTACCAGACACAAAAGAAACTATTTTTTCATTTATCTGAAATTTTAGAACAAGCAAAACAAATCTACACCGAAAAAAAAAAAAAAGTCAGATACAAAAACCCAGATCAGTTGTTGCCTGGAATCAAAGGTGAGAGACAGATTGTAAAAGGGCATGAGAGAACTTTCTGGGGTACTGGAAATAGTCTATATCTTGATAGGATGATGGTTATATGGATGTATACATTTGTCAAAACTCACTAACCTGTACACTTCAAATGTGTGGATTTTATTGCATGTCAATTATATCTCAAAAAATTTGTCTTTATTTTAAAACTTTCTCTGGATGCAATATGGAGAATGGATTGGAGGGATTAAAGAGTGGATGCAGACATTCTGGTATGGAGGCTATTGGCATAATTTTTTTATCTCTTCCTATTGTGTATGTGTATACACACATACACTTAAAGCTATTCTTTTTTTAAATAGTAAAGACATTTATTACCCAGTGAATTAGGGCATAGAATGCTTTAAATATGTTTTCTTTTAGGAAGGGGACACAACACTTCTACTCAAGAGAAAATCAAAGACCTAACATTTTTACAATCCACAAGTCTTTTATTTATTTACTTTTTTACACCTCTTATGCCACAAATTCATAGGGAATAGTTTCTAGTAGCACAGGCTCCTTTTCATTGGTTCTCACAAACAGTGGGTGGAGCAGGCTGGCACTTCAGATGAACCATGTTATCTTTCTCTTTGGCTTCCTTTTTTTCCTGATCATCTTCCTTCACATGTGTTTGGAAGCTATCTTGGCTTTTAGAGTGCTTGATATGCTCAATATGTACATTAATTCTCTCGGCAAGAATCTTGCCCTTAGCCTGTTTGTTTACCACGATGCCAACAGCATGCTGGGTAACACTGTAGACACTTCTGGTTTTACCATGGTAACATTTATGGAGCATTCCTTTTTGAACAGTGCCCATTCCCTTGAGGTCTACGATATCACCTTTCTTGGTAGAGTTGCATATATGTGGCCAAAGAAAAAATTCCATGTTTTCTACAAGGCCTAGAAAACATAGCAGGTGCCTCTCCCCTTTCCTTTTGTGTTTGTCATTTTGGTGAGTTACTGAAAGATGACAGTTGTGGCCGAAAGGAAGCTAAAGCTGTTCTTTTTTTTTTCTTTTTTTTTTTTTAAGATTTATTTATTTACTTTATCCATTTTAACCGCCCCCCTTCCCCACTTGTTGTTTTGTGTCCATTCACTGGGCAATTCTCTGTATCTGTTTCCTGCCATCTCTTCTCATCCTCCTCCTCCAGTCTTCACCAGGATTCGATCCTGGAGACCTCTGATGTAGGAGAGAGGTGTTCTGCCACCTGCACCACCTCGGTTCCTGGCTTTCGGAGCATCTCGTCTTGTCTCTCCTCTGTGTCTCTCTCCTGTTAGGTCATCATCTTGCTGCATGGCTCCCGGGGCCTGGTGGCTCACCGGCACACAGAGCCTGGCAGCCCATGTGCCTTCTATATATATATATTTTTTTTAATTAAAAAAAAAATTTTTTTTATTTTTTATTTTACTGGGAGGTCCCGGGGATCGAACCCAGGTCCCTCCATATGGCAGACGGACGCCCAACCATTTGAGCCAAATCAGCCCCCTAAGGCTGTTCTTTTTGACATGATTGGTCTCCATAGTATACAATCCATTTTATAATCTGATTTTAAAAATTTAATATATTATGGTCCTTTTCTCACACCAGTATAGAATGAAAAACTTGTTTTGAACAAGTTCTATGGCAGAAGTTTAGAAAGGCAAATAGACCTGTTTGTTTACCAACAACAGTAGGTAGATGACTTACAATACCACCCATCTACCTTTGCCTTTTTATGTACTTTTTACAGAAGCCAAAACATCTATTCATTTTAGAAAGGATAACAGTGTAATGTCTCAAGGACACATATTCGTAGTCCCCACTCCTTTGATACAACCCTTGAGGGCATGTGTTGGATACCTCAGCCTAATTTGATGTTACCCAGGCCATTGGGTCCACCTCACAGGCATGAGCTTCTTGTCCATGTGGACAGAATGAACACACTCTTCTCCAGGTCCCCAAGATGAAGCATCACTAGACTTCTGAGATGAAGCTACAAACTCCCCCACTCTCAACTGAGCCAAACAGAACTCAACAGCTCAATATGGGTGCCAGGATAAGGTATCAGGCAGGGTAGAGTTTCAAACCTGACACAGATCCAGAAGCCACAGACTCCCACTTGGGTGGGAGGGGGAACACATGCTCTCATGGCCCATGAAAATAATGTTTCCTGGTTCTCTGTCAGGGGTATCAGATAGAGGGCATATCATTACCTTGGTACTGTGACAGTAATCTGCCTCCCTCAGGAAGCTCCCTTGATACACGTATTCTACAAATGTAGTCTGTCTAGCTTTGAGTTGCTGCTGGAGCTCCTAGTTCATGTTGAGGATATAGCAAGGAAATCTAAACAGAATATGTAGTGTGTGGTCAGGAGTCATAGCAGATCCTTCTACAGCTCTGTCTGGATCTCTTCAGTATGAATTTCACCCACCTTTGTCTTCACTCACATTTTCTATTTATCCAGGCTTCAGCACTCTTGCTCTCCTCCAACTCTACTATTTCCTACCATTGTCTTCTGTACTCTGTGAATGCTCTAACCAGTTGTGGCCAAGCCTGATGCTGAATCTACTTTCTCATCTTAATCCAAGCCTAGTTTCCCCATGTTTATACCCCGCCCTGGGCATGCCTCCTTTATGGCCTCCTCCTGTCCCTGATGCTACTGATATATCACCCTTTTCCCACTTTTAAAGCAAAAATGGGCACTAAGGAGACTTATTTGGTGGCAGTTATAATTCAGAGAGGATGATACAGGTGCCTTTCATAGATAATTTCAGAACCAGGTATTTACCTTCTTCCTTTTTAAACCCCATTTTAGCAAATCTGTTGCTTTGGTCAGACTATAGTTACCCTGCGGGAACTCACTATGAGTGGTTTTAGTTAAACATAGATGCCCCTCCTTTCTAGCCACCAGGGAGACTCATATCCAGTACTGTATCCTGAGCTGATGGACTCCAAACACAGAGATTGACCCAGGCATGGAAAAGCAGACTAAATAGGGTCAATTAGAGTCCTTTCATGACATTTGCTGTTTGGAGATTGGTAGAGAGAAGACCTCTTTCCTGTTTGTATCTGGAGATATTAGGGTATAGCTTGGGCCCACCTGTTGTCATCTTTCCTGCCAAGTGAGGTAGTGTACCATTTAGGATGCTTCCAGCTTGAATATAAGAACATTTATTATCTCATATAGTTGGAAGCCTGAAGATAAGCCATTTTATAGTTAGTAACTCTACAGTGTCACCAAGGCTCTTTCCATTTTTCAATTCTGTCTTCCTTAGCTTACTGGCACGGCTCTTGGGCTGGTCCTCATGATCTCAAATGGCTACTCCAGTTTGAAAAGCAGAGCTGTCAGTCAAGTTAGAAAGGAGCATAGAGTTTTAGAGATACTGTATATATAAGGTTGGCAACTGTCCCCTTTGAATCCAGGGCCTTTGTCATATCCTGTTACTTATGTTGTGACCTCCGCAGTATCTAGCACTAAGTATGTCATGGATACAGAATAAATGCTTGATGAACAAATGAAGCAGTCCTGGATGGAGAGGAGACAGGCACATGGAAATATATTCTCCAAGTCATTTGTCAGGACAGGCCTGGCTCTGGGGCAGACAAATGGAGACACTTCTCACAGGAGGACACATGCTTGGTTAAGATTGAAAATAAGGTAAGAGTATGTCGAGAGAGAGAGGAAGTGCCAGTTCATTGGAAGTCATTGTGCACATTTTCCCATTTTCTCCTCTCTTGAAGAGGAGAGGGATCTTGGGAAGACAGAGCTCAAGTGCCGATGGGAACAACAGTCCAGTTTTGACACTACCAGCTAAGACAAAAGAAACTTTCATAAAGCCTAGTGAGTAACCACTTTACTCTCTACTGGGAGATTAAAATATATCTAGGATTAGCCTTGTCCTATGACAGGATCTCAGAGAAGGGCCCTCCACAGTCTACCTAGAATCTTAACTGGCTTTGGAGTCACAAAAATGCATTCAAATCCTGACTCCACCATATATAAAAGTATATGAGTTACACAATCTCATTAAACTATGGTTTCTCATCTGTAAAACCCTTTCTTATAGAGATAACAATATTCATTGCTTAGCACAGTCCTTGGCACAGAATGAGTAGTTAGCTACTCATGATGGTGGTGGTGGTGAGGGCAGTGATGGAGGTGGAGGTGGTGATGGAGGTGGTGCTGATGGTGGTAGAGATGGTGGCAGCAGCAGTGACAGGATTTGAAGACAGTTCTGTCCTCAAATTCAGAAAGAAATGAGAAGGAAAATTACAGCTTTGTGCTAGAAATGCTCTGTGATTGGGAGGACAGAGTGGAGTATTCTGAGGGCCCAACTATGTGACAAAATTTGAGATCTATGGACTGAAGGATTAAAAATATAACAGTATGTAAGTAGAAGAGAGGGAAGTGAATATGAACTAAGGTGTTCAAAGGAACCCCCACAAGGTCATATAAAGGAATTTGGGACTCTTTTGTGAAAATGGGGCATCGGTATAACTAGAGACTTGGTTATGAGGCAGCCACCATCCAGGCTTACATTTGACTTTGGGCCCAGCCTCTCACAACCAGGTTTCAGTAAGATTCATTTTAATGAGATTTATTAGGCACCTACTGTATACTTTGTAGAACTTCCAAATGCCATATTGTTGGCATAGATGATAAATAATAGGGGCAGTGGGAAAGAGGAAAATCATTAATTATGAAGTGATTAGTGAAGGAGGGTAGCAGAACTTGAGCTGTCACATGATGGATGTTTGGTGGCAAGAGTGGGAAATTGAGGCAGAAATCATCCTTTATCTTGATCTTCACCTCTAGGATAATGGATTTTCAAGAGTCTGTCAGACTGATTGTGGTACTGATGGAGCCAGCCTGGGGGAAGGAGATGTGGCATTAAATCACCTCGAGTACTGGCTTATAGCCTGTTGAGATACTATTTGCATCCTGCTAAATCCCTACATAATAATAATTCATGACAACAGCTAGCTTGTTGAAAATGAAGGTTATATATGATCATATAGTATGTAATTTAATCTTCTCAGCAATTGTGTGAGGTCAATGCCATTATTATCTCCATTTGGGGAAACTTAGAGAAGTTAAGTAACTTGTCTAAGATCACCCCTAGAGGTTTGAATCCAGGTAGTCTGATTCTAGAGCATGCACTGTATAGATGTGCAGAAATTGCCAGTCTCACTATTGAGAATATGGTAAAGAGATACAAAAGTGGAGTGTGCCTTGTTTCCAAAGCCAACACCCCCTTGGATGGTTCCATTAGAAGCAACAGCCTGAGCCTTCTATTTTCCCCCCAAAATTATAAGACTAATTGATGAATAAGGAAGGTACAAAACTTTTGAGAGCCAGGCTGGGACAAGAGGGAGTCACTTAGGGTACTGGATCAGAGATGAAGGCCTAGAGATTGTGGCTAGCAGAAACTATGCCTTCAAGTGAAAAGAGCTTCTGAGTACTGAGGAAACCAGCTGACACAAATCTAAGATTGTTTATGCTGAGCTTCATGATCCAGGTTTCTTGGCAATTTTCTTTCCTCTCTGAAATAAGGCTAATAGCAGATTAGGGATGCATCTTAAAGACCTTGTGGAAAAGAATTCAGGCCAATTTCAAAGCTGGGCTTTTGGAAAGACTTCCTTTGTCAGTTAGGAAGCTTTAGGTTGGGTTGAGTCAAATAATAGCAAACCCAACACAAACATCTTTAAACAATAAAGAAATGTAGATAAAGTCCAGAGATGGATTAAGTTGATTCTGCAGCTCAGTAATGTCATCAAGGACCAGGCCCTCTCAGTCTCTCTACCTTGCTGTCCATGGGGAGGCTTTTTCCTAAGGCTGGTTCCCCTCATATCATAGGATGGTTGCCACCAGCAATGCTTCCTTGTCCATCTCCAGAGGGGAGAGAGGCTGCTTTCCAAAATCTCTCTTAAAAGCCTAGAAAACTCCAGCAAACATTTTTTCATATGTCATTGGCCTAAGCTTACATAGAAAAACTCACTACCAGCTGTCACTGTAAGAACAGCTATTTCCAATAGAAGGGCCTGCCCGAACCGGTGCCACAAAGGAGAAACATTTCTCTCAGTGAGAAGGTGATCAGGCAAAGAACTGGGGCAATCTTCCCCAAACCAGTTCAAAGTGAGAATGGGAGCTAGGGTTTTTATAGGCAAAGAAGAGGGTTAGGTGACAAGAAAAACAAGTAAAACAAACAAACAAGTGACATTAGGGATCTTGTTAGGAGGGTACATGCAATTTGTCAGTCCTGCGTTGTCTCAAGCACCTTCAACTTCTCCTTGGTTTCAGCAGCTAATAAGCCACAGTTTAGAATGCCAACCACTCAAGAATATCAAACTTTTTGTCTCTGAGAAAAGCTACAGATTTACTGGGTCTTAAGGTGCTCCTGACACCATTCTGTCTGGTTTTGCTTTGAGATATTATCATTCCTGTAAGCAAAACCGAGAAGTTCTGGTTAATGTCCTTCTGGGAACTAAGTACAAAGAGTAAACCTCTAAAATTAGATTAATAGAATACCAGCTCAATTAATTTTAGAATTTTCAGACTGCTTAAGCGAAGAAATTTTAACAAGCAGATTTTCCAGCTATCACAGCCAACAGACTGGAATGACCAAGTCTGGCTTAGGAAAACAGAGCCCATCTCTGGAGCTGGAGTGGAGTGAGTGTTGGGGAGCCACATTTTCCAATTGGCACTTTTTTGTCATTGAACTTGAGAGATGAGAAGAAAAGGAATAGTAATTGCAGATGGACAGGACAGCTTCCCCCAAGGGAGGCATCTTACGACCTCACATGTCTGTTGTTGTGTGACCTTTCATCAAAATTTCCTAGTGGGAAAAATGTATGTGGGGATTTATTAGATAGGGTCTCTGTACTCAATGTTCTCTCAGGAAAAAGAAAAGAAAAATGCCATGCCCTGCCTTTGGCAGTTTAGAGTGAATGTTGACTTTGGGTTTCAGAAAAGTCTGGGCATATCTAGGGGACTCATGGGGCAGCCCCCCTCAAAGTGTCACTACAGGAGAGACTGAGGAGCCTCCTGGCAGAGAACTCATCCTGGGAAAGAGTTAAGTATGATGAGCTTGTCTGGGCATCAAAACCTCAGAGCAGAGTGGGGAAGTGGTTCTTTGTCAGGCGGAATCTGTCTCTAGTATCTGCCCCAGAGCCACTGGTGGTTTGGAGCTATGTACCCCAGAGAAGTATGCTATTAAACTTAATCCATTCCTGTAGGTGTGAATCCATTGGATGTAGAACCTTCTGATGAGGTTACTTCAGTGGAGGTGTGGCCCAACTCAGGATGGGTCTTCATTCTATTACTGGAGTCCTTTATAAGCAGAATGGAATTCAGATAGAAAGAAAGCCATGGGAAGGAAAAAGCTGAAGGTCAAGGGAACCTGAAGAGAAGGAAGAGGCCTGAAGATGCCTCCATAGGCATTGCTATGTGACAGAGGAGCCAAGGACCAAGGACCACTGGCAGTCAGCTCCAGGACTCTAACCTTCAGGAAGAAAGCATCACCTCAATGATGCCTTGATTCAGACTTCCCTTGGCCTCAAAACCATGAGCCAACAAAATCCCCTTGTTTAAACCAACCCATTGCATGGTATTTGCTTGAGCAGCCAAGGAAACTAAAACAGCTGGCCTCCATGGAGTCACAGAGTGTTAGGGAGAAAAGGGCTCTGAGCAAAAATGGAATGAGCAGTTTCAGTAAAATCTGGAGGGACGTGGTATACCAGGTAGCCTTGCTTCAGAGCTCCTCTAACAGAACATATTATACTTTGTTGCCTGCAACTCCCCTTTGTGCACCTTGTGGGCTCCAGAGCATACAAACTGGATGCCCTCAGGGAATCCAAGAATTACTAGGAGAATGGGTCTTGGAGGGCTGGAATCCTAACTCCAGTAACTAGGAGAGGGAGCAGGGATTCACAAACGATGACTATAATTGTGATCCTGCTGATATTCGCAGGCTTCTGCAACCTGGGCAAATTAGGGTTCCACCCACTCTAGGGAGAGGTGGGTGATCCTTAGCCAGCTCTTGTTTCACAGTTTAAGAGAGCTCACCCAAGGACCCTTCAGCCCAGCAAATCCCAGTCCATAGTGTTTGTGACCATGAGGTTATTATTGTATGGTGTGGTTAGTTGTATGTGACCACTTGACTAGGCTCTGGTGCCAGGTTATTTAATCCAACACTAGTCTAGGTGTTGCTGTGAAGGTATTTTGTAGATGTGATTAATTTAACATCTACAACCAGCGGACTTGAAGTAAAGGAGATTATTTTCCATAAGGTGTGTGTGTGTGTGTGAGGGGGGGGGTCTCCTCCAAATCATTTGAGAGGTCCTAAAGCAAAACTGAGCTTTCCTTGAGGAAGAAGAAATCCTGCCCTAAGATTGCAGCATCAGCTCCTGCCAACAATTTCCAGCTTGCCTTCCTGTTCTGCAGATTTTGGACTTGCCAGCCCCACAATGGCATAAACCAATTATTTGAAATAAATCTTTTAATATATATTAATACATATATATAATATATATTATACACATACATTTGAGCCCTGATTGCTACAAAGGCACTTGCGCTTGTACGATGTCTTCCATTTTCTAATGACCCACACTGTAAGGTAGTTGAAGCAGACACTGCAGCCACATTTGACAGATGCAGAAATTGAGGTTCAGAGAGGTTAAGCTACTTACTAAGATCACACAGCTGACGGGCACTGTTGCCAGGTTTCTCATCTGATGTTTCTAACTCCAGTCTCTCTTTCTGACTTAATTCTGTATTTCTTCCATAACATATATTTACAGGTTTAATAAGCCTATCTTCTTCCAACTAAAATATTCTGGGCAAGACAGCAATGATTTCCCTCTCCTGGAAGCTATAGCTCCTACACTTTGATCTGAGCACTTTTGCTATTTCGGTTAGTTAGTTCCTGGGTCTATGCACCATGCTTTGGAGAATGGCTGCCCTCTCCATCCCAGGAAAACCATGCCTAGATGGTATGCTACCTCCACGCAGGCAACTGGTGGACAGAAACACCATCTGGTTTTCAACAGTCAAGCAGACACTGAAACCATTTGAGCAAATGGGTGTCCCTGGGGGAAAGTGGAGCTAAGTGGTACTAAATGGAGCTAAGGAACTTCGGTTATCCTGAGAAATAAGCTGGTTTCCCCTAGGGAGGGAACTTTGAAGAGGCAGAGAGAGAGGGGGGTGGGGGAGCCTGGGCTGTTTATAGGAAAAGAACCTGGGGTCGGATGTGGCTCAACTGGTTGGACGTCCGTCTCCCATATGGAGGGACCTGGGTTCGATCCCCGGGACCTCCCGGTAAAAAAAAAAAAAAAAAAAAAAAAAAAGGAAAAGAACCTGCTCCCTTCTGACCTCCCCACCACAAACAGTCCCTGGATGGAGGAGCAGGTTTCTGATCTTAGAATGAAAAATGTTTTTTTTCCTGCTTTTGATCAGGGGTATGCATCAGTAATTTGTACTATTGTTAAAACATAAATAAATAAATAAAAGGAGACCCATTCCGAGATTGGGTGGGTGGGTGGGGGGAGCTTTAATACAACACAGAGTTGCAATACACATTGTAACAGAAAAGGTATGTCCCAGTTAGCAACACAAGCTCTGAGTCAGCCTCCTGGGATCAGAACCACAAACTCTGTTTCTGGGCAAATTATTTAAGCCAGAGCTTCCTCATCTACTAAAGAGGAAGAGCGATGGGGCCTTGGGTTGTGGACATGAACTGATATAATCTATGCTATTGCTATTCTCATTGGTACACTAGTCTGTGCTTTTTCAATCTAGACATGCAGAGATTGGTCTGCCGGCTCAGGGTTAAACTTTTTCCAGATTGTTTTGGACTGTGTGTTTGTGCTGCTAGGGCCAGCATGGGGCCCAGTTGTGCCAACCCCTGTGCACACACAGAAGCGGGGACAGTCTGGGGCTTTGGGCAGCTTCAGCTTCTTGTGGATGCCCCCTTTCCCCGCATTCCTCCTCTCTCCTCTGGAAAGGCCCTTCTTCCCTGTCTCCTCTAGGGCCTGGCTGCATTTCCCAGTGGCACAGGGGCACCTTGCTCTTCGCAGACCACACACCGGCTCCTTCTGGGCACCCCAGATGCCCACTTTTGGTCTCCTCATCTCTGAGTGAGTTTGTGCCCAAGTTTGGAGTGTCTGGCCTGGTTCCCGGGAGCTGCTGGGTTTCTTGGTCATTTTCATGTCCTACTTTGTTCAGAGCCAGCGGCTTCATTGACACACACATGGGTGCACATGCAGACAGAGGTATGGCTGCTCACGGAGGGTGGGGTGGTGGGGTAATGCTTTCGGTCCATCTTTTCGCATCCTGCAGTCCTCTTCTGCCTCAGCCACAGCCTGTATGACACCGTTCCGAACTCGGATCCTGTTCCTGGGTAACGTGCAGCCTTCGGCGTTACAGTGCTGTCAATTGTTCCCACGTGGGTTATCAAGCCTGCTCCATCATTTCTGATTTATTTGACGTCACACACTTACCTCCTCTGAGTCCGAGTTTCCTCCATTGTAAATGTAAGGAAGGAGGAGGGTGGAGGGGTCGGTTTTCTCAGGTTCCTTCCAATCTAAAAGCCCATGCCCCTAGCCAAAGCAAGGGGCTTCTCACCCTGGTACCACAACTTGGTGCTCCCAGAAGGAATCTGCTGTTTGCTCCCTGCCTGCCAAGACTGCCCCACCCACCTGGTGGTCCTGCTGAGGTCCTCGAGCTGCCTCATTGCCACACCTTGGCCGGCCTGGGCTGGACTGAGAGCACCCAGTCCTTATCAAGGTGAGTACAGCTCCCTGGAATGTGTGATCTCCCAGCAGACAGCAAGATTTGAAGCACCCATTTTGAGTGGGGGCTGGGCCACTGCCCACCTTCCAGAAAACCGGCAGTTCTAAAACTGTTGGCTTAAGGTCCTCTGGGGTGAACCAAACCTGGAAAGCATCTTCCGTCCCCACCAAAAGAGAGAACTTTTGTTACCTGCTTAGAAAGATTAATTTCATGGATCATATGTAGGCTATCTTGCCATTTTAGGCACAGCCCATAAAGATACCTAGATCATTTGTGTAATTACATTAGGTTTTATTCTACCACAGTTAGAATAATTACATTAGATTTCATTCTACCGTAGTTCTTAGATTTGTTACAGAGATTCGTATGAGAACATTTCAACACTATGTGCCAAGGAAAATGCCTGCCATTGTGTATGGAGTTGATTAAGGATAAGGGGGGCGGTGTGTGGGGGGGTGGCGGCATGGTCAAATTCCTGAGGTCTCCATTTCCAGGGCATCACAGATTGCCCTCCAGTAGCTTCCACAGTGGTCCTCCTGTTGATTCAGGCACTATAAGCTCCGGTGGTTTGAAAACAGCTGACCAGAGGCTGCCTGAGCACCAGGACAATGCCTCATTGGCACAGCCCAGTGCGAGACCTCAGTGGCTGAGGGAGGAAATGGCCTCAGTGCACTTCCTTATCTGGAAGCTGTTTGTAGCTAAAGGCACAGTCAAATTTCTTCATCCAACAGCGACATGCCTTCAGGCACTGCGCCGGGGGTTGGGCAGAGGGGGGTGAGCAAGACGGACCCTGCCCCACCCCCTGTGGCGCTTGCCACCTGGTCTTGTGTTTCTCACATGTGTATCCTCTGGTCTCTGTGAGGGGAAGGCTCGAGCCGAGCCCCGGGGCCAGTACCTCCTTGCTGAGGTGACCAGTCACCTGTCCCATAAAGAGATGTGGTTTGCTTGGGGAACCACGACAGCCATCGTGTTGTCCTCTTCTTCATTTTGTTCCCTTAATTAATTTCCAAAACAATCCAAGAGTCTCTCTTCTTCTTGTTTTTTAAACAAAGCAAATTTATTGGTACTTAAAGCATCCAGTACATCCAAAGTGTATAATCAATGGTATTTGGTATCATCACATAGTTGTGCATTCATCACTTCAATCATTATTAGAGCATTTTCATTATTCCCATAATAATAATAATAAACAAAGAAAAACTCATCCCCTCTCTGACTCTTGATGTTTCCCCTGATGTACATAGCTGTTTTTCTGTTTCTGTCACTCTTGTTTATTTGTATTTTTATTTTGTATAGATGGAGTCAAGCAATATGCAGTTCCTTGTGTCTAGTTCCCTCTTCTTATTTTAAAGAGAAGAGTTGGGGACCAGTTTGCTGATGTTGACCTCAGGCCAGGAAGTCCACTGGGCACCAAGAAAATTCTTTTTTACCTGAATTCTTCCAGATTACTCGAGGCGATGGCCCCAAGCCCCTAAATCAGGAGAGTATCTGCATTCATTTTTGTGTACCTCTAGGTAGGACGCCTACCTCAATTCTGGAAAGAAAGACCAAACCACAACATAATTCTAACATTCCTGGTGGCAGGTTCGACTCAGAAGAGAAGGATGCCTGGGGAGCAATTACTTTTATTTTGTGAAGAAGCATGAGGCACCTCGTTTTATATCAGGGATTAGATCGAGGCCGATGGTGTCCAGTTAATGACACGGGCTAAGCCTTTGCCCAGACGGGGACGTGTGTTGGCTTGACTTGGTTTCAGCGAACTGTCTGCACACCATAATTTGCTGTCATGGAGACCAACCAGCAGGCTGTGGAATGCCTCGCAGCCCTTGGAGACAGAGCGGGAATGGCCAGGGCCAGGAGTGGAAGAAGAATGGCAGCCAGACCTTTGATACCCCCAAGTGGTTGTGGAAGGCAGATGGCCTTGTTTGGGGCCCCGGCTTCCTCACTGAGGCACGGGAACATGGAACAGGAAACGAAGGTCAGCCGGTTACAGTTGGAAAGCGCCTTCCACCAATCAGATGAGCCCATAGGAACAGATATTCATTGTCATTCACTCGGCAGGAATATAGCACAAATGACAGGTGCAGGATCAACAGTGGGACATAGTACACCAGGAGGAAGGGTCAGGGGAGGCCGTGCTGGGGACGGACACTGACGCTGAGGCAAGTGGATCCGGTCTGGGCAGTCATGTGGGGTCCAGGGAAAAAGTGTTTTTAAGATAGAAGATACTAGAGCCCATTTGCACGTTGATGGGGGCTTTTTGCAGAGGGGTAGAGTCATGGAGCAGGAGGGAGCATAGCTGAAGGGGAGAGCCCCTGATAAGAGGGGAGGAAGTCCAGCACACAGAGGAGGGACTGGACCTGAAGAGATGGAGAGGTAGACAGTGCTTCCTTTGCAGAAGGAAGGGAAGGGACAGAGGGAACTCCTTGGTGGTTCTGGCCACGGGTAGATGAGGGAGCTCCTAATTAGTGACTTCTGTTTTTACAGTAAAGAATGAGTCAAGATGCTCTGCCTGGAGTGAAAGGAGGAAGGTTGAAGAGTGAGGAACACAGTCCTGGGGGAGAGAAGAAAGGGCTTCCCCGGGGAACGTGGCTATGCAGTGTTGAGAGCCCACAAACGGGTAATGTTTTAGTTTGCTAACAGCTGCCAATGCAAAATACCAGAAATGGTTTTACTTTCATAATGGGAATTTATTAGGGTAAAATCTTACAGTTCCAAGGCTGTGAAAACGCACAAATCAAGGCATTAACAGAGATGCTGGCTTACCAAAGGTTGGCTGCTGGCAGATCCTGGGTTCCTGCCACGTGATTAGGAAAAATGGCGGCAGTCTCTGCCTGCTTTTTCAGGCTCATTCACTTCCGGACCTCAGCTGTGGGCGATCAGGCTTACAGCTCATCTCTCCCCAGGTCTTGTCTCTTCAGCTTTGGGATGCTCTGTTGATTCCAGCCCCCGGCCTCTCTCTCAGTTTCTCAGGGTTTCTCTGTCTTTCTGCGGCTGTAGGCGATCCTGGAGTCCTCTCTCACATGGCAGGGTAAAATGACAGCTCTCCTTCACTGCATGTTTCTGCTTTCAGTTCTCTGTTTATAGAAAAGTCCAGCAAGAGGGCTAAGATCCATCCTGGGTCATGCCTCACTGAAAGAGTCCAATCAAAGGCCCTAAAATGATCTAATCAAAAGGTCCTTAACTGAATTTAACCAAAAAGTCCCACATAAAATAGGTTTACACACACAGGAATGACTTACCTTAGAATATAATTTTCTAGGGGTCCACAAAAGACTGAAACCAGCACAGGTAATGGTCTTGAGTTTATAGTGACACTCCTCTGTGTGTTTGGGTGATATTTCCCCACAAATCCTTGTATTTAGAGGCAGGCTCAAGGAAGGAGAGGAGTTAGGGTCATTTAGGGTTGTGGGTTTGCCAGGAGAGTGTGATGGAAGCTTTGGGGTGAGGGAGTTGAGGGGAAAGGCAGAGAGTGATGTTTAGGATAGACCACGGAGTCCAAAAGAAACTAAGAAGGGAACAGAGACAGGAGGGGAGTGATGAAAATGAGTAAGTGGTGGGGATGGATGGAGTGGAGGCCTGATGAACCTCAAGAATTTTTTTCCATGGGGCATTTACACACATGTGCTGTAGCTCTAGTCAGAGTATAGGGTTATCAATCCCTGCCTTTGGAGGTAGAGGTTTCTGGTGACCGCTAAATTCCAGAGTGTGACCATGTGGTGGGAGGCTGAAGAAAAAGGGCCCTGGAGATGAGGTGGCCAAGGAGGCCTTTAGATGTGGAAGTTCTGAGAGGGATGGCAGAGTCGGGGTGGAGAGGAAGGCTGTAAATCTCCTGCAAATCAGGGGAGGGCCTGGGAGGCTGGTAGAGGAAGGCAAGGAGGAGAGGAAAGGGTGGGATGGTGGATGGCATGAGCTTCAAAGGAGCAGGCTTGCAAGAGGGATGGGGAGTGATAGTCCAGGCATTGCAATGGGAAGTGAGGTGAACTCCAACCCACTTCTGGCTCTAAGACAGGTAGGGGCAAGAGGAGGAGCGGCCCCCATTGACAGGGCTGTAGGAGAAACAGTGTCTTCAGGAAACAGCCATGCTTCAGGTAAGGCAAGAAGAGACTGAGAATATTGGGATGCCCCAGAGCCTGGTGGAAGGGAAGGGGGCAGGGTTAGTGGTGGACTTGGTTCCACCGGGAATTTTAGTTGAGAAGACACGTGTAACGTTATAGGCTCAGTCTGAGGTAAGTTACACAAGAGATTTAGGCCTGATGTGCTACAGTCCCTGGAAGTAGGATAGGAGCATGTTCCTGAGGCTTGACAACCGAGGAGATTCCACTAACGTGGTGAATTCTGCGGTCCCTCGAGGGCTGGGGCAAGCTTCCAGGGAGGCCGCTGCTCTCCAGTCCTATGTCCATGTCACTACTTGAGCTCCTAGCTCTTTCCCACTCAGCTCAGACATTAGCACTCACCACAATTCTCCAAACCAGGAATCTAGTTACAGTCATTTTATGGTTAAGGAAACTGAGGTGAAATGAGGACAAATGATTTGCCTGGCCCAGGCTAGGACCAAAATTCCTGCGTTCTGCTCCAGTTTTGTCTGCTACCCCAGAGCTCCAGCAGGGTTTAATCATTGTGGCCCAGGAGCTGCCTTCAGGGTTTAGCAAGGGAGAAGGGACATAGAAAGAAGAAAGGGATTGAGACAGGTGAGGGAGAGAACGAGACAAAAGTGAGAGGCCCCAGGGAAGGCCAGGCAGGCTCAACCCTTTCTACTCTGCCCTTGAGGCTGGGTGACCTGCCAGGCAGGGCCAACGCCTTCCCTTCCCCCTCTCCAGAAAGCTCAGAGGCCCCGTGGCATGTAGGTGGACCAGTTCCATCTAGCACCAGGTCATTCTGCAAAAGGGAAGAAAAGGAAAGCAAACCTGCCCGTTGATATTGGAACAGCTGGGGAGAAAGTGCTGGAAACCGTCTGGAAGGATAGGAGCCAGCTCCTTTCCCTCCTGGCCCAAGATGTACAGAACATGGGATTAAGGGCAGGAAAATCTCATCTTCGGCCTCTTCAGCAGTGAAAGGGCATAGTCAGGATGGGGACACTTAGGAGACTTCATGTTGCTAAAAGGGGCTGCTTTGGGGCCATCGTGATATTGATATTCCTTGCATGGCTGAAAATAAACAGGGCTGCAAATGGCGTGGATTTTTAGTCTTCTACGTCCTCTGGGTAGCCTGTGGAATTCTTAGATTTCTGGAATGTCCTGGCCAATGACAAGAAACATCCCTGAGTTTATCAGGTTTAATCCAGATGCCGCAGGACCCACAGCAGGGCTGCAGAGCCCCCCGGGAGTGCGTCAGCTTGGAATTCCCACCACCCCTGATCTCTGGGAAGCTGGACCCAGCCTCTCCCTCCATCCCATCCTGCTGCATTCCATTAGCTTTCCAAATCCATTGGAATCCAAACTTGTATCTGAAGAAATTCTCAGGGAAAGCTTGGAGCCTCTGCAGGATCAGAAGGTTCTTTAGTGCCCATCGGGCAAGTGCTAAGTACACTGTGTAGCCCACTGAGCAGCCGTGCCTAGAAGCTCCCTCTTCTAAGGAGGTAAATGCTTCACATCACCTCACCCCTTGGCCGTGTCTAGGGTCACTTTATTAAGTGACCAAAGGGCTATTTCTCAGCCTTCACCCGTCTCTGGGGACCTCAGGGCAGGGCATATCACCTGGAAGGGATTACTGGAGGGAGTTCCACATGGAGGAGACAGGGTCTTCCCCTACGCTTCTCTTCCCCACTGGATACCCATCTCCTGAAATGTTCCAGAAGGTGATATCGAAAAGGCCAGGGTCAGAAAAATGTGTCCTTTCCTACTTGCCTCATGTCCAGTTTTATGAGGTGGGAGGGGACAAGGGCTAGCTGCCCTCTCTCTCTCTGAGGTCTTTATAGTTTAGTTTCCTTTAAAAAAAAAAAAAAAAGGGAAACAAAGGTAGAGAATAATCAAGGGACTGAATAACACAGTGAACCCAGAGGAGGATAATTGTGGTTGATGGCACAAATGCAAGAATATCCTTCTGTGAACTACAGGAGATGTACATCAGTCACTATTGCAGGGTGGTGGGAATGTAGAGAAGCAGGGGAAAATACAATTAATGTACCCTATGGACTATAGTTAACAGCAATACTGTAATATTTTTGCATCAATGCCAAAGATGTACTATGTTAATAATAGGGGAGTATGCCAAATATGCCAAATGTATGCTATGGACCATAATTAGTGTTAATAATCTAATGATATTATCTCATAATCTGTAACAAATGTTCCACAATGGTTTGGTATGTTGGTGAAGGGCTATTGTATGGGAATTCTATACATGTGCATGATTGTTTTGTAAGTTCACAATTTCTGTAATAAAAATTTATGTTTTTTTTTTAGAAAAAGGAAAAAATTGAGCTTGTCGAACCACATAAAGCAAGAACGACTTGCAACAGAGTCCAGGAATCTCCAGTCCTTTCCAGGGCAGCCACGGGCACACGTGGTCTCTATCAGATCCAGCCGGGTACAAATGATCCTTAAAAGAGCAGAAGTTTCGGGGCTGGACCCAGGGAGGGGCCTGAGCCCATGAGGAGGCGTGCTGAGCCGAGTAATGTAGCTGCCATGTCATCACCGCAGCTGGCTGCCGTCAGTCCTCAGCCAGAGGAATGAGTAACCGAGCTTCCTCCGGGAGGGTGGAAACAGTTAAACTCCTGCAGCCCTGCAATCTCCTAGGCGTGGCTCTTTTGTGTGACTTGGGCTGCACAGTTCCTGGGCAGAAGGGGCAGAGGAAGGACAGCCTGGGAAGCAGAGCCTTCCAGATGGCTGAGCTGGACCTGATGGCCCCAGGGCCACTGCCTGGGGTCACCATGCACAGCCTGGCTCCCCTCAGCCCAGACTCTGGGTCAGCCAGCCCGGAAGGAGAGGACAGGGGGCCCCTGGGGAGACCCGAAGGGGATGCCGAGGGGCAGGATGGCGACTCTGCAGAGCAGGGGGCTCCCGGTGATGGGGGTGAGGCGGGGATCCTGTGTGACTTCTGCCTGGGGGCCAGCAGGGTGAGGGCAGTAAAATCCTGCTTGACGTGCATGGTGAATTACTGCGAGGAGCATCTGCGGCCGCACCAGGAGAACAGCAAGCTGCACGACCACCAGCTGGCCGAGCCCGTGAGGGACGGCCACCTGCGCACCTGCCGGACCCACCACAGCCCGCTGGTGGCCTTCTGCCGGTGGGACCATCAGTGCATCTGCAAGGAGTGCGGCCAGGGCGAGCACAGGGGCCACGCCTCTGTCCCCCTGGATGCAGCCCGCAGGGTCGTGGAGGTGAGTGCCTGGGATCCCCGGGGAGGGCCGGGAGACGCTGTGCCCAGGGAGAGGCTGGGACACTGGGTGGCTCCTGGGCCTGCCCACTCCACTGCTGTGCCCCGAACTCACTTCTTCGTATTTGGTTGTTACACCAGTGTAAGTATCTGTTGCACTTGGCTTTGGAACCTGTGAGTAGGTCACTCTGTCCCAATCTCAGTCCACTTGTCCTGCTGTATCTCTGTCTGTGTCCACGTCTCCCCACGCTTGCTCATTCCCACCCAGCTTTTGAGGATGTGTGTTTGGGCTCAGTGCAGCGGTATTTCCGTTTGCCTGCCTCTGCACAGTGTTTCCACCAGCAATGAACAAAACACAAGCTCTGGCAGAATTTCAACCTTTCTCCTACTTTCCCTGTACCTCAACAAAGGATCTGTAGAAAGCGCCCCTCTAGAGGTACTGGTGTGAAACTCAAGGGCTTGAAAACATCAGATTTGACACTTGACAGGTGTAACATCAAGTGTGGCTTAATGTAGGGAAAATGTACCAGTTCCTCACCAGATAGAGGACTCAGGAGAGAATGAGAAACACCATGTGTGTAACCTGTAACTTTATTCCCTCCAGATAAGGACACTGTTTACAGAACAATGGACTATTCTTTGACCTAAAGCTGACACCTCGAGAAGTTCTTGGGGATTGATAAGGACAACTTTGTATGCTTTCTCATACTTTGTCTTCTACGGCACTTTCTTTTTTTCAATTTAGCAGTGCAGTGGACTTCTGTCCCATAGTCATACTCACAGCCCTGCTCTATTAGCACGGAATGCGGCTGGCGGGCCCACCCCAACTCCTTGGCCCACCATACCTGGGCAGCAAAGGAAAAGGGTCTCGGGGGAGGAGGATCTTTTGGATGGTTTGCTCCTCAGCACTTGTCCTCCAGGCCCATCCGAAGAGAATCGATTCTATGTAGTGTTAGTGGGAACCGTTCTGGAAAGCTCTGTATTCCAGATGTCAGTGAGTCACTGTTTCCGGCTTGTAAAGCCACTTTCAACTGTGTCCAGATTCTCCAGGCTCAGGCACTGTTCCTGTCAGGATAGTGGGTCCCTGCCATTTCATTTCCCTACTTCTGTAACCATGAAGAGGAGTGGTATCAACAGACAGACAGATGAAGGATAGAACTCCTGATAATTGAGGAAGAGAGTACTTACTGATCATTACTATGTGCTAAATGCACTGCGTGGATTTCCTCATCGCATCTGCACAGAACTCTAGGAAGTGGTGGCTTTTATTACCTTTGCCACATTGGTTCAAGCTTATACAATGGACTAAGTCAGGGAATAATGAATGGAAGCTCATGGAAAGCCATGCTACTAGAGGAACATGAGTGAAGGACCCCAAGTGCACAGGATTAGAACCTCACTTTTTTTTTCTGGCTCCAAAACCTGCCACACATTTGCCAGCAGGGATGTTAACACAGAACATCTCGCTTTGGATGTGATATCTGAATTTTTATTATTTTTACCCAGAAAACTTACACATACATGTTAAAATCAATCTGTACCAAACATTGCAATAGACCATGGAAAATATACCTCCCTCCTTAGAGGCAAGCACTATCTACAATTTCCTCTGTTTCTTTTTAAAAAATGCTCCATGCCTCTGCCAGAATAGAAACAATATGGATTTTAAACATAGGACACCTGGTGGGTATAAAGCCTTAGGGTAGTTGTAATTCCAAGCCAAGGTGACTTATACAGAGCATGTCCAGAAGCCCAAAATCAGATATCCTAGAACTGAACTGTGTAAGGTAAAATAAAGACACTTGGGCAAAGGAATCTAGAGCAGTTGTTTTTGTTTGTTTGTTTTTGGTGCCAAAAAGCAATCATGGTTACAGGGCCCATGGCCCAGATTCTTGATAATGGCCCCATTTCACAATCTCCTGCCTTCTGGTATGTGTAGGAGAGCTCTTGCCTTTTCACCCTGATTTCAGCTGTTTACTCTGTATGTGTAATTACAAACCTGGTGGCTCCTCCAAATCTTAGGGGCCAAAAGATTTCTTGCAAGGAGCTCAAGAGACCAACTCAGAGCATGATACATTGATGAGGCTGCAACCTATGCCAGGATTATTTGATAAGGGTTATCAGGCATAACTAAGGTTCCAGAAACCCAGTATTCCCTTTCATAGGCCCCAGCTTGCAGGAGTTACTTGCTGAAGGTCACCTTGGACCTTGTTAAAGGCTAATAATTACTCAGGCAGGCATATTGTGTATAGGAAATTGCAAATGGCAGGAGAAGCCAGGAGGAAGCCAAGCAGATGAGATCTACTTAGGGTCCACAGGGAAGCCAAGAGAGCCCTTTCTGAAGCTCCCAGGGTTGCCAGCTATGTCCGTGGGCAAAATCTCTGTTTCGGATTTTGAGAGGAGGGTGTTTTTTGATTAATTATTTATTCTACCCTACTGGGATTCCAGAGCCCAGCTCTTCCCAATGGGGATCTTTATACTTCCTTTTGCTCAGGCCAGCTCCTGAAGACTCTTTCCTTTTAAGAGCAGCTGGTCTTGCCTGGAGGCTGCTTGGTCCTCTTCCCTGCTCTGAGGCTCAGGGAGACTGCCCTGGAAATGACACCTCGTGGGTGTGTGTGTGTTTGTGTGTGTGTGTGTGTGTTGTAAAATTTAGATTCCTTCTGTGACACACTTTTCTTGTTAGTTCTTACACATGGTTCATTCCTGTTCTTCTTGAAGTTTCTCAAACACGACTGAGTGCTTACGATGGGTAAATGCTAGGCTACATTGTGTAGCTTGAACTCTAATCAGAAAACCCACACACATGCCATGGCTTGGTGGCTTGCCAAAGGGTTGGTACAATGCAACCACTGCGTGTTCAAAGGAGGGAGTGGTCACCAGCTGGTGAGAGATCAGGACAGGTCTCTTGGAGGATGAAAGAACTGAGCTGGGCTGGGCCCTGTCTTGAGTCTTTGAAATCCATGCGTGCCAGGCCAAGACATTCAACCTCTGTCTTGGTATTGGTTCCAGAAAGTTCTGAACTGGATGCTGAATTAGGGGACAATCCCTAGCAGGAGTCCTGGTATCTGAGAGGAGAGAGTTTTCATGCTTGTGAGGGGAAGAGTTAACCAGCATTGTTCACCACCCTTGTGCTGGTGGCCACCAGGATGGGACACTAGTTCTACTAAAAGCAAACTCCCCAGACAAGCCAACATGGCGTGCTTAGAAATATGAAGGAACTGACACCATCTGGAATTTTCTTCTCTCTTCTTTTCCTATTTGCATCTCTATCCTAACCCCTAGCCACGAAGCTCTGGGTGCAACCTTTGTCCTGTTGGTGAAGAAGACACATGTTTATGCGGCTCTGTACCAGAGGAGAGGAAGCTAAATGATGTGTCTCCATGTGATGAGCCAACAAGTGGCAGGTCTCCTGCACCCAGATATTGTGCCCTTGCACACCATTTGTCATTACCTTGTTGAAATAGGCAGAGTGCGCTGTGCCCTTAGATCTCTGGCTGTCTGTGCTTGTAGGCACCATGGTCCTGCTTTTGTGCAGGTTCCACCCTGGCCTGAGACGTGTATATGGAATCCTGAAGCTGTGGTCTCAGGCACCCCATCATTTTCCCGGAACAGGAATAACTGGAGCTACTGGTCTACCAAATGGCCCCACCTTTTGTTGTAATTGGGAGTGACTGCCCTTGGGGTGACTCACTCGGGGAGGCCCCCACTAGGTAACAAGGAATCCTTTTTTCTTTTTATGGCAGTCTGGAGACAGCGAAGAGAAGCCCCTTTCCTGAAGCCCCCTCGCTGGATACTCCCTGGTGTGTTCCTAAGGCTTTGGGTCATCCTGAGTTGACTACATGAGCACACATGCTGTTTAGGCACCATGTCACATGAGCCTGTTGCTAGGGTGTGTTTTGTGTATCTTCCATCACCTTTTACCAAGCAGTTCATGTTTTCTGCCTCCGGGAATGGGTCACCTTGCAACACAATTGCCTCTAACCAGTCCAGGCCACCCCTCCCCCACCCCACTCCTGAGCTTTCAGGGGTGGGAGTTCCCTAGGGCTCCCTTTGCTCCACATCAGCTACCCAGAGCCTCAGTAAACATTACCTGCCCTATGGAGAGTGTCTTATGAGGTGAGTCTCCCTGCCTGCCACTTCCTTCGCCCGAGGGGCTGGAATTCCCCCTCCTCCCACACTGGCTTCAGTGTCAGAAGGGAGGGACATTTAATTTATGCTGTCTGAGTTTCACTAGGCATAATGACTCACAGTTACTAATGCAGACATTAGCTATTAAAAGCTCTTAAAGCTATTTTCTTTTCTTTTCTATTTTGCTACCTCTTGCCCTTGCAGAAGCAGGAAAGTGACAGGGCCTTTTGATGTTTGAAAAGGGCTAGGCTTTGTGACTTGGCATGCACCTTGGCAGAAAGTGCTGAGTGAGTCTAGGAGGTAGGAGTGATGCTTGGTAGAGGGGTCAAAGCAGGCCACCCCAAGCTTCTCAGGCAAGCTGTGCCTGCCTCCAGGAGAGGACAGAGGATGGAGGGTAATGACAATGATTATCATGAACATGATCATGATCAGGATAGTGACAATCACGGCATTTATGGAGCATTTACAATGTACCAGGTATTAAGTCCTTACTTAACACACAATAACCTTATGAAGCAGGCACTTTATTTATCCTCAATTCACAGGAGAAGACTTGGAAGTTTAGAGAAATTAAGTAAACTTGTCCAAGACTCAGCTGCTAGGTAGAAAAACTGGGATCCCAACCTGGCCACCTGGTTCCAAAGCCTACCCTCATCATGCTATTCCGTTATTTGGATCTGGGGCCAGACTGACAGAGTTCAAATCCATTGATTAACTGTGTGGCCTTGGATAATAATTGCCTCAGTTTTGTCACCTGTAAAATGGAGATAATGGTTATATCTACCTAATATGGTTGTTGTAAGGATGCTGTGAGGTCTTCCATATTCAATGCGGGACTTAACTGAGTCAGCTACTACTTAACTGAGTTCTGCCCTAGGTGACCCTTTGACCTCTGCTTAGGGCACTGTAGACTGGTTTCTGAGAGGAGCTCCTGGGTCAGACTCTCCTTTACATGGAAGAAAGTCCGGGACCTAAGTGATGGACAGTGCCATTGTCCTTTGGGAACTGTGTGGGCTGTACTGTTTCCCCTGAGTACTCTTCTTTCTTCTTCTTAGGCTGAACTTCGGTGCACCCAGTTAGACCTGGAACGGAAACTCAAATTGAATGAAAATGCCATTGCCAGGCTCCAAGCCAATCATAAATCTGTCTTGGTAAGTCTGGTCTAGTTGACAGTTTTCAGCACGCAGGGGCAGCCAAACTCATCAGGGGTTGTGGGCGTGGGGCCACAGGCCACAGGCTCCTGGGATTTCTTAGCAAATGAGAATTGTTGATCCAGCCCACTACATTATGGGGTAGCCTCACCCTGTTGTCATGATTTGTTACGAAAATACTTTAAGTTCCAAAGCTGCCCAGTGATCTACTTTAAAAAAAAAAAAAATCAGTTTTATTGATACATATTAATAAAGCATATAATCCATCCAAAGTATACAATCAATGGGATTTGGTATAATTACATAGTTGTGCATTCATCACTTCATGATTTACTTTTTAGTAATATAAAGTAGAACCAAGACTAGTCTTCTAATACAGCGTTGTTATTTTTTAGCATTTGCTAATAATAGGGGAAACTGTGTGTACAGTGGGGATATATGGGACTTCTCTACATTTTTTACATTTTTTCCCTAACAACTGCTCTAAAAATAAAGCCAATAAATAAATAAATAAATAAGTGACCAGAAAGGCAGCAGAGGATCCCTATTCCCAGGCAGGTGAGAGCAGGCAGACAGGTGAGGGTCCCTGACAACAGGTATGCTGCTCCAATTGGCCCAGGTATCTTCCCTGGATCTCAGGTCTTCAGTCTTCAGGCAGTACTTAAGCACTGGGTCTGAAGGCGTGAAGGGCTGGGGTGGTGGGCTTTGCGGCCCGAGCTTTGGGATAACTGGGCCATAGATAGGAAGGCCAGGTCTTGGGAGAACTGACAGGTGGGAAGCTGTCCTGGAAAAGCTTTCTGACTCCAAAATGCAGTTCCTTAAAGGGGCTGCCCCAATGGCCTCACTGGCTGTCCTTATTTCCAACACCACAATCGATCTTTAGGCTCGTCATGGTTTGGGCTCGAGGAATTTGGAGAAAATTCCCCATCTATCCTTTTCCTTAATTCCATGACCACAGTTTATTTGCTTCCAGTTCTGTCTGCCTGCCCCATCCTCAAGGAAACCAACAGGCGATGGAAGACTGGCCCAAAAATGAGGGTGTAGGGAAGTTCTACATTTCTTTATACCTGGCTTTCTTTCTCCTGTTCGTTCATCTCTCCTCCATCAGATCAAAGACTGGTCAGATACTGGCATTCCTGTGTGGTTGCATTCTGGGGCCCTGGACCGAGCTGGGGTCTCCAGCCAAGTACAGGCTGGTGTCCTCACTTCTTCCCATCTCCCTGCAAACTACAAGGCTGCCAATGCCCTGGGCCCAGAGACTCATCCTTTCTGGGGCCTCTCCTTGCCAGGGTCCCCTCTTTTGTCTGGGTGTTGTTCTCTCTCCCTTGCTCTTTCCCTATCTATCCTCCACCAGGAGAGTAAGTCTTAGCCCAAAGCTGCCTGTTGCTTTGGCTCTCTTTGGAGCTCTGGACGTCCAGGCCTGAGCCTTACTCTTGGGATGAAACAGGAAACAGATTGCACCTGGATGGGCTGCTCAGAGCACTCTCTGTTGGGTTGGGGTGGGGTGGGAACCATAGGGAAGACTGAAGCAGGCAGAGAATGGGCTCCGGTGTGTGGTCTGGAGGTGAAGAAGGCATGAACAAAGTATATAATATAACAAAGACCTTTATACTAAGTTTAGCAAGATCCTTAGTGCATGTACAATGAGGAAGAAACGGTACCTATCAGAGAAAGCTGTCAGCACCGATACTTAAAAACTACTAAAGAGAAAAGGAAAACGTTTAAAACTTGGACCGATGTTACATATACAATATTGATTGGAGATATTTATAAAAGATGTTCATGGGTGAAAGCGTCCCACTTGTGTGAGTCATCATGCAAGTCATTACTATTTATCGCATTGCTTTTGTTTTCTATTTTATTTGAATGTAGCATTCTGTTCCACATAGTTCTGCTCTTCCTGCTACTGCTCAGGGGTTGGGCTCATTCACATCCACCCTCAATTATTTGTGAAGACTTTATACCTGGTAGAAGACACCATCAGCTTTAGAGCTGCTTTTGGCTCTGATGGTCAGTTTGACCAGATACTAAGAAACGCGAGGGAAAGCTAACTCATGCTGCTGATTTGTTAAAAAAAAAAAAAAATCCAAATTATTAATTCACTCTGACAGATAGAACTATGAAGTAAACTGAATTCATGCACTGTTCTGGTAGGAACATTTATTTCTGTAACCTGAATCCCAGCCTCTGACTGTCAGAGCTGAAAGAGATCCCAGAGACCATATAATCCATTTTCCCATCAAATGGAACTAGATTTAAAGATGGCTAAATAAGGACTTACAACCTGGAGAATAAATCCTTTTCCCCAGAACCCAGAATTCATATCAGAATAAAAGCTTCCTTTCACAATAGAAAATTGCTTTCTAATTTACATGTTTCTCAAGTTTATATTTCTGAAACTTTTAATTGTGGTAACACATATACAACTAAAAATTTCCCATTTTAACCACTTCCAGGGGTACAGTTCAGTAGTATTAATTACATTCACAATATTGTGCTACCATCATCACCATCCATTACCCCAACTTTTTCATCACCTCAAATAGAAACTCTGCACCCATTAAGCTATAACTCTGCCTTCCCCTCACCCCCTCGGCCCTTGGTAACATGTGATCTGTGTTCCGTCTCTATGAATTTGCTTCTTTCAGATTCTGCATTTAAGTGAGGTCATACAATATTTGTCCTTTTGTATCTGGCTTTTTTCACTCAACTTGATATCTCCACGGTTCATCCATGAGGTAGCATGCATCAGAACTTCATTGCTTTTCACGGCTGAATAATATCCCATCATGTACATATACCACATTTTCTTTCTTTTTTTTTTTTTTAAAGATTTTATTTATTTATTCATTTATCCCCCCCTTGCTGCTTGTGCTCGCTGGGACAGCTAACCACGCCGTGCGGGCGGGCTTGCCTTCACCAGGAGGCCCCGGGAACCGAACCCGGGGCCTCCCATATGGTAAACGGGAGCCCTACTGACTGAGCCACAGCCGCTTCCCTACACCACATTTTCTTTATCATTTTGTCCATTGAGCCTTGATAAGGCTATTGCTAAGGAGTTCTTGGCTGCTTGCTCGCCCTGCCCCCAGGTGTCAGTCTCAGAGGTAAAGGTGGTAGCTGAGGAGAAGTTTGGGGAACTCCTTGCTGCTGTGAGGAAAGCCCAGGCCGACGTGATGATCTTCTTGGAAGAGAAGGAACAAGCCGCTCTGAGCCAGGCAAATGGCATCAAGGCCCATCTGGAGCACAGGAGCATGGAGGTGGAGAAGAGCAAGCAGGAGCTGGAGAAGATGGCTGCCAACAGCAACACCGTCCTGTTCTTAGAGGTATGTGTGGGAGGTGGAGGAGGAGGCACCTATGCTCACCTGGGCCCATGCTAGAAATTGGGGTATAAAGTTAATAAAGACCTTGTCCTTATCCTCAAAAGCCAGCTCAATGGAGGAAACAAATGGAATCTCTCTGTGTCATGTGGGGTACTCAGGTTGCTGTGGGAACAGAGAGAAGCAGGTCTTGACTCAGCAGAATGAAGGAGAGGTTGGGAAGTCTTCCCAGAGTGGGGAGGTTGGCACCAGGTTTTGCCTTTCCTTTATTGGAATGTGATCCTAAGGGATTAATGGGCAGGATTAGCCTTTTTGCAGAAGTCGTTCCATCTGGGTATCAGCTAAGTAAAGTTCAACCCTTGCTTTCCCTGTATGGCTTCTGGACCAAAATCACAGTCACTGATAGACAAAGAGCAATAGGAAGTACTCGGACCCTAACCCTATAAAGAGTTTATTCTTGAATGATGGTGTCCAAACGCCTTGTCAGTATCTCCAAACAACCACCATGTGGGCTGCCCAGGGTGGGCTTGATTCTTTGGAAACATTCCAAAGAAAGGACAGCCTTCTTTTTTCTAAATAAAAGCTTGTTGGTTGACAAAACAAAGAAGTATGTTCCAGATAGAGGGAACAGCATTGCAAAGGCAGAGAGGTTTGAGAAGGCACAACTGATTGGGGGAACTAACATACTTTGCAAGGATGGAGCCAAGGATGCTTGGTACACAGTGAGGGGAGATGATTCTGCCAGGCCAGGCAGGCATCTGGGTAGGAGACATGTTTGTTTGATATCCTGAAAGTCACAGAAGCAAATGCAGGACTTTAAGAGAAGGTGTGAAGTGATCATATCAGAACATTTTATAAATCCCTCTGGCAGTAGTATGGGGGCTTGCCTGGCAGGGATGAGATGGGAGATCTGCTGCCTTTCAGAGAGAGCCATGTGTGTTGAGGGAATTAAGGAAGTCTCAGAGGAGAAGGGACTTTTCATTGCAAAGTGTCATTACACATTAAGTGATACACCTTTAACCTGAGATCTGAAAAATGTATAATCTTGCAGGGCAGGAACACTATATTGGGCATAAGCTCCGCCATCCTGGATCTGTCACCAGATAGCTGTGTGATTTTTGGCAAATCACTTAACCTCTCTGGGTCTCAAATTCCTCACTTATCAAATGAGCAGGTTGGAGTAAGTCATTCCCAAGGCTCCTTCCAACGCTAATATGTATAAATAAAAACAGTTTTTCCTGAATGAACTTAAAAAAAAAAATCCTTTCTATTTACAATAAATGCTTATTGTGAAAAACTTAGAAAATACAGAAAAATATGAAGGGAAATTTCCCATAATCCCTCCACCCAAAGAGTTAACCAGGGTTAACATTTGAATGAGAGGAAGAGAAGTAGATAGAGACAAAAATACTGACAGAATGTCTCTCTTTCTGTCATTTCCTTTACTTGTCATTATCAAAACAAAGAAAATCTTAATAAAAATTAGGCTTCCTGGGAAGCAGATGTGGCTCAAGTGATTGAGCTCTGCCTACCACATGGGAGTTCCTGGGTTTGGTTCCTAGTGCCTCCTGGAGAAAAGGAGTAAGTCAGCAAGCTGGCACAATGGGCAGGCACAGCAAGCTGGTGCAACAAGATGACACAACAAGGAGACACAAAGAGGAAAGATAATAAGAGACACAACAAAGCAGGAAGGTGAGGTGGCTCAAGCGATTGAGTGCCTCTCTCCCACATGGGCGGTCCCAGGTTCGGTTCCCAGTGCCTCCTAAAGAGAAGACGAGCAGATACAGAGAGCACATAACAAATGGACACAGAGAACAGAAAAGCGAGCACAAACAACAAGGGTGGGGAGGGGATAAATAAATAAAATAAATCTTTAAGAAAAAAATTATGCTTTCTATAATAATAGAAACCCATAAGTGTTTCTGCAAGACTTCTTATCCAAAGAGTATATAAGCAAGTTCCCTTTATTTTCTTCTCTCATTTTATACTGCATTTTAATCACAAAAAACCTTTAATATGTATAAAATGTATTTTAGAATAAGATAACTTATTTAGCTATTTTGGTGAAAGATAACTTGTTTTTCCCTAAATTGCTAGCAAGCTGAACTGACATCATTTATTAAATAATCCATCCTTTCCCACACTGGTTTAAATTACTACTTTTATCATGTATAGTACTAAATCTATATACAATATTAAAATGTTTCTCCATCTTTCTCTCTGTCAACTCTCTGGTTTTAGGCTTTTTCTTCTTTTCCATTGATCCATCCATTTTTGTACAACTGTTTTAATTACTAAATTTTCTGCTGCGCTCAGTCTGCCCTTCAATACTTAAATGATATTTGAATTTTATTAATATCTTACCTCTGAAATCAGTCTTTCCTGATCATCATGTTGTTTTGAAATTTAAGTGGTTTAATGTGTCTACGTGAAAATGGTTTTCAAGCTCTAATGTATAGATTAAGAATTAAAGGAAATCATTTGTTGAATTGAATTGAAAAGGAAAAGGCAGCATATCTGTTGAGAGGCATGCTTGTGGATCTTTGGAATGCTGCCACCAGCTCCTCTATTCCCTGCTGTGGCTTGTATTCAAAATACCTAAGAAAAGCACTGAGGGAAAGACCGGAACTAGACTGTTACCTTCTGTTGGGGATTGAATCACGTTCCCCACAAAAGATATGTTCAAGTCTTGATCTTCATTCCTGTGAGTGTGAATCCATTTGTAAATAGGTCCTTTGAAGATGTTATTAAGGTGTGGACTCATTTGTGAATAGCATCTTTGAAGATCCTATTTAGATGAGACCAAATTGAATCAGGGTGGACCTTAATCCACATGACTGGAGTCCTTATAAGCAAAGGAAATTTGGATGCAGTCAGAAATCAGAAGCCAGAGGAGGAGGCAGATGGCCCTGTGACAGAGGCAGAGATGTAAGCCAATGAACCTCAAGGGTGGCAAGCCAGCACCAGAGTGCTACAGACTCTGGGGGAAAGCATGGTCTGTTGAGACCGTGAGTTTGGATTTGTAGCCTCCAAAGTCATAAGACAACACATTCCTGTTGTTTATGCAACCCATTTTAAAGTATTTGTCACAGCAGCCCTGGCAAACTAAGACACTTCATTGGCATGTTGGCATAAAATGTACTTTTGTTCTTTGGCTCCCACTCAGGGCTTTACATTAGAGCTGTTCATGAGAATCCAGTAACTCCTGATTTCTACTACCAGCCCACTTTCCCAGCATAAAAAATAAGTGGTTTCTACTTTATGTGGTCAGACCCCAAGCTGGGCACTTTGCATACACTTTCTCTGTGGTCTACACATTACTACCAACCCCATTTTACAGATGCAGAAACTGATATAATGAGAAAAGGAAACAGTTTTCATTTCCTGGCTGCTAAAACAAATACCATGCCATATCATGCAAAGGAATTAATTGGTTTACAGTTTTGAGACTGGGAGAAGTCCAAAATCAAGGTGCTATCAAGGCGATGCTTTCTCCCAGAAGACTGTGGCATTCTGGAGCTCCCAGCTGGTGATCCTTAATCCTTGGCCTTTCTATCACTACTATGTGCATGGTGGCCTCTCCTGGTTTCTCCTTTCTCTTCCGTTAACTTCCAGTTTCTGGCTGCTCCCTGGGCTTTCTCTCTCTCTCTCTCTGTGGCCTTCACTATACGGCCTTCAGCTATAGGATTAAGACCCATCCTGATTGAGTTGGGCCACACCTTAGCTGATCAAAAGGTCCTACTTACAATGGCTTCATACCTACAGGAATGGATTAGGATTAAGAACATATTTTTCTGGGGGTACATAGCTCCAAGCCACCACAGAACCCAATTTAAGAAATTGAGAAACCAATCCAATTTCTGCCATATTTCTTGTTCTGCAGGAATACTCCAAGTTTAAGAACATGGAGAATAGTGCCTTCCCTAGCATTTACATTGGACTCAAGGATAAACTTTCGGGTATAAGGAAGGTGATCACAGATTCCACTGTGCACATAATCGAACTGCTGCAGAACTATAAGGAAAAGCTCCAAGAGTTTGCCAAGGAAGGTGAGAAGCTTCCTGGGCCATTGGTTGTGGGATGTGTCTCTTGGAGTGGGTGATGGGGAAGGCAGGAGAGGGCAAGGGGAGGAAGAGTGAAATCAGGAGCAATGTCTCATTTTTCAAAGCCATCCTTCAGCTGGACCATGTTACCAATGGACACATATCTTGATGGTTTTATTTTACAATTGAGAAGATGAGTTGGGCACATTCCTGGCAATTGGCTGGCATTTCTAAGACTAGCTTCTTGGGTCTCTGATGCCTGTAGCTTTAAGGGAAATCCAAGTCAGTCTTGGGTCTTTGAAAGCTTATTTTGCTTCATCAGTGAGTGAAGTGTGATCCATTGAGCATGGGTCTCTGCAACATTGCTTGGCTCCAGGCCCTGCTTCTCCCAGGAAGCCCTGGGAAGGGCTGCTGGGAAGTCCTGCCTCTTTTTAGGTTCTTCTGATCACCCGGACAGGTGGGCATTCACAGCTCTTTGATTTTCTAGAGGAGTATGACATCAGAACTCAAGTGTCTGCCGTCGTTCAGCGTAAATATTGGACCTCAAAACCTGAGCCCAGCAGCAGAAAAGAGTTCCTCCAGTGTAAGTTGTGGTGAATGGTTTCCTCTTCCCTAGTCATTGATATCAGTGTATTGATACTTTACTGAAGCAAGAACTGCCATCTTATATACAGGTTTCAGATTCTTGCAGTCTCATTTTATCCCTAAATGAGTCACTTAAAAAAATGTTTACTTAAAAAAATTTTAACTTTAAATTTTGAAATAATTTCAGACTTAACAAAAAGTTGCAAAAATAGGGCAAAGAATTCCCATATACCTTTCATCCAGCATCTCCTTATGTTACTCCTTATATAGCCACAGTGCATGGATCAAAATCAGCACATTAACACTGACACAATGCTTTTTAACTCATCTACAGAATTTGTTCAAACTTCACCAACTGTTCCTCCAATTCCTTTTTCTGTCCCAGAGTCAATCCAGGTTCACAGATGGTTTCATGATTCCTTAGTCTCCTCAAATCTGGGAAGTCCCTCAGCCTTTCTTTGTCTTTCATGACCTTGACACTTTTAAAGATTTCTGAGCAGTTGATGAATGCTGTACTTTTGAGTCTGGTTTGGCCAGAATTGTATACGCTCCCCCATCCTGTCATCATGTGGTGTTGACCTGGTCTGTTAGCTTTAAAAACACTGTATTCCTGATTAGTAAATTATAATCAACACATCTACAAGGTTTTATTTCCCAGGAGAGGAGGGACAGCATCTGTGTAGACAAGTGCTCATTTTTAGGATATTTGGCTAATCCATCTTTTTGGAACACACTGTTGAGTCTTGCTTCTGTTTGGTTTCTGGAGGTGGCCACAGGTTGTCTTAACGTCTAGACTCCCTGTCTTCCCGCTCATTATGTGGGGCCTCAGGTTCTGATGATTGTCTCCTGTTTTTTTCCCAGGACTTCTTGGCTTCCCCACAATTTCCTTTATTTATTCTTTCCTACTTCCTGGCAGAAATGCATCTATATTTTACAAACAGACAATGAATACAAGAAACCAAATACCCTTTAATGTTAACATTAAAATAAAAATTAAACATATCCTATCATAATCCCTCTTTTCGTACTACAAATGTCTTTTTTTCACATGTGAAGAAAAAGTTTACCTCTTCTGAGCATGATTATGACTGCATAACCTTTTATAGACTCAGTTTGTTCTCAATGTCAAAGTTCTGCTGCCCACATTGCCAACTTGGCCACTGGGTACCACTTTCCACCTGGTTTCCATCTCCTTCAAGCACCGCCCTTGACATTCTCAAAAGCATCATTGCTTTCTGGCTTTGACAGAATATTCCAGGCCCATCCTGGTTCTTTATTTGCCCCAAGACATAGACTCACCTACCCTCCAAGGAGACCTGGGTCTAATTAGAGGAGGAAAAAATTATGGCTCAAAATCTAGAAGCTAAGGGTTGCCAAATTTGTTGTAGGCAAAAGTGTCACCGCTGTTGTTCTTGGGTGGGCTATTAGTAACACAGAGCTGCCCCATATAAGGCTTTTTAAGGCGACAATTCACACTCACTTTTACTTTTTAATCTATTACATTGGGTGTCCTTCTTTTCTTCCAGGATGTGGTCCCATCAACCACTAAGAATTTCTTTTAGTTTGTAGGTCAATTCAAGCACATAAAAGTGAAGGAAGCATGTATTTCACTTAGTTTTCGAAACTAAACAATACAGTGTTTTCACAGAGCACTTGGTGAAACTTGTGTTTTAACACTATTTGTAAAAAAAAAAATTTTTTTTTTTTCTTTTTACCTCATTAAATACATGGGGTTTTCACTAGAGACCTCAAAAGGGTCCTGCTAAGTAACAGGGCTAGAGAAAGGATGTTCTGGAAATGCCTTAAAAGGCAGTGCCTCAGCAAACAAAACCTTCAGTCCAAAACAAGGCTTTGGTGAAGTTTAAAGGTTATCCCTCAGCAGTCTCAGGAGGAGTCCAAGGTTGAGAAGGGCTTATCTCAAAGAGATTTGTGGGAGTAGCTTCTGTCTCAGGGAGAAAAACCCCACTAAGATCCACAGGAGAAATAATAATTACTCTTACTTAGCCACAAAGAAGGTTGAAAGTCTCTGGGTTAAACTAAGATCTTTTTTTTTTTTTTTAATCACAAGAGGTTTTATAGTCTTTAATAAGCTAATGCATTTGGCAAGTATTTACTGAGCATCTTCTCTGTGCTAGGATCTCTGGATAGAGTCCCACACAAAACGTGGAGCTTATAGATTAGGAAGGAAGACAAACCTTATAAAGAAACACAGAAAGAAATGCATTGTTACAAATTGTCATGAATACCATGAAGTTTACAAAGTGGGGATGCTCTGAGAGAAAATAATGGGGAAAGATAGGATGTAGATCATGGAGGACCACTTTAAGGACACGGACTCTCAGCCGTAGCCTGAAAGGATAATAGGAAACACCTGGGCAAAAAGCAGGCCCAAGATCCTGTTGTGGAGGGGATAGTCTGTGTGTGCTAAAGCCCCAAATAGGCTCAGCCTGGGGTGGTTTGAGGTCAGTGTAGTTGGATGTGGCAATCAAGGGGGAGATAGCAGGAGGCAAAGCTGGACATACAGGCAAGGACCCATCACCAAAGACCTTGCAGGCCAGGGGACATGGTCCCTGTTTTATCTTAAGAGCAAGCGGGTGTCATCAAAGGGTTTTAAGCTGGGGTAACATGACTTACATCAGCCTATACCTTTAAACAAGCACTGCAGCTCTTTTGTGAAGACTGTATTACAGGGGCCAGAGAAGGAGATAGGGCAACACCACCAGCCAGAAGCCTTTTGCTCTAGTTCAGGCACGATTTGGTGCTAGCTTAGATAGGGGTTGAAGCTGTGGGACTGGAGAGAAAAAGGTATAAGCTACAGGACTTGCTTCTGCTTCTACATGTGGAAAGGGGTGAGTCGGGCAAATGAGATGTCAAAAATAACTTTCTGATTTTGACTTGAGCAACTGAGTGTGTGGAGGTGCTATTCTTTGGGATGAGGGCATTTGGAAGAGAAATACTTTTGGGGGAATGTTCAAGAGTTCACCATGGTAAATATTGATCAAATATTGAAAAAAAAAAGAATGAGTGAATCAAGGTGAGTGCTATTTCCTTAAATCCTTGCTGACTCTGGGTAGAACAGTGCCTGGATTTCCACATATATTTGTTGAATGAATGAATGAATGAATGAGTGAATGAGTGAATGAGTGAATGGATGAATATTATCTCTTGAGTCAGGTCATCAAATAATCCAGTAAATGTCAAGAAGTTTGAGCTTCAGAAAGGAAGCAAGTGGAGTGACTCTTGTTTCTGTTTTCTGATTTTCACCCATCTACTCTTTTTTTTTAAATTTTTGTGCATTTACAGAACAAACATGCATAAAATACAGGATCCCCATATGCTGCTCCACAATTAATACTTTGCATTGATGTGGAACCTTTGCTACAATTGATAAAAAGCACATCTTTATAATTGTACCATTAACCAGAGTCCCTGGTTCAACTTAGGGTTCAGTTTGTGTGGTGAAGTTCCATGGATTTTAATTTTAAAAATTTTTATCCTGTGACCATATAGCCAACCTAACAACCTAAACCACCTATTCTTACTAACCCAACAACAAGTGCCCTGGGTAAACTGAGATCAGGGTGACTGATATTTTCTCAGGCTTTGGAGGCCCACTGGGTTGAAAGTGTTCTGTCTGAATCAGCTGTCAGTTCCTGAACGTGTCCCCTTCCCTTTTGCACCTTCCCAGATGCATGTGACATTACGTTGGACCCAGACACAGCACACAGGTACCTCCGGCTCCAGGAGGACAACCGCAAGGTCACCAACACCACGCCCTGGGAGCACCCCTATCCCGACCTCCCCAGCAGGTTCGTGCACTGGCGGCAGGTGCTGTCCCAGCAGAGCCTGTACCTGCACAGATACTATTTCGAGGTGGAGATCTCGGGCCCGGGCACCTACGTTGGCCTGACCTACAAGGGCATCGACCGGAAAGGGGAGGAGCGCAACAGCTGCATTTCCGGAAACAACTTCTCCTGGAGCCTCCATTGGAACGGGAAGGAGTTCACGGCCTGGCACAGCGACACGGAGACACCGCTCAAAACCGGCCCTTTCCGGAGGCTGGGAGTCTACATTGACTTCCCGGGAGGGACCTTCTCCTTCTTTGGCGTAGAACCTGACGCCATGACTCTGGTTCACAAGTTCGACTGCAAGTTTGCGGAGCCTGTCTACCCGGCCTTCTGGCTTTCTAAGAAGGAAAACACCGTCCGCATTGTGGACCTGGGTGAGGAACCGGAGGAGACGTCGTCGTCCTCAAAGGAGGTTGCTCCCTAGATGCTCGGATCTATAGCCCAGACCTTGGCCAACCACAGAGATGGGGCAGCAGCTTGCATTTTAAGGGTGACTCGTGGATAGGAGTAACTGGGGCTTTCAACTGGCCAGCAGTGGTAGCTGGTTTTTGAAATCATGAGGGTCCCTGGCTGAGGAAGAGGGTCTTGGGCTGCTACCCCCACACACACCTTTTTTAAAAAGAGGTACCGGGCATTGAACCCGGATCTCTTACATGGGAAACAGGCACTCAGCCACTGAGCCACAGCCGCTTCCCAGAGCTACTTCCTTTTGCTCCATGTGGCGCTGGTTTCTATATGTTGGTAGCCATCCTGAGGCACCTCCTCCAAGAGAAGCCTCTGCCCCCCCCTCATCCTCTTCCAGTGATATCCTCCTGTCTGCTCAGGTATACATCACACAGTGCCCAAAATTGGTAACCAAGAATCTTCAGAGTTGACTAAAAACTTGTGCAGTAATCATAATAAATTGCTAACTTTATGGGGCATTTACTATGTGCCAGATGCCATTCTGAGTGCTTCTTGTGCAGTGACTCATAGAATCCTCATGATGACGGAGTTGCTTGTATCCTCCCATTTTGCAGATGGGAAAACTGTGGTCCAGTTGCTTAATGTCACAAGGTCACATGGTGAGTGTTTGGCAGAACTTGGATTCGAGTTTGATCTTTTAACCACTTCACCATACTGCCTCCCTCATTAGGTCATAGATATTGCATATAAGGGAAGAAAACTACCTGATGAATTATATGTCATCCAACTACACTATCTTAAACTCACCTCTTAGAGTTTGCAAATCCCTCAGCAGGCACGGCATCTGACTGAGCTCACTACCTCGCAACGTAGCTCATTCTGGTTTTGGACAGCAAGGATTACAAGAAAATTCTGATATGAGCCCAAACCTTAGTCCCTGTGACTTCTGGAAAGGGGTCCCAGTTCTCTCTTTTGTTGTCACATAGACTGGATAGACTTGCCTGAGTTTTTATGAAAAGGGGAATTCTTCAAGTACTACTTCCAGGGAGGACATGGTCCAGTTGCTTAATGTCACGAGGTCACACGATGAGTGAGTGGCAAAGCTTGGATTCAAGTTCCATCTTTTAACCACCACAACCATGATCTCCCTGTAAGAATTCTTATTTTCACGGCAAAGTTTTCACTTTCCCTCATGGTTTCCAGATCATTTGTCCCACTGACCATTTCTTCCTCCTTTCAATAGATGGCCTCCCTAAGAGTAAGAGCTCATGTTCATCAAGTGTTTAGTCAGATTATAAACTGTCTTTCAATGGGTTTTTTGAGGACACAATCTGAAGCTCCTGGCAGGGCTACTCCAAATATAAATCCTGAGCCTTTTCCAGTGACTTGTGTCAAGCCAGGTCTTTTCCTCTTCTACCAGTTTGATAGCCCTATTTTGAGAGTATATGACTTTAGCATCAGTTGTCTTGTTTTCAGGGATCCCATCTTATATGTGTATCTGAGGACTTCTGCAATGTGGGATTTTTTTTTTTTTTTAACGTGAATTTCATCACATTGTTGCTGCTTGTGAGATCATTTTGATTCATAATTCTGCATCCAAACTTAGCTCTCCTTCCTAGCCTTGTGTTACCTGCAGAATTGTTAACCATTTCTTCTCAAGTCTTAAGCTTGTTGATAAAAATATTGGATAATATTGGGCCAATTAGAGAGTCTCACAGCACTCAATTAATACTCTTTGGGTTTAGTTGTTCAATAAGTTATGCACTGGTAAACCGTACAATAATGTCACCCACCTTTTGTCCCTTTATCCATGGGCCATTTTGAAAGACTTTTTCAATATTTGGCAGAAATCAAGAAAAGCTCTGTCTGTATTTCCTTGATTACTTGTCTAATAATGGTCTCAACAGAGAAAACGAGGCCAGCTGGGCCTGCCTTGTTTTTACTGACCCCTTGTGGGTTGTTGGTAATGGTCACGTTCTTTTCTCACAGACTATTTGATAATCCATTTTAGAATTCTGCTGCAAGTTAACTTCAAGTTACTAAGTGTGTTGTTTCCAGAATGGAATTTTTTTGTCAGTGCCTGGTTGGAGTGTTTTTTTTTAAAGATACTTAGATTACACAAATATCACATAAGAAATATAGGGGATTCCCATAAGCCCTACTCCCCACACCTCCCACATTTCCCCACATTAACAATATCCTTCATTAGTGAGGTACATTCATTGCAATTGATGAACACATTTTGGAACATTGCTACTAAGTGTGGATTGAAGTTTACATTGTAGTTTATACTCTCTCCCACCCAATTCTGTAGGATATGGCAAGATATATAATGGCCTGCATCTGTTGTTGCAATGTCTTTTAGGACAATTCCCAAGTCCTGAAAATGCCCCCATATTACACCTGTTTTTCCCTCTCCCTGTCCTCAGAACCTCCAGTGGCCACTGCCTCCACATCAATGATATAATTTCTTCCATTGCTAGAATCACAGTAAGTCTATAGTAGAATACCAGTGTATTAGTCAGGGTTCTCTCGGGAAACAGAATCAACAGGAGATATCTGTCAATAATATGAGATTTTTTGAGTCTCACATGACCGTGGGGATGCACAAGTCTAGGTTCCGCACAAGTCCAGGCTGCAAATCAGAGGCTCCAATGAAAGTCCAATGAAAGGTCCTTGATGAGTTTCTGGGAGAAGTTGGCTGTCGAAAGACGAGCTGGGAAATTCTCTCTGAATGTTGAAATCACTTCCCCTTTTAAGGGACTTAACTGATTGGATAAAAGTGTCATCCATTGCTGATGCAATCTCCCTGATTGGTGCAGATGTAATCAGCCATCCACGCAGTAAACTCACTGGTGACCGAAGTCCATAAATGCTCTTGTATTACAATTAGCCCAGTGCTTGCTTAACCAAACACCTGGACACCATTACCTGGCCAAGTCGACACATTAGCCTAACCATCACAACAGTAAGTCTACTTTATGTCCATAGTTCATTCCCCAATCCTGTGGATTCTGGGATGGTGATGTCTGCTCTGCCTCTAATTGAGAGCGGGGCTGCGATCCCATGGGGCCGATGGATGGGACTCTCTTGCTTGCAGTTGTAGACTGTCTCAGTTCCTTGGTATGGTAGTTGTCCATCATCACCTCCTTGTTAGTTGTCCTGGGTGAGACCAATGAACTGGAGAGTAAGTTTTGCAACTCCATTGAGATTCTTTTTGAAAATCAAGACAATTTTTCCAGTTCCATAATTTCTGTAAGAGAACTGTCTGGTTTGCAGTCACACTGGTAAATTGGATCATGAATTGTCATATTTTAGACCAGAATACTTGAATTCATATAAAAGGGACCATTTAGGTGTCTTTTACTTATCTTGAACTTTATTTCCCTATTAGCACCCTGTGTCCGATAGTGTTAAATTTCTAGATGTTTCTTCATGATGTAAAAGATAGAAGCAAAATAAGAGTTGGGTATATTTGCTTTCCCTCTGTCATTGCCTCAAGCACCAAGTGGGTCTATTTTTTTTTTTTTTTTTATTTTTTCTTGGTAGGAAACTGAAAATATTTTTTAAAATAAAGCAAAAAAGGGAACAAAGGCCTATTTTATATTCCTTGCATTTTCCCCAGGCCTTGTAAGTATGGTACCATTCTTCTGTATTTACCCTCTCTATCTCTTCTTCCATTGCAGAGACTCATTTTAAATAAACATCTGAACATTAGTGCCAGATTGTTTTGACCCACTACTAGACTGTGCATGGTTGCAGAGTCAGAATGTCATTTTAGCCACTACACAATTGATTCTTGTCTCTACTTTTGGAAATCTCAAGTACATGTGGCATGCTCTTCCAAGGATCTTATGAATTCAGAGTAAATTCCCACATTCTTCCAAGAGTCGTGATGAAATGACAAGCTATCATCACTGGCTCAACCCCAGAGCTTTTCTCTTTCCATCCTGGCTCAGCATGTTTTTGCAATGACTGTCCTAAAATCATATCTATTCAACCATTGTACCAGGTGCTATCTGAGAGAATGGCCCAGAAGATAACTGTGTCTTTTGATAACAAGAAGTTTATTTAAATTGAAGTGAAAGAACTAAATAAGAACAATAGATTTAAAGGGTGCCTTAGTTTGCCGGGGCCCCGCTATGCCAAATACCACACACTGGTTGGCTTAAACAATAGGAATTTTTTGACTCACAGTTGTGGAGGCTAGAAGTCCAACATCAAGGCCCTGGCTAAGCTAGTTTTCTCTCAGAGTCTAGAGCATTCCAGCCATCCTCCATCAAATGGCAACCTTTCTTCCCTTGTGTCTGCTCTTCTGGGTTCCCCTGACTTCTGACTCCTACTGCCATGTCAAATTTCCTTTGTTTGGAAGGATTTGAGTTATGTGGATTGAGGCCCACACTGGTCCAATTTGGCCACATCTCAATAATATCCTTGAAGATGTTCTTCACAAATGAGTCCACACCTTAACGAATGATAACATCTTCAAAGGTACTGTATAGAAATTGGTTCAAACCCACAGGAACGTGGATTAAGACTTGAACATGTTTTTACGGGGGAAAGGATTCAGTCCCCAACAGGTGGTACTCAGACCTCTACTATTCAAGAAGAGGTATCACGTGAAATGGATTCCTCATTTCAGTGTCCTGGTGTGCCATTTCTAACTTAACTTTTCCTCGAGCCACCTTCAGTGACTGACTCTCATATTAGGTCACTGACTGACCTACTCATTGGTTGTTCTTCGTCTCTCCAGGCAAGTGCTTGTATTCTGGAGGCCACCCCTCCAGCCTCCTTAGCCTCAGAGAGAAGACTGAAGGAAAGGTAATGTTGCCACTTCCTGCCTTTCCTAGCTCCCTCAACTTCAACACTGACTCTGCCCCCCATTATTACCACCTTCTTCCATCTACACGTAGGGTTAGACCTTTTAGGTCCTGGTGGGGGGGGTGGCGTGGCAAAAGGGGCAGGAGCCCCTTATAGGGAGGTTCTCCATGCCCTTTTCAGCTGGTCCACAGGCAGGACACAGACTGCAGATGGCTCAGGTAGAGCACCTGACTGGCGAGGCTTTGCTGGGATGCATCCAGTTTTCAACTGTATTTCTGGTTTGCTCTGTAGTCTTGTTGAGCAAACCCCACCTTCTCCCCAGAGGAAGGAGGCCAAGTACTGGAAGTGAAGAGGGAGAATAGGTCATTTAATGAAGACCGAGAATCAGCTCATCAGTGACTGGTCATTAGAGGCTAAAATTCTTTCCCCCGAATTAAAAACTTCAGTGGGTGATTATCTGAAAAAGAGGCATTATATATGTTTGTGTATATATATGTGTGTATTTATGAGTGTGTATATATTGTTGAAAGACAAGTCAAGATTGTACATTATAGCTGTTTATTTAGGATATTGAAGTTTTGCTGCAGCATGGAAGCTGGATTACTTGCCAAAATAGAAGCAGCTTTGGGCTTCTAGGGATGTTAAATGATTCTTTATTATTATTATTATTATTATTTTTAATAATTTTTTCTTTATTTTAAAAGGAGCTTTAGATTACATGCATATTACATTAAAAATATAAGAGATTCCCATGTATCCCACTCCTCCCCTTTCTACACTTCCCCTAATTGATAAACACATATTGAAGCATTGCTACTAACCATGATCTATAGTTTACATTATGTTTTATGCTTTGCACCACACAATTTTATAGGTTTTGATAAAATGTATAATGGCCTGTACCCATCATTTCAATATCATGGAAAACGATTCCAATGTCTCAAAAATGCCTCATGTTACACTGATTCTTCTCCCTTCCTCCCCTCAGAGCCTCTGGTAACCCCTGTCTTTACTTCAATGTTGCCAGGTTTCCCATGACTAGAATAATAATAAGTCTACTTTATTTCATAGTTGCATTTCCCCCTTTATGTTTGTTTGTTCCTCTCTCTTGAGGATTTTGGGATGGTGATGCCCACTCTTGCTTCTGATTGAGGGAGATTTAGATCCCATGGAGCAGATGGATAGAACTGTCTTGTGTGCAGTTGAAGATACTCTCTGCTTCTTGGGTTGGGGGTTGTCCATCATCATCCTTTTGTTAGTTGCCCTGGGTGAGTCCGATGAACTGGAGAGTAGGTGTTGGCTGCAACTCTGCTGAGATTCAGGGCTCAACTGGCATATGAACATTTGTAAGAGTGAAGTCTCTGGGGCATATATTTAATGGGTAAAGTGCTAATTATTGAGTCAAATAAATGGGATAGAAGAACCATGTGTAGGAAAATTATAAAGGAGTCTAACTCTGATACATTGGGGGAGATGGGTTATCACATATTCCAAGGTATGGCCAACTGATGGTGCGAATTTCCTGCCCTACCTATAGTGTCTAGATGTCTCTAGAGCCCTCAGGAGCACCCCTATTTGAGGCACTGTTTACTGTGGCAGACAGTGAGGTCCTCCTGAGACGTGCATAAGCGTAACCTCTGGCATGACCTCCTGACTCATTTTGAAATCTCTTAGCCATAAAAACTCATTGCATTTAATATTTTCTCCTTTTGATCTAGGTCTTTCTCCAAATGCATCATTAGTTGGTGCTTGGTGGTAATTGACTCTTAAAGACTTAAAAAGGAAATTAGCTTGACTCCTATTGATTAGACAAGGGTTTCTCCATCTTATAAGGGCAGGTTTAGGGCAGGCATGCTTTTTTTTTTTTTTTAAGAGGTACTAGGGGGAAACGGACGTGGCTCAAGAGGTTCGGCGTCCGTCTACCATATGGAGAGACCGGGGTTCGATCCCCGGTACCTACCGATAAAAAAAAAAAAAAAAGGTACTAGGGATTGAACCCAGGAACTTGTATATGTGAGGCAGGCACTCAACCACTGAGCTACACCTTCTCCACAGGCAGACTTTATTTTGTATTGGGTCAAGCACAATAAAGTAGGAGCTTGTTTGGCTATCTGTGTTGGCTGCCTTGGTGGGGATTGCAAATTTCAAAAGATATCAAGAAGAAACTCAAGTGGAAATTCAAAGAGGAAGTGGGGCATAGTACTTTTGGGCCTGTCTAAGGGCTTTCACCATATAATTTTATCAATATATATGTTTTCATGCCTTATATAGAAAAAACATTTTTTAAAAATCCTGCCAAGCTGTCGTAGCCAAACTGGAAACTCACCTCTTATGCATTTCAGTGGCTTAGGAGCTGTAGGAACTCCATGTTCGTAGCCTTTTCAAGTTCTAATGTGCATAAAAAGTCTCATCATCCCTTCTCTGTTCCAGTCTTGGCCCTCAACCTCTCTTCTCTTCCTCCTGCTTCTCCATCTTCTCTTCACTCAGTTTAGAGCTTAATTTTGAAATTAAATTTTATTTTCCCACAGGGTGCTGCAGGGTTTACATTGTGATGATAAGGTGGTATGATTGGGTTTTTGTGTCAGGTAGCTAATCTCTGCCTTGACATACCAGAGCTCACTGTCAGAAGTGATGGCAGGGCTCAGGGAAGTGGAGATGAGGGTGGGCTCAGGGGCCATGCATGGAAGTCCACTCGGACATGGGCTTCCTTAACTTGCAAAGACTGCCCATCCTGCTTTATCCAGGTTTGTTTGGGGGAAGAGTAGGATGCCTAGTTCCATGCAACTGGCTTATTTGTTGTATTAGTTGCTTCAATAGAGGGCTGACTAATAACCAAAAAAGTATGGGGTTTGATTAATAGTCATTGTGCTGTTCTTACCCTATTCCTTCAGGTTTTCTTGGTCCCAGTCTCAGGGAAGTGAATATTCCCTTCTGTCCCCAAGGGTCAATTCCTTCTTGCCCCAGAATGTCTTATTTGGCCTTTTATTTTTCATTATTGCAGCCTTCAACTTGGGAGTTCTTCTCCTAGTTCCACTGGTGGTATTTGGCTGTCTCACTTAACCATGCTAAGGCCCTGTTTCCCATCTATAAAATGGGGGGATTCTACTCCTACAATCTATCGTTGTAGTCTTACATCTATGAAATGGGGGGATGGTCTCTCAGAGTGTACCCAGCTCTATAACCTGGCCCCTTCCCTTACTTAGAGAATATCAGCTGATCACTTTGGCACCCTTGACCTTGATCATGTTGTTTATCAATAATAAATGTGAAGCATGAGCCTATTAAAAGCATAATTTTAAGGGCCTATCTAAAAATAAACCAGACAACAGTTACCCAGAAGCCTTTGCTATTCTGGTACCTCCCGAGTACAAGTAGGATCTCGTGACAGCAGATTCACCTGGCCGGGTGTTTCCTCCGTCGCTCTTCAGAGCCACCTCAGGTTACCATATTCCCCTGCTGAAGTGTTGCTGAAGTTCTCAGCCGCCCTGTAAGAAGTGTAGATCCCTGAAGGGTAATGAGAAGGAGAAAAGACTTGAGCACTCGGAGTTCCTCTTTGGGGGACTCTCTCCCCTTCCTTCTCTCACTGAATCTTTGCAGCCCTAAGAGGTAGCTATCGCCATCCCCATTTTATGGAAAAAGATGAGAAAACTGGGACTCAGAGATGTTATTTTTTTAAAAGATAATGGCAAATTTTACTGGCAAAAACCACAGGAATTGAAATGGAAAAAGCCATTTCATTTAGAAGTTTAAAGGGAAAACAAAACCAAATCATCAACTAACCACTGACCCAGAGGCTGGACCCCAGAAACCCCCATCCCTCTTGGGGAGGAGCCTGGATGGGTCACTGTGAACAGAGCAGTAAGGTCTCTGGGTGCAAGTGGAGACGTCAGCCCTTTGGAGGGGCCCAGAGCTGGGCGGCCCCCAGCCCCACCACCGAGGAGGACCCTCTTCCCAGACCCCCACACAGCAGCATCTGCTATGAGGCTAGGGCAGTGTCTGGATCTCCCTCGTTCAGATTCCTGGAGGCTCCCTCCTCCAGACCAGGACCCCCTGGGCTTCCTGCTCCTAGTTCATCCCTGGGAAAGAGAGCTCAGCCCAGGATCCTATCCCTCCACCCCAATTCTTATCAGGCCTTCCCTTGCAATAACCTGGGCCCTTCTCCCAGACCTCCTGAGTCAAGACCACTTAGCCGAAGGTGTGTATATAGGAATAATGAGTGCTTATTTTTGAAATGAAGTTACCTTCCTAGATTTTTAAAAAAGATTTATTTATTTATTTACTTTTATCCATTTTAACACCCCGCCCCCCCATTTTTGCTGTTTTTGTTGTTTTTGTGTCCATTTGCTGGGCAATTCTCTGTGTCTGTTTCCTGTCCTCTCTTCTCATCCTTCTCCTGTGTTCACCGGGATTCGATCCTCGGAACCTCCGATGTGGGAGAGAGGCGTTCTGCCACCTGTACCATCTTAGTTCCTGGTTTTTTGGTGCATCTCCTCTCGGCTCTCCCTTGTGTCACTCTCCTGTTATATCATCATCTTGCTGTGTGGCTTGGTGGGGCCTGGCATGCCTGTGTGTCTTCTATATTTTTCTTTATTTTGCCGGGAGGTCCCGAGGATCAAACCCAGGTCCCTCCATATGGGAAACAGACGCCCAACCATTTGAGCCACATCAGCGTCCCTCTTCCTAGATTTTGAAATGTGAGCTTAGTTGACACCAGTCTCCACACCAGCCGTGGCAGCATCCTCTGGGAACTTGTTAGAAAGGTAGTTTCTTCGGAGGCCCCAGACCTACTGAATCTGTTTTCACCAGTCCTCATGAGTCTAATGCATGACTCTGGTTTGAGAATCCCTGGCTTAAGGCTCTCTGTTTTCTTTAAGCAGTTCGGATCTTCAGCTGCCAATAGCAAGTGGTTGTGAGCTTTGGACCAAGCAGGAATATGCTTTTGCACCCCCTTCTGCCCTGGTTGTACCCTACTTCCTTGGTTATTCAGCTATTTCAGGCAAGTTTAGAATTTTTCTATGCTCTCTTGGTTTTCCTCCTTTTCGGTAATTAAACATCTCTAGGGGAGCAGGTGTAGCTCAGTGGTTGAGCACCTGCTTTGCATGTACAAGGTCCAAGTTTCAGTCCCCAGTACTTCCTTTATAAACAACAACAACAACAAAAACAAATCTCTAGCCAATTCCCTTGTTTAACCACTCACTCCTTTTTAAGCCAAAGGGCCAACTGACAACCTGGGAACTCACGATCTCATGAATGAAAAGCTTTTCTTAATTAACTTTGCCAACAATTGTAATACCACATGATGGAAAGGGACTGGGTGAAACATAACGGCTTTCCCACTTTCCATGACAATAATAATACTTGGATAGCTCTTCACATCTTATAAAGTGCCTTTTCAAATTCATCAATTCATCTCACCCTTACAAGCTGTGAGCTAGGTAGAATTATGATGTCAGCTTTATAGAAGGGCAACAGGCCAAGAGCCACAAGAAAATTATCTAGTGGGAATGTCACAGCTCCACAACGGAAGCCAACTTCCTCCCACCTTCTCCTACTCTGAAACTAGACTTCCAGCCTGGCTGGTGCAGGGCTGGTGGCAGTGTTGGGGAGGCAGGAAGCTGGAGCAGAAATCAGGAGAGGCCTCAGGAGCTCCGGGGCAGGGTCTGGCAAGACAGCAGAGCTGGCGGGCGGTGATGCAGGCCCTATACCCAGTTGGCACATTCTGGTGTTCTCCATATCACGTGGGTGGGTGGGAAAAGGAAGGGGAGATTTGGGGTGGCCTGGGGAGGGGGCATAATTAGGATCATCAGTAAAACATAGGGAGGGGCCAAAGAAAACCCCGGGATCTGGCAGAAGAGCTCCAGGTGAGCCGCGCTGCCGTAGCTTGGATATTTGGGGGTTATTTGATGTTCTTTCTTCTTGGCCCCAAGACTCAGAAGAGACCTATTTGCCTGCCTGCCTCTCGGGGTATCCCCAGTACTACTCCCTCTACCCCCATGGTTCCTACCCCATCTGGTCATCTCACCCTCTGCCCTCCTGAACTGCCCTCCTCCTAGGCCACATTCTCAAATCCCAAATGACCCCAACTTCCCAGCCTGAGTCCCACACAAAGCCCGACCTCCATGGGCCAAAGTTCCACACCGAGTAGCGACAAACACCAGGGAGCACCCCACCCTCCTCCCTCGCTCTGGAGCACCCCACCCACGTCTTCCCCCAAGACTGCTCTTCCTTACCTTCTCCCAGCAGCTGCAGAGAAGAGGAGGTGCCGAGTGTGGTGACGCCGGTACTGTCATTCCCCACTGTTTGAGGAGAATCACGCGTGTGTGTGCATGCGGAAGGGGGTGGTGGTAGAAGGTGACCAACGAGTGACATCATGATACGGTCTGTTTGGTTCTGACGAAAAGCCCAGGTGAGGTGCCATGTGTGCACACACGTCTGTGCGAGTGAAGAGGCGGTGAGCAGGGTTGAGGAGTTCAGAAGGAAGCCAGGTGCTTACCCTATGTTAATTAACGTAGCCCCACAATCTCACTTCACCCTGCAGTGATGGGATGCTCACAGGCCTTCTATAGGTAGGGAGAGGGGGCTCCCCATGGTTTGAGTAGTGTGTCCAAAGCCACCTGGCTAGTAAGAAGCAGAAATGGGATTATAGCTCGTGTCTCTTGACCCCCCCATGTTGGGGCTCCTCCACTGGGCCACCATCTGTCTTCAAGTGTAGAATAAAAGTTGGGTTGGGTGGATCAAACCACTTCCTTGATGGACATCAGCCTCTCAGAGTAACATTTTAATTGATCTAAATCTTTAAAGCAGGTTTATCCTGTAGCACTTATGGGGGTATCGTGTCCCCATTATATATTCAAGCACTCTACCTTGGACCTCTTTCCTCTTTGCCAAGCTCCTTTCTCTCGAGCCTTCCCAATAGATTAGATGTTAATCCCATGTGGCTCCTCTCCAGATGATCTCATCAGATAGAAGAGGTTGAGTTGTTAGAGTCGATCTCGCGTTCCCCATCCCCACCTCAGGCCTCCACCCCATGCACAGTTACCCCTGCAAACCACCTCTGTGGTGGTTTCCATTACTTGTTTCTAAATCTGCTGGGTCTCGAGGGGCAGCACTAGCAATGCACATACTCTCACAAACCTTTGGGTTTTACCAAGGGTAATAATGATTGCAATGATTGCCATAAAGATAGCAGTGGTCTCATCCATGATGCTCAGTCCTTACAACAACCTGGAAAGGTAAGTATGACCTGCCTTCACCTCCTCCATCCTCAGTAAGATGGAGAAATTGAGGCCCAGAGAGGCCAAGTAGCTTGCTTAGGATCGTATCGCTCCTCAGTGTCTGGAATCCATGTTTGAACCTAGTCGCGTCTGAAGTATGAGTATTGTCTCAGTATGTCGTCAAAACCCCCTTCCAGGCTACCCAACATTTGCACGGGCATTTTGGCTGCAGTGACCAGCTGAGCTGGTTATTATTAGGTGGTAGTGTAGTACAGTATTTTTTTTTCCAACTTAGCAGTATGTCTTTATTAGTTATTTAGAAAATTTTCAAACCTACAGAAAAGTTGCGAAAATAGAACAATGAACATTTGTACATTCCCGTATTCTTCACACACATTCACTATTAACATTTTTTTACAGTTGCACTCTCTTGCACTCATATACACACATGTGTGCATGTGTGTGTAACCATTTGAGAATTGCTTGCAGACCCTAAAACATGTCAGCACTTGACAGTGACTTTTAAACCATTTCCTATGGGCTCGATGTTCCCTGGAACAGCTGCTTATTTAAATTTGGTAGATATAAGGCAATATCTGTCATCTTTACCAGTTTTAAGGGTTGTTTCTTTATTAGAAAGATGTCATTGTTCTAAATAATTGACTTGCTATCAAGTAAACTTTTGAGCTTATAAATTTGTAGTAATCAAATCTTACTTTTGTTTGTATTACATGTTGAACTTTTGTATAAGATATGGCTGGAAGATAGAGTTTGCTATTAAAAATGTTTGAAATCCCCAAGGAGCCCCTTTGTAGGAGAACCAAGGAGAACCAAGGTCTCTTTCTGGTTCATAACTGGTTGCAGCAGTGAGCCTCCTTCAGGGGACTCTCCCAGGGGTCATGTGTACTCCTGAGTTTAGCTCTAGAGACCCAAGTGTATAAAAAAAGCCAGGGTGGCAGTGGATGCGGCTCAAGCAGTTGGGTGCCCACCTCCCACATGGGAGGTCCTGGGTTCAATTCCTGGTGCCTCCTAAAGATGAGCTGGCGCAATGGGCTGATGCAACAAGCTGACGCAATAAGCTGATGAGCGAGCGGACACAACGAGCAGACACAATGAGCAGGGAGCAGATGTGGCTCAAGTGGTTAGACACCTACCTCCCACATGGGAGGTCCCGTTTTCAGTTCCTGGTGCCTCCTAAAGAAGATGAGCAGATAACCAGTGGACACAATGAGCAGACACAACGCGCAGAGACAATGAGTGGACACAACGAGTGGACAACAAGCAGACAGATGAGGGAGCCATCTTGGGGGGAAAAAAAAAGCCAGGGCCATAGGTAGAGGTCTCACAAGTCAAGTCAGACTTACATTTTCCTATCATTTTTCTTTTAAAAACCACACACACACAAACACATTGTTTCTTTACATGCATATCAGTGTAAGCACACACACATAGATAAACATGGTAGTAGATATTGGTTATCTGACTGTCCACAGCAGTGATCAGTGGTGATGATGATGACAATAGGATGCTAGTTGGTGTTTGTCAAGGGCAATGTGTGCCAAGCAGTCTTCTAAGGTTCACTCTCCTGTTATGTCATCATCTTGCTGCATGGCTGTAATCCTCACAGAAAGTCTAGAACCATTTTACAGATGAGGAAATTTTACCATTTCCTAGCTTTTCCTGCCCATGTGCACAAGTGCACACAGCTAGGAAGCAGCTGGGCTGGGGTTCAAACCCAGGAGTCCAACTCCAGACCCTACACTCTTAACCGCTAAATTGTACTGTCTCCCAGACACATGGGTGGCCATGTGGCTAGAAGGCCCCAAATATAGTCTCAGGGCCAGTGATATTATCTCCATCAAGGAGTGGTTCCTTGCAGAGGTTTCTGCACATTCTGAAGTGGTTAAATAGCTTGAATTTAATTAAAGATTTGTGTTTTTACTTTGATAATGATTTAAGAAATGAATATGAACATTATATATTTACATATACACATATATACACATATACATTCTATATACATATAGATATATACAAGTATATATCTTTTATATATTTTTTTTCCTTCTAGCACTTAAGCTGGTCTAAAAGGCCCAGCTCTGGACACCCAAATGGGGTAGTAGATATTCCCCTCCCGTCCTTCTGATCCAGTCACCTTCTGTCAGCCCCCTTCTAGTCCCCTCCTCTTTCCTGGGCTCCAGTAAGCTGAGACAAGGCAGGATCCACAAGAAAAAGACAAGAGAGGAGAAAGAACCATAGACAGTCAGAGAACATGTAATTTTGTTTTTATATTTGGGGAGTAAATAGATTAGCCCTCAAATTAACTGATTACACATCTATTCATATACATTCTATATACATATATATATATACAAACACACACATACAGGATCATCTGGAAAGCCACCTTATAACCTAAATACTATAAACATAGTTTGCATCTAATTTTAAATTTGTAAATATTCAAAGGCTGTAACAATAAAAACAATTGAAGCTCAACACCAGGTTCCACAATATATATTTTTTCCCCTCAAAAGCCATCCATATATTACTTAATTTGACTAACACCATTCTTGTTGTTCTAGAAACGGGATGACCAGCTCTTACAGAATATACAGCAACGGCCTTCACATAAACAGTGCCAGGTTTAGGAGATTTACGGTAAAGCCATGTTTCCAAGGAGGTCAGTACAAAAAGCCAGACTTCTACCGGCAGTTTCTGGGAGAGATGAGCTTTCCATCCATCGCAACATTTTATTTTTCCTCTGGGAGATGTTTATGATAGAAAGGGTTCAATCGGGGTATTTATCAGTCTCTCCTGTTCCTTGGGCGTCCAGTGGAGTTGCTAACTGGCAAGGATAAAATGAGCTTGACATCTCGGGATCATGGAAAACCTGGAACAAAGGCTCAAGAATGCCCCGTATTTTCGCTGTGAGAGGAGAAACGGCTCTGTCCCCGTGTGCCAGAAGTGCGAAACGTGTGTCCTAGCCTGGAAGATCTTCTCCACCAAAGAGTGGTTCCGCAGGATCAGTGAGATTTCACAGAGGAGGTTTCTGGTGAGCATTCTGAAGCAGTTAAATAGCTTATATTTGTTACACTATTTCCAGAATATCCTACAGACCACACAGGGGAAGGATTTCATCTACAACAGGTCCCGCATCAACCTCAGCCAGAAGGAAGGGAAGATCGTGAAGTCGTCTTTGAACCAGATGTTGGACAAAACGGTAGAACCGAAAATGAAGGACATCTTGTGTTGGTTTGGGAGCAGCACCCACCGGACTAAGGCAAATTACACACTCTTGCTGCTGCAGATGTGCGAGCCCAAGTTACTGCTCACTGCTGCCAACGTGGTCAGAGTCCTGTTTCTGAGAGAGCAGAACAGTATCTCAGGTAAACAAGGCCATGGGGAGAGAGCAGAGGGCCCCCAAAGACCAGGAAGGAAGACTGCAGGAGTCCGTAGAGGGACCTAAGGTGTGGGCGAGCTTAGGTAGATGGGGATTTCCCACAATGCAGAGATACGGTTTTTGTCCTGACACCTGATCCTGTTTGCCAAAGGACGAATTGCTGAATGTGACTTCCTTCTAGAAAGACTGTAAATTCCCAAGTGCAGAAGGAAGTAGAGAGCTTTTTTTTTAAAGAAAACGAAATGCCAAATTTCTTTATTTTTTTCTTTATTTTTAAAGAAGTTTTAGATTACATAAAAGTTACCTTAAAAATATAGGGGATTCCCATATACCCCTGCCCCCCACATTTTCCCCTATTAATAACATCTTTCATTAGTGTGGTACACTTGTTACAATTGATGAACACACATTGAAGCATTGCTACTAATGATGATCTATAGTTTACATTATGGTTTGCACTGCACAATTTTATAGGTTTGACAAAATGTATAATGGCCTGTATCCGTCATTGCAACGTCATGCAGAACAATTCCAATGCCCCCAAATGCCCCATGTTGCACCTATTCTTCCCTCTCCCTCCCCTCAAAACCTCTGGTGTCCACTGCCTTTATATCAGTGTTACAAGTTCTTCCATTACTAGAATAATAATAAGTCTACTTTGGTCCATAGTTGAATTTCCCCCTTATGTTTGTTCATTCTTCAGTCTTGAGCATTTTGGGATGGTGATGCCTGCTCTGCTTCCGATTGAGAGGAGCTTAGATCCCATGGAGCAGATGGATGGAACTGTCTAGCTTACAGTTGTAGACACTCTCTATTTTGGGGGATGAGCATGGTCCATCATCATCCTTTTGTTAGTTGTCCTGAGTGAGTCTGATAAGCTGGAGGGTAGGTAGATGTTGGCTGCAACTCTGCTGAGATTCAGGGCTCAACTGACATATGAACAGCTGGAAGGTTTAAGTCTCACATATATTTAATGGATATAGTGCTAATTATGGGTTCAAATAAAAGGGGCAGAAGGACCATGTACAGGGAAATTATAAATGAGTCTAACTCTGATACATTGGGGAGATAGGTTATCATATATTTCAAGGTAAGACCCACTGATGGGTGCCAATTTCCTGGGGTTGTCTGCCCTGCCTTTAGTGTCTAGGTGTCTCTAGAGCCCTCAGGAGGACCGAAGTACAGAGCTTTTAACCGCTGAGCACATAAAATGAATTTCTGCCTGCCTTAGGCCAATCCCCTGCCTCTGAACACTTAATGTCCCTGTGATTCCTGCCTTAGGGATTGAACCAAGCTTGGGAGGGATTAGGGGGAAGAGTGTTTTGCCTGAAAAGCTGTACCGCACAGAAATCAGGCCAAGAGATCAAAACGTAGGGCTTTATTCATTCATTCCACCACATTTCTTGCTCATGCACAAATTCAAAGCCAAAATGGGATTTTATCCCAGACTGGAAATAGCTAGCAGGTCAAGGGAGTCTAGGACTGTAGTTCTCAAACCTTACTCCTATTGGAATCCCCTGCAGGGCTTGCTAAAACACAGATTGCCTTCGGAGTGGGGATCGCTCAATGGGTGAGTGCCTGCTTCGAGCGCACGAAGTCCCAGGTTCACTGTGGGTTCCACCCCCAGAGCCTTCTGGCTTGGTGGGGCTGAGGTGGCCTGAGAATTTTCATTTCTAACAAGTTCTCGGTGGATGCCGATGTGGTCTGGGGACCACACTTTAAGAACCTCTGGCCTAGGCACCTAGGTGAGAGCTTCTTGGAAGTATTTGGGCAGCTGGATCACAGTGCCCAAAGAAACCAGAAAGACTTAGAGATTAGGGAGGGAGCTAGGAGCAGAAGGTCCAGAGTGGGAGAAGGCTGGGAGGGGGCGGTCAGATGGAGGAGTTTCAGAGTTTGAGCTCTTGAAGGTGGAAAATACTCATTGCCAATGATGCCTGGGTTAGGGGTCATATTTGTAGACTAATGGACTTGAAAAGAATTTTAAAGCTAGACGATGTGGGGGGCAATTAGATCCCCATATATGCCACTTGATTTCTTTGTAGCATTGGGGATGTTAAAGAAGGATATTCTGGAATGAGAAAGTGGTAAAAACAAAACAAAAAACAGAGAACTCTAGAGTGTTAGAACTATAACTTAGATTAGAGAGCAATCAACCTGACCAGTTCTTTAATTTTATAGGCTAGGAAACCAAAGTCCAGGGAATCTGGGAGACATGGCTTGGGTCACCTAAGAAGTGTTTGAGAACCAGGACCCACCCTTGCCCCACCCCTCCTCCTGAGCATCTTCCACTCTGTAATGCCCCCCTCCCAACAGGGGAGACAGATTAAAGGCATCATTCAAAGGCTCTCATCACCCATTGTAGGAATGGGCTATTTATATTAGAGTTGTGTAAGTCCACTGACAGGTTATGGCAACCCTCCCCTCTTCCTAGGGGAGATTCTCTCTTAAAAGTTAAATTTTCTAATTTGGCTCAAGGACATTTATTCTTATCATTGAAGAAAGCCAAGTAAGGGCTACAGAAAAGCAATCCCCTTGCCAAATCCCACCCATAGCTGTCCCTCTCTCCTTGTATATAGAGCTCTGATAAGTTTTGCATTGTGGATGGGCTTCCAAAGTCTACGAGGGGGGGCTTTCTGAGATTTTTGCAGAAATATTCAGAGACCCCCAAATAAAAACATATATAACTGGTTTGTTCTGTGTGTGTATATTTAAAAGCAAGTAAAAATAAAGCCATTTCTGCCCACTTCTTTCTCCTCTGCACGCTTGCTTTGTGAGCTACCTTGCCTTGGTGTTTTGCTTTTCAGGGCTCAACCAGGACTCCACAGATATCTTTTTCTTTCCCGAGAAAGAATGCAGCCCCAAGTCTGCCACCGCACATGTTTATTGGGCGGCTAGAACCAGGAATACATCCTTCCCTTTGTCAAAACCCTCAGGAAAAGAAAAGTTTCCTGGAAATATGAGAGGAGGCATACCCGGTAAGACAGCTCTTCACAAGAAAGCCAATCTGTGTGCGACTGGGAAGCCCCAATGGAGTTAGGGGCGCTGGCAGGGCATTAGCATCTGGGGATGGCAAATTTGGGGAACTAACGTTCACTGAGCACTGGCAACGTGTTGGGGTCTTTGATATTTATTTCCTCATTGCATCCTCACAGTGGGTAAGGGGAAAGGCAAGGTTTAAAATTAGTCAGTGTGATCCTAAAGCCCAGGCTTTCACCTTGTCACCACGTTGCCTCTGAGAGACACATGGAAATAAAGATCAGAAAGGAAAATAAAGAGTTTCCACTGAAATCTCCCTCTGCCACGAACCCCGACCCACCCTCTAGCCCCAAGTTCTGTCACCATAGACACCTCTAGAATTCAATCTACCCGTGGCCATTTTTTGCAGCATCAGATTCAGTCTTAAGAATCAAACAAAAACAGAGGGAAAGTTGGCCCCTGAACCCATGGCCTTCCTAAGTAGGTTTTGAAGCAAGACATTTACATGAAATAATTATAGAAAATATGGGTGAAAAAAACCACAACTTTTTATATGGAAAATTCGAATTTCAAAAGTAGAAGAAAGAGTCTAATACGCACCCATGTACCCAGCACCCAGCTTCAACAATTCTTAACATTGTACCAATCTTATTTCATTCACTGCCTTCTTTTTAAATGGCTTAAACATTTTTTTTTTGGTTGGGATATTTTAAAGGAAATTCCAGACATCGTGCCACTTCTCCTGAGCAGTGCAGATTTTGATGGGCATCTATCTCCTCGAGCTGGGAAGGATGAGAAGTACTTATATGTTTGGTTCAGTGTGTGTGTGTGTGGTGGGGTGTATTTTAGTCTCATGTGGAATAAGAAATGACAAAAATTCCATGACCTGAGGGTAGACTTTGATGACATTTATTTTGTGAGAAAGCTTTTGGTAAGGACTCTCCCTTGGCCTGGAGTTACCACAAAGCCAACCCAACAATGCACGTTTTCTCTGGCTCCTCTCTAGAGGGACAATGGAAGAGTTCGCTCCAGTGTATCTCCGAGATGAAAAGGCTGTTTTCCCGAAAAACATACTTGTCCAGGGCAGAGGGCGCTCCCTTGGATCTGTTGGTTGACCTGAAGACCATCACAGACCTGTCTTCTGGGTTCAGCAAACACCGGGACTTCATCCGCCACCTTCCCATCCACCTCTCCAAGCACATTCTAAGTATGCTGGGGTGTGTTGGGGGATTCCTCAAGAGATCTCCCATCTTGGGCCAGTGCTGTGGTTCCTGGGTCCCTCTTTTGTTTTTTTCAGGTATGCTGGATAAAATCTCCCTGAATAGGTGTGCCTCTGTGAGCCGGCACTGGGCCGCCCTGGCACAGCAGGTCAAGACGGACCACTCAATGCACACATCCATTCAGACCCAAATTGCCCTCCTCCAGGTACTTCCTGTCTGAGAGGGGATGATACATAGATCAGCATTATTTCCGGCCTTTCATTCTCCCTGGTGGGCCCGTAGCTGGGCCCCTGCTGCTCACATTTGCTGCATCTCAGACTTGAGCAATCCCTTGCTTCTTTTCTGGGTTCCCCGTTATTCACCTTTCATTCTCCCACTGTCAGTGCATTTCTGGCAGGGACAACATGTATGCAAAACTCTCAGGAACAGAGAGGTAGACTCCAAAACCTCACAAAGCAAAGCTTTTGTCTCCCAAGAGCTATATTGTAGCCTAGGCAATTCGATGCACAGAACTTTATGTGTCCACAAAGTATAATTTTAGGCTAAAAAGCAGCTTTTCCCCTACTAGTAGTCAGCTCCATCATTTTCACTTCTCTGTTTCTTGCCTGAAGTTAGACCCTTATCAATGGATTCTCAGTAGCTTGGATTTTTCCCAGCAGAGGTAGATGACAGGATGAGAAGAAGCAGGCAACTATGAGGCAGACCAGTCTGGAAGCCTGGGAATTGCTGCCCTTCTTTTGCTGGTCTCCCTCCAGACATTTGGCATTCAGTCTCCTGAATTTCAGTTGCTTACACTGCTGGCATAACTGGCCAGCCTCACACTTGCCTTCCTTAGTTTAGCCAGAGTTTACCCAGCTTTCAGATCCTGCCAAGAACTAACTATTTCCCCTTCCTCTGGAGAGGAGGACCCAAGAGTAGCCACTTTCTGTGGTTTCTGTTTGTTTGTTTTTCCCCAGGGGACCTACACAAGGGGAATAGATGCTAATTATGCCAACAAGCTTTTTATCCCAGTCCCTAAAATGGCAGATGACGGGAAGCGCATGCGTGTGAAAAGCCAGAAATGGAGACTGAGGATGAAGGTGGGTTCCAGTGGCATCCGGGGCAAGTCGCTGGGAGTGCCACGATCTTCCTGGCCATTGGAGGCTGAAGTCCAGACACATCCCTTGTGTCGAGGGTGGTGACATTCTTGAAGGGAGACCAGAGTTCTTCTGTGCTGCTGCTGACCGGCTGTGTAGCCTTAAGCCAGTTATTTCCTCTTCTCGAGCCATAATTTCCTCATCTGTACAATGGGTGGATTGATTTAGTTGTCCCCTCAGTGTCCTTCCTTACTTTAAATCCCATGGCTACGTCTGTGTCCGTGGTACTGAGTCTTGTAGTAGAGAGCTCAGAGGCCAGCAGCTATGTCAGTGATTGCTGGGCTCTTCCTTGCCACTAGTTGGCCCATGAAATTAGAGGCTACAAGAGTCTGAGGAACGAGAGGGGCCTGAGCGAAGGGCCAAAGCTGGTCCAGAATGTCCAGGACCTAGCCTGAGTTAAGCCTTCCCACCTCTTACTTCCAGGTTAATTCTGGTTCTAGGATGGGAGGGGAGACTTACTTAACTGTAGACCTCCCCACCACTTCTTGAGCAATGGTGAAGAGTAAAGGGAAGACTCTTTGGTCTCTATGCTCTGCCCCTCCAAGCATGGTGGTCATTCCTAAAAACACGTCACCCCTACCTTCCTTTTTCCTCCTCCTCTCTGCTCAACGTTCTTGTATTTTGAAGTCTACCCAGTTGGTCCAAAAAGGATACTGAATGAGGGGTGGTATGATTGTAGATCTCCATAAAGAAGTTGTGGGATATAAATGGGATTTTAGAAACAGAAGTATCCTGTAAGACCATCTAGTTCATCTGTCTCTGTAGGGGCCAGGTGGGTTCCAAAAATGAATGGGGTGGGCTGGGTGTGAGCAGTGGAAAATGGCAGGGACCATGATGACCTGGAGAGTTTGCTGCCCATCTGAAGGGGCCAGATGATTCTCAGTTCTGGTAGTTATTGCCAAGTGGGACTGTGGCCCCGACCTCCAGATCATCTGAACTTTCCAGAGAAGATAGAAATCTGGACTATCACATGAAGTGTCTTGCTTTCTCAAATGCTAGCAATGAATAGAAACATTTTTTAACCATGTGGGCCAAAGAAAACACATTTGTGGACCTCACCTGACCTGCAATATTTGACCTCTGTCATGGTCCATTCACTCATTCTATTGATGAAGAAACTGAGGCTCTGAGTCTTTAAGGTCTTGCTGCTAGTTGAGTGACAGACACAGTCAAACCCAGACCTGCTAACTCCAAGTCTATTGCTCTTTTAAGTTTAACAAAACTAACACCCTTCCTCTTTCTTGGGGTATGTAGTTAGGAATTGGCTGACAGAAAGGAGAATCTTTGACATTCTAGGAATTTATAATTTAAGGAAAGGGGTAAGGGAAAGGGGTAAAGCAGTGTGGAGATTAGCCAAGACACACAAAGCAGCAAGACTCTGCAGTTATGGGCTCTGCTAGAAACAGGTGGAGGTGAATGCTTCTAAGGAACAGTATGGCAATGGGTACTCTTTGCTGAGCTCAAACGGCATGGCAGGCCTGGCACCAAGGGCTTCTATATCATTTATACATCATTTTATTGGTCTTCACCATAGGTCAAGTAGGCACTCCCAGTTTCTGGAAGTGGAAATGAAGGTTATGATGTTAGAAAACTCGCCCAAGCTCTTATAGCTGGTTCATGGCAGAGCTGGGATTTGAACCCATGTCTTTCTCCTCCCAGTGACTCCACCATGTGGCTTCTAGGGCTCTCAAAACTTAGGAGATGAGCAAGGGCCAAGGAATTTCAGCCTAGGCAGCCACCAACCAGGGAAGCCTCATTTAATTCAAGCTGGGATATTGGAGATATTTGGACACTGAAGGGGAATAGGCAGTTTGGCCAATTCTGCTAGGGAATCTAGGTGGGCACCACTACTTGGTTAAAGATTAAGAATGGGGAGCTGAGGAATGAGGACATCCTCAGGAAGCATCTAAGGGCAGAGAGGAGTAGGCAAAGGTTGGGAAGGAGATTTAGGAGGAGAAGTCTCAGGAGGACGCATAGATGTTGACATGGTCTTTCACCTGTGATAAATTCACTTGGGTTTTTCTTTCTTAATAGGAGAGCATGGTTGCTATTTCCTGCTCTTTGAGGGGAGGGAGTAGTATTGGGAAGAAGAGTGGAACTGGGAGTCCTGGCTTTAGTCACCTATGCCAGGATTTAGCATGTCTGGTATGCCATAGCTGTTCAGAATGTATGTGATGGAAGAAGGAAGCGAGGAAGGAAAACAGGAAAGGAGGGAGGGAGGAAAGAAGGAAGAAGGGAAGGAAGCAAGGAAGGGAAGGAGAGAGGAAGGAAGGGAGGTAAGAAGGACGGAGCAAAGGAAAGTAGGTCCTTGGATGGAAGGAGAGAGGGAAGAAGGGAGGGAGGGAGGGAGGAGTGAGAAAGGAAGGTAAGGGAAGGAATATACTCCTGTTGAGACCTGATTAAATTTATTTCCCCTCTCCGGGTCCCAGATACCTCATCTTTTTGTAAAATAGTGAGACTACTTTGTGGCAAAAGTGATCTCCTTTGTGAGGCAACTGTAAGGGCAAATGAAGGGTGCAGGTGTATGAAAACGTTGAAAAGCAGATGCGTAGAGTGTGTAGCCGAACTTCCACAGAGGACTTGAGTTCCCGAGAGTATGCCTTGTCCTATCAGGCATATACAATATAACTGTGAAAGCCCTGACTCCAGCGAAATAGTCAGTCAAAGGGCATGCGTGGCTTTATTTTGCGGGCTTGTTTTTTTTTTTTTTTTTTTTTTAAGAGAAGTTGTGCCATCAGAGACATTGGGAATTCAGCCCTGAAAGTTCATGGGATCAGACAGCCGAGGTAGAAAATTCGAAGAGGTAAAAGAAGAATGTGGATCCTTGCCTGCACATTTGCTAGCTCACTTTAGCAGTTCATTGGCCCCTCCCCAGCAGACATAGCGGTAGCTACAGCCTGACGAGAGAATTCACGCCCCCGCCCCAAACTCTAGTGGGATGCACGTCTGGGCCCCTCTTCCAGTTGCTGCAGTACTTTGACTCCGAGTGTTCCCTTGTTAGACTGACTACAACCTGTGGACCGCATACCAGAACCAGGAGACACTGCAGGTCCAGATGGAGGAGAGAAATGTCTTCTGTGGGTCCTACAATATCCGGATTCTGTCTGACACGTAGGTATCGGGATCAGGACCCAGGTCTTCAGGACCAGCACCAGGCATCCTAGAACCCCCCTGACCCTTGTTCACTCGTAAGGAAGGACAATCCTCCCCTCACCCCAAGCCCCAAAGCCAAACTTACATGAGACATCCTTTGGAGAATAGGTGCTTGATTTTGTGCTATAATCAGCAGCAGATGACAGACACTTTTCCCTTATAAATTTTGGCTATACAGGTCAATAATCATTTGCACAATTTGCATGCATGAAATCCTTCTTTTAAAATAATAAAAAAAGCTTTATTGATTTATTCTAATTTTAGAAGTAGTATGCACCTATTAGAAAAAAAAATCCCCCAAATTCTAGGAAAGGTATAGAGAAAAGCAAAAATCTCCTATCTAACTTGCAAGAGGTAACTGTTGTTAATATTGATGTATATCCTTCTATAATTGTTTATGCATATATAAACACATTTAAAATAGAAATGGACGGGAAGCGGCTGTGGCTCAATCAGTAGGGCTCCCGTTTACCATATGGGAGGCCCCGGGTTCGGTTCCC
>JAKSZT010054052.1:11989704-12163566 GCA_026826555.1 Tolypeutes matacus | reverse complement strand
TAAATGTTGATGATTGTTCTCTCTTCTTGAGAGATTACTCCTTTTACTAATATGTAGTGTCCATCTTTGTCTCTTACAATAGTTTTGCATTTAAAGTCTATTTTGTCTGATATTAGAATAGCTACTCCTGCCCTTTTTTGGCTATTGTTAGCTTGTAAAATGGTTTTCCAGCCATTCACTTTCAGCCTCCTTGAATCCCTGGGTCGAAGGTGGGTTTCTTGTAGACAGCATATAGATGGATCATATTTTCTTATCCATTCTGCCAATCTGTGTCTTTTGATTGGTGAATTAAATCCATTAACATTCAGTGTTATTACTCGTAACGAATTTCTTACTTCAGCCATTTTTTCTTTGGGTTAATGTATGTCATATGTTGTTTTGTTTCTCTTTTTGACTTTTCAGTTGTTTTTAAACTCTCCTCCAACTCTCTCTCCTTTGTTTTTTCCTTTCAATTTGTAGAGATTCCTTTAGTATTTCTTGAAGTGCTGGTTTCTTCTTGACATACTCTCTTAATTGCTGTTTATCTGTGAATATTTTGAACTCTCCATTTTTGAATGCCAATTTTGCTGGATAGAGAATTCGTGGCTGGAAGTTTTTTTCTTTTAGTGTTTTGACTATGTCATACCACTGTCTTCTTGCCTCCATGGTTTCAGCTGAGAAATCAGCACTTAATCTTATTGTGCTTCCCTTGTATGTGATGGTTCTCTTTTCTCTTGCTGCCTTGAGTATTTTCTCTTTGTCTTGAGCATTGGACAATTTGACAAGTATATGTCTTGGAGTTGGCTTGTTGGGATTTATAGTATTTGGGGTGTGCTGTGCTTCCTGGATCTGCACATCCATCTCTCTCAATAGAGTTGGGAAGTTTTCACCCATAACTTCCTTCAACACTCCTTCTGTTCCCTTTCCCTTCTCTTCTCCTTCTGGGATGCCCATAATGCGTATGTTTGTGCGTTTTGTATTATCGGTTAATTCCCTGAGACCATGCTGGATTTTTTCTATCTTTTTGTATATCTTTTCTACAATCTCTTTGATTTCAACTGTATTGTCTTCCATATCACTAATTCTTTCCTCTGCCTGTTCAAATCTGCTGCCATGTGAGTCCAGCATCTTTTTCATTTCTTGACTTGTGCCTTTGTTCACCATCATATCTTTTTAGGCGTGTTAGCTATTTCTTCAGTATGTTCTCCCAGTGTCTTCTTTATATCCTTAATCTCTTCCTTCAGTTCTTTAAGTTGGTCCATGATATTTGTTTGGATAGCTTTGATTAGTTGTTCGATGTTCTGCATTGCTTCCTGGTTTTTATTTTGTGCATTGGACTGGTCCATGTTTTCCAGTTTCTCAGAATCATTTGTATTTTTCTGTTGCCCTCTGGTCATCATATTATCTTGATGGGTTTGTTCAGTTGATTAGCTTTTCTCTATGCTCTAGAATTTTATTAAGCTGTTGGTTCTGCGTGTGAGTTAAGTTTTCTCTTTGGCAGTTTTTCTTCTTATTTTATTTCCTTGCTTCTTTCTATGTTCCTGTCCTGCAGACCTTCTGACTCCTCCATTGGGTCCTCTGTATCCCAGGTTTTAAGGATCGGAGAAGTCCAAAACTGAAGCATTGGCAAAGCAATACCTTCTCCCCGAAGCCTGTACCATTCTATTGCTGACCACTGGCGACCTATACTGTGTATTATTTAGTAAATATATCACACCTGCATCAGCATGTCCCCACAAGAATAATGTTTTTCTTTTCTTTTCTTTTCTTTCTTTCTTTCTTTCTTTCTTCCTTCCTTCCTTCCTTCCTTCCTTCCTTCCTTCCTTCCTTCCTTCCTTCCTTCCTTCCTTCCTTCCTTCCTTCCTTCCTTCCTTCCTTCCTTTCTTTCTTTCTTTCTTTCTTTCTTTCTTTCTTTCTTTCTCTCTTCTTTCTTTTCTTTCTTCTCCCCGCCCCCCTCATTATTTTCACTTGCTGTGTCTGCTTGTTGTGTGTTTGTCTTCCTTTTTTTATTTTTTTTATTTAGGAGGCATCTGGAACTGAACCTGGGACCTCCCATGTGGGAGGGAGGTGCCCAATCGCTTGAGCCACCTCCACTCCCTGCTTTGTTGTGTCTCTTACTGTGTTTTCTTCCTTGCATCATCTTGTTGCATCAGCTTGCTGTGCCTGCCTGTTGTTCAGCTCATTGTCTTGCTCATCTTCTTTAGGAGGCACCAGGATCCAAACCCAAGACCTCCCGTGTGGTAGGCAGGAGCTCAATTGCTTGAGCCACATCTGCTTCCCAGAATAATGTTTTTTTGAATTTAAATTCAAGGTCACAGACCCCTTGCTAAGAACCCCTGCTGTAATGCATGTACAAACACATTTAAAATACAAATGGAGTCATATACAGATGTATCTATAACCCACTGTAGCAAAATACTGTGGATATCTATGTTAAATATGAAAATTGCATTTATAGTGATCGCTTAGTGTGACATCATTTTATATACCATAAGAAGACCCTTTAATAACCAACCACCTGCAGTTTGTTAGGCCCAGGGCTTCTCTTCTTTTTCACAGGGCTTTATGAATGCCTTCTCTACTATATTTTTGGCCATGACTCTTACTACCAAACTGCATCTTGAGAGTAGCCCAAAAGGAGGGAAAACAGAGCAGATTGGATAAAGGCAGAGTTGGGTTTTGATGGATAGTTTGGAGGTCAGCACTCTTTCAAAGAGATAATATTATTTAAACTCTAGATATGACAAATGAAATGAGGACAAAAAATGAGCAATACCATTTTGCTTTGTGGCTCCAGGGTATAAATGTTAGTGTCCCCTTTCACAATTTAAAGTGCCAACAGATTATTTGGTCGCTCTGTTCATATTTTGCCTATTTGCTAATAATTCTATGATTGGAAAGTTAAATCAATTAACCCTGTTACATCAGACTATAAGCTCATTGAGCGCAAGGTCTGTGTCTTATTCATTTTCTTATTTACCATGGTATCTACTAGCGTAGGACTTTGAACATAATATATGCTCATGGGCTGTTGATAAGAAGTGGAAGGAAGGAAGGAAGGGAGGGAGGGAGGGAGGGAGGGCGGGAGGGAGGGAGGAAGGAAGGAAAGGAAGGAAATTTGTGGGATATGCAGTGCATATAGAGATTCCAACTGTTTTCCTGAGATTTTCCATCTAAAAAGGTTTCCATGCTCAAACAAATTTGGGAAATAACATATACTCTATTCTGTCTCATGGGATTTTATTCTCTCTTTTGGAGATTTAGCATGCATTAGCAAATCAAATGCTCTGAGGCATCCTGTGTGAAATAAGCCTCTTTAAGTATGTTTAACCTCATTTTCTTAAACCTATCAGACCAGGCAAGTGTTTTCCAAGAACATCTATTAGTAGCTTACAGAGCATGTGCACTGTCCAACCCAGTTTTGGGAATATAAATAAGGTTCAAACAAGAATCAATGGATTTTTAGACATGTGGAAGAGAGGCAGCTATTGGACTCCCGCTCAGGAGTTTTCTAGAAGCATATTTTAAGTATGTCTCTACTTTGGTGGGTGTGGTTCAGTCTCTTTCAGCTGCTATGTATTCAATTCCAATCATGAACATTTTGTTGGTGGTATAGTTAGGATGGCATAGACCCTGCCCTTGAAATGCTCTTGATATACTAGGAGAGAGAGATTTTTTTTTAAGCCACAAATAATTTATTTAGAATGTGAGAAGAGCTGTGATCAAGGTGTCTGTGTGTGTGTGTGTATGTAAAGTGTTTCAGGGACACAAATTAGGAAATTATATAATAATTAATTTGACTTAGAATGAAGTGCAGGCAAAAAAAAAAGCCTACAATGAAGAGCTTGATTAAAGACAAACTGATGGCAGCATCAGATTCTCCAGGATCTACCACTTAAGAGCTCTGCCCTTTGGCCCCATTGCAAAGTCCCCCTCACCATTACTACTTGTGGAGCAGGGCTTGGCTGGACTGTTCACAAGCATAATTAATGCCTTGCAGAAACCAACAGTGCAGGATGGCATATAACCAATGACTAAAAAGAATCCAAATGTGGTAACAAACAAGTGGCACCTACAAAATCTGGGATGGGTCCTGCAGCCAGTAAAACATTCGGGCAAGTAATAGAGTTCATATCCAAATTTTGTGCATGGACGACAACAGCCGGCATCTTTGCGGACACCCATCAGGGTTTATTAACAATTGGCCTTGCTTCCTGCTACCTTCCTTATTGGAAGGCCCGGAAGTTTCCATTACACTCCTGCTGCAGGAGAATGCCATAGTGTGGAGTAAGTTCTGGGAAGGATGTTTTCTCTTCTTTCATGGATAATCCTTTTTTCCTGGTAACTCAGGTGGGACCGAAACAGAGTCATCCACTATTCTGGGGGAGATAGGATAGCTGTGTCATCAAATCGGAAGATCCACCTTCTGGACATCATACAAATAAAAGAGATACCCATCCAGTTCCGAGGACATGCTGGGAGCATCCGAGCCCTTATCCTGTGTGAGGAGGAGAACTTTATCCTGAGCGGGAGTTATGACCTGAGCATCAGGTGAGTGGCTCCTGAAGTTCATGGCCCCCTATTCCACCCAGGGCCTGAAGTCAATTCGTGGAAGAAGCATGCATGAGTTTTCCATTTTGCATTTATTAAAAAGGTGTCCTTAATGACGTTGACTTCTAGAGTAGACCACATTTTTTTTTTTTTGCAATGTTAAAACCAACAATTTGTACATTGCTTAAGCTTTGAATGAGATAGATTTATAAGAATTACCAGATGTATTTTCTAGTTGAAGGCTGAATCAGAAAATGTTTCTTTTTCAGCATTCTTGGATGAAGAAATCATTTATATTTCTGCTTATTGATTCCTTCAGGGAAAAGTAGTTTTTGTGGATATGACATAAAGTTTAGATGTAAAATAGTGTTTAAAAAATGTACACATAGAACCGATTCTCATTATTCCTGGTAGTTGTGTTCTACGAAGTCACTGTGAACACTGAATCATTAAATACTGAACCGTTACTTCTAGGGGAAAATATAAGGTTAGGTTCCTGTGAGCCTCTAGTCACATTTTCATCAACCGATCAATATATAATATCCTTTTTATGTTCCTATTTTAAATCACCTTATTTAATATGTATTGTTGATTCATTAACATCGAACTCCCAGCTCACAGCACTATAACTCAGGCCTGAACAAAGCTGATCTAACACATGTATTTTCTCTATAAGGCACATCACAGCCTTCTTGTGCTAAGGAATGCTAGACAGTACTTCAGCGCTACACTTGGGGGCTATTCTAAACAGTGAAATCACCAACTTTTAGTGCACAAAAATTACACTAAATATACAATGAAAAGGACACTTGATTACAGTGTGAGAACAAGGTCACCTTGTTCGACCTCAGCTGGGAATGTGTACATTGGGCAACTCAAATTTCTGCCACTCTGTGCATATTCATGTGAGTGCATTGATTTTGGAGTTAGAAATAAATTATAGTGATTAGGTGAATTCACAAATATGGAAGCTATGACTAATGAGGATTGACTGAACATGTTTTTAACAATATAATAAACATCCATGGACTCAAGAACTGGAACATCATCTTTCCCTAAAGCTCCATCCATGCCTTTCCCTTATTGCTTCTTTCTTCCTCCCAGAGGTAATATTATCCAAAATTTTAAACTTATTATCCCCTTGCATTTCTTTATAGTTTTTACTACCTGATTATGTATTTCTCAGCAACAATTATTTTACCCATTTTTGGTGGAAATAGAATCATATTTGAAAATTTTGTCCTTGACTTGATTCTTGCACTGAACTGCAAGTTGAGAGTCATTCATTTGCTGTAGGGAGCAGTAATTAATTTTCACTGAGCTATAGTATTTTATTGGATGAATACATTATAACTCATTTATTCTTTTTTGATGGTTTTTAGTCTTTCAAAGAATGCTATCATAGACAGTCTTGAACATGTCTCCTGGTCCCTGTGCAGGAGATTTTTAAAGGTATATTCTTAATAATGGAATTGCCAGGTAGGAGTACCAAACTATTTTCCAAAATGGTTGTTCTAATTTATACTTCCTTCAGCAGGATATGAGAATATCCCATCTTAAAAATCCTCACTGGGAACAGATGTGGCTCAAGTGGTTGAGCAACCACCTCTCACATGGGAGGTCCTGGGTTCGATTCCCAGTGTGCCTGAAAAAATGAATACAAACAACAAGCAAAACAAGTAAAAAAGCCAACTCAGGGAAGCCGATGTGGTTCAGTGGTTGAGTGCTGGCTTCCCACATACGAGGTCCTGGGTTCAGTCCCTGGGCCCCGGTACCTCAAAAACAGAACAAAACAAAACAAAACAAAACAAAACAAAAACTCACCAGCACTTAGTATTGTCAGTCTTTAGCATTTTTTGGAATCTGATGGGTATTAAATAAAACCTCATTGTATTTTCCTGATAATTAATGAAGTCAGACTGCTTTCTGTATGTTTTGGAGCTTTTGTGTTTCCTCTTTTATGATATTCCTGTTCAGTTTTTTTTTGCCCATTTTTCTGTTGATTTGTTTATCCTTTCCTTATTGATTCATAAGAGTTCTTTATGTTTTCTGGATACTCATCCTTTGTTCATCTTTATGTTGCAAATATCTTCTTTCAGTTTAAGGCTCATCTTTCTCTTTTCTTTTGATGTACAGCAATCCTTGCAGAATTTATCGCTGTTTCCTTTGTGTTTAATGCTTTCTATGACATGTTTAGGGTATCCTTCCCTACCTTAATATCATAAAGATATTCTCTTGTAGTATCCTTTTAAAAGTTTTTTTTATATATAGTTTTGTTTTTCATTTTTAGATCTTAAATCTACCTGAAAGATTTTTCTTATCATGTGACGTACGGGTCTAATTCCTTTTTTTTTTTTTTTTTTTTAACCTCTGTTTGGATACCCAGTTATCTCAGCACCCTTTCCCCTGCCTTCTTAGTCATAAAGCAAGTGCCCATATATTTCTAGTTCTGGGCTCTCTATTCTATTACACTCGTCAATTTGATGATTCTTGGTCATATCACACTATCTAAATTACTTTAGATTTTGTCTTTATATCTGGTAGGGCAATTCCTCTCCCCTCATTTTTCCTCTTTGAGAGTATTTTTGGCTATACTTGGATCTTTGCACTTCCATCTCAATCTTTTCATTGTTTGTCTAATTTTATTGTTTTTTGGGGTCTCAGGTGATGAGAATTGAGTTGATTATACTCCTCAGTTCATTAAAAGTATTACCCTTTCTCTGTACAAGGTACCAATTCTGTTTTATTTGTAGATTCATCTATTTATTTATTACATTTTATCTCCATTCTCTACTCCTAATTCTCAACCTCCCATGGGCAACCATTCTAATCTTTAAAAATGTGTAGTTTTTCATGTTGTGTGTTCTTTCAAAATGTGTATTGATATATTTTTCACACGTGTTTGTAATTCACATGCATGGTATTGTGTTAGAAATCTCTTGTTTCTAGCTTTCGTTTCCCAGATCCATCCATGTTACCATTAGTACATCCAGTTCGTTTTTCTAACTCTTGTATAGGTCTCCAAGGTTTGCATATACATTTTACCTACCTTCTTTCCCCAGTGATGAACACTAAGTTGACTGCAAATAATGATACATGGAATATTCGCTTCATCTGTGTCCCTTCATGGACATTGCAAGATTTCTGAAGGATTTGTACCCAGGAGTGGACTTGCTGAGACATAGGGTTGGCAGCACCTATTTTGACTAAGAAATAGCAGATTGCAGTCCAGAATGATTTCCACACATTTCCCTATATCCCTACATTTCTGCTAACATTTATCATCATCCAACTTTCAAAATTTTGCCAGTTGCATACTTGTAAAATCACTTCCATCTGTATTTCTTTAGTAATTAATGAATTTATTTAGATCATTTGCCTGCTTATCTACTAGGGCTATGATACTTTTCTTATTGATTTGCAGTTCCTTATACTCTCTAGATATAAATCCCATTTCAGTTTAACATTGCAGATACCATCTCCTATTCTTTCCTTGGTCAAAATTTCCGTAATTTTGTACATGGCTTTCTTTGTTGAATAGAAATTCTTAACATTGGTGTAATAAAATTTATTGGTTTATCATGTTTTGCCTTATTTTTGTTGCCCTTCCACCTCTAAGTCACAAAGATATTTTCCAACATTTTCTTCTATTAACATTATTGTTTGACCTTTCATAGTCAGGTCTTGAATCCATTTATAGTCCAATTTTGTATGCAGTATTAGGTAGCGTTTCCATTTTAGTTATTTTTTAATGAAGTAAGCTGTTTTTCTCACAGTATCTACTACATAACTTTCCATTTTCTCCATTGATTTGCAATGTCATCTTTATCACATGGTTATTTTCCACATATTCATGAGAATGTCTCTGAGCTATCTATTCTTTTTGTCTAGTTTTTCTGTTCTTGCATCAGAGTCACCCTGTTGTGAGTGTTTTTTTCTTAATTTGATTTGTTTCATTTTTAGTTATGCATTTGGAGAATGTTTTAATGCATGATGGTAGGGTAAGTTCTATTCACTTTTAATTTTTATGCAACTTAACTATGGTATATAGTTTATGAGATTTTTAAGTAAGTTTATCAACTTTTCAAAAAATCGAATTATACTTTTGTTTAGGATTGCATTGAATTTATATATTAATTTGGGGAAAACATTCATTCAGATAATCTTCTTTGTTCTTCCTTAGTTTTCTTCACAAAGGTCTTGTGTATTCTCATTTAAGTAAATGCTTATACATGTTATAATTTTTTTGCTATTGTGAATGGTATCTTGTTTTCTTTTATATTTTCAAATTGGTTATTGCTGGTATAGAGAAATGCTATTGATTTTTGTAGATTGGTCTTATATCCAGCAACCTGCTAACCTCACTTGTTTGTTCTAAAAATTGTGTTGATTTCTGTGTAGATCATCTTACCAACTGCAAATGTTGACATTATAGATCATCCTTTCTCATACTTATATTACTTTTATTTCTTTTTATTTCCTTTGGCTAGGGTTTCCAGTGCCATGTTAAGCACTATCTTTACCTTGTTCCCATTCTTAAAGGAAATTCATCTACAGTTTCCCCATCAAGCATAATGCTTGCTATACGATTTTGGTTTATAAGCTTTACTAAACCAAGGAGGTTTCTTTTATTCCTAATTTTCTAAAATTTTCTAAATGTATACCCTTTCTGTATAAATTAAGAAAATCAATATGGACACCTGGTTTACCATGTCTCTAGAAACAGAAATTCAAAGCACGCTTTCTTTCAGACCACTGTGGCATCATTAAATGCACTGTGGGTGCATAGTAGGCTCTGACAAATTGTGGCACTGATAAAGCTGTAGGACCTTTGAGAACAGTAGAAGGAAAAACTTAACACTACCAAAGAAAAACAAAAGAAACATTTATAAATCATTTATTATGTGCCAAGCCTCACAATAATTCTGTGAGATAAGTACCATTATTATCCCCTATTTACAGAACAGGAACTGTGGTACAGAGTGTTTTAGCATTTCAGTAACTTATCCACTATCATCTAGCTAAGTAAGTGACAGACCTGGGATCATTTAGTGTGGCTCCAGAGCCCACTATTGAAATCTTCTTCCATTGCTGAAATGGAAGTCTGTATCAATGACAAATGAGAGCTTGCAGGCAAGTTGTCCTATTTAAAAAACAGTATGACTCATCAGTGTCCCCACATATCTCTTAGATTATGCTTTAGAAATACACATAACAAATTTTGGATCTAAGTGACAATGGTAAATTGTCTGTTGTTCTTCTTGATTTGAACTGGTGCCATGGATTCTAGGCCTGGTGGTCCTTCCAGAGACCCTCCCACCTTTAGTAAAATGCCAACTGACATTTATCAAGCATTTTCTATGTGTCACTCACTGTTCTAGCCTTTCATGCATTACTGCAGGGTTTTTCTACCTCAGCACTATTGACATTTTGAGCCAGAGAATTCTTCATTTCAGGATCTATATTGTGCATTGAAGGATGTTTAGCAGCATCCCTGACCTGTACCTGCTAGGTGCCAGTATAACACGCCCCTCCCCACTTGTGACAATCAAAAATGCCTGCAGATGTTGCTAAATGTTCCTGGGTGGAACACACCCCTGTTTGAGAATCACTGCACTAGTGTATTTCATTCTTCACAAAAACCCTAAGCGGTACCTACTATCATCATCTCCATTTTATCGATGAGGAAGCAAAGCTTACAGAGAAAATAAGTAAATAAGTAACTTCCCCAATATTTCACACCCAGTAGGTGCTGCAGCTGGGATTAAAATTCAGACCTTTGACTCTCAAGTTTAACTGTGAATCTCTGCTGCCGTCCAACTGCCTATCAACCTAAAAGAACTGTATACAGTGTGATGCCTTGGGTGCTCAGAAAAATCTCAAAACCATTTCTTTGGACTGATTCCTGCAGATACTGGGATATAAAAAGTGGGACTTGCACTCGAATCTTCAATGGCCACCAGGGCACCATCACTTGCATGGATTTATGTAAGAACAGGCTCGTGTCTGGAGCAAAAGATTGCCAGGTGAAAGGTGAGAAGGAAATGCTTTAAACTTTCTAAGAAGTTTCCCCAAATCTATGTGTTGCCAAAATGATCATGGGATAGTCTCATTTATATAGGCAGGCACTTATTCTTTCATCCCTCCCTCCCTCCCTCCCTCCCTCCCTCTATTCATTTAACAAGTATTTATTGAATAGCTATAATATGCAAGGCACTGTGCTAGGTATTAGGGAGAAAAAAATGAATATGGTATGGCTTTTTAGATATGGATTTTTTATTTCCCCAAGAGGCTTGTGGGTTCATAAGGAGATAGAGATATAAATATTTAACAAGGGATATAATAAATATATGAACGATAAGAGCTGACATGTATTGAGCTCTAACTTGATGACAGGCACTGTGATAGATGCTTTACATCTATTTCTTATTTAACCCTCACAAAACCCCATAAGGTAGATGCAGATGAGGAATCCAAAACTCAGAGAGAAAAAGGACTTGCCCCAAATCTAAGTTGCTAAGTGGTAGATTGAGGATTTGAAGCCAGGCCATCTGGCTTTAAATCATGTGCACCCAACCATGTGCAGAGTTCTAAAGGACCATAGAAATCAGAGTAAATTAGGAAAGCCCCTCACATAGGGTACCATTTGAGTATAGTATTGAGGATGAGTAGTTTTACAGGCAGAGAAGTGGGAGAACATAGGGCATTCCAAGCAAAGACAACAGCACAAATGAAAGAAAACGGTGTACTCAGGGAATTGCCTGTTGTGTGGTGTGGCTGGACAGCAGCACTTGGTGCTGGAGATGAGGCTGAAAAGCTTGTTTGGGGCCAGATTATAAAAGGCCTTCTGTATTGTATTAGTCAGCTGAAGGGGTGCTGATGCAAAGTACCAGAAATCTGTTGGTTTTTTAAAAGGGTATTTATTTAGAGTAAAAGCTTATAGTTACAAGCCCTAAATAGTCCAAGTCAAAGTTGATGTCTCACCAAAGTCAGTTGCCAAATGTTGAAGCAAGATGGTAGGTGATGTCTGCCTGGACTCTCCTTCCTTCTACCTCTTAAGTCTCTGTGGGCCCAGCTTCTTCCAGTCTCAGCTGTAGGGTGGCATAGGGCTCAGCTGCTCTGTTCTCTTCAGCGGCAAACTATCAGGCGAATCGCTCATCTCTCTTCCCCGGAGCTGCAGGATCCTCTTCCATGTCTATGGAGCTCCCTTCCTCTGTGTATCTCCTTCTGTGTGAGTTTCCACTTATATAGCCCACCAAGGAGGTGGGGATCGATCCTGAGTCGCCCTAATGACGTGGCCAAATCAAAGCACTAATCTTGATTTAATTAAGTAAATGTAAAACCTCTGAATTTAATACAGTCAAAGGGAATCCTGCCAGGAAGAACAGACCAGTTTACAAACATAATCTATATCTCTTTTTGGAATTCATAAATAATATCAAACTGCCACATGTATCATGGTAGAAGGGTAGACTTTATGCTCTAAGACAGGGGAAGCCATAAATACATCTTAAGCTGGGGATTGACATGATCAAACGTGTAATTTAGAAAGCTAACTCTGGTGATAGTGTGGAGGAAGGATTTGGAGAGGGGTGGCCATTTGGAGGTAGGGGACCTGTGAAGACACTATTCATTTAGGAGATGGCCATGGTGTCTTCAGAGTTTTGGAGAACAGGCAAGTGTGAAAAAACTCAGATGGATGTGAGCTTATATAAGGAGTCCCAGACTGGAGGGAGATTTTTAGAGGGAGAAAAGGTAGGATTTCACCACCAGTTGGGTATAAAAAGTGAGAGAGAAAGGAGCAGGACATAATAGCCAGAACATTTTTTTTTAAAGATTTATAGCCTTTCCCTCCCCATTGTTTGCACTCACTATCTGCTCTCTGTGTCCATTTGCTATCTGCTAGTCCTCTCTTTTGGAGGCACCGGGAACCGAACCCGGGACCTCCCACCTGGAAGAGTGGCGCTCAACGGCCTGAGCCACCTCTGCTCCCTGCCCTGCCGTCTATCTGTGTTTCCTCTTTGTGTCATCCTGTTGCATCATCCTGTTGTGTCAGCTCACTGCACCAGCCCATTGCGTCAGCTTACTGTCTTGCTCATCTTCTCCAGGAGGCACTGGGAACAGAACCTGGGACCTCCTATGTGGTAGGCAGGAGCCCTATCGCTTGAGCCACATCTGCCTCCCAATAGCCAGAACTTTTAACTCAGGCCAGTGACTATATGGAAATGCCATTTATGGGAAATAGGGATTACAGGGAAAGAGATGGGTAGGGTGAAGATGGGGGAAGGAGGCGATGAGTTCTATTTGGGACAAGTTGAGTGTTGTAAGCAGAATAATGCTCTCAACCCCTACAGATGTCTACCTCCTAATCCCTGGAACCTGTAAATATGGTTTTTTTTTTTACATGGAAAAAAGGTCTTTGCAAGTATAATTATTTAAGGACCTTGAGGTGGGGAGATTATCTGATTGGGCCCATTGTAATTAGATGGGTCCTTAAAAGTGGAGAAACTTTCCTCGCTGTGATCAAAGGGAGCTGTGACTATAAAAGAATGGCCAGAGAGATGTAACGTGGCTGGCTCTGAAAATGGAGGAAGGGATGTGGATGGCCTCTAGAACCTGGAAATGCAAGGAGAGCCTCTTCCCGACACCTTGATTTTAGCCCAGTGAGGTCCCTGTTGGACTTCTGTAAGAGAATATATTTGTTCTCATTTAAGCCACTAAGTTTGAGGGAATTTTTCACAGCAGCAACAGGAAACTAACACCTTGAGTATGACATTCCTGAGACCACCCAGGGGAGAATTTCTAGGAGGCAGACACAGGTATGGATATACCAGTCTGAGGCTCCAGATATGTCACCTGGGTAGTTGTCCATTATAACGAAAGGTGGAAGCCACAGGTTAGGTGAGATTTTTCCCCAGAGAAGTAGGAGGAAAGAGTGAAAAGGGAAGAGAAGCAAGGGACCCAGAAAACCCCAGCATATTGGGCTTCAGTGGAGGCAAAAGATGTGGGAAAAACACTGAAGTGGCGTTACACACACAAACACTCAGACATGCTTAAGAAGTTTTGCTTTCTACCTCTTTGCCCTGCTTGACCTGATGGAACCTCTAATTGCCATGATTAATTTGAGGAGTGGATCAGAGAGGATGAAAATGGTCTGGGTGAGGGTTTCAAGATGGAGGGATGGATAAGGCCTCCATGCTTGCTAGGACATTCTCATGAACCACTCTACAGGTCAGGAAGCCAGGTAGGCCCTCGTCTCAGACGTAAAATTTAAGGGGGGGCACCAACACACTCTATAATCAAGATAAACATTTTAATGCAATTTTTAAAAAATAAAAATTAATGCAAATCGTCCTTGATGAACAAAATATCACTGGCCTCAGCCTAATCTTGGCCCTGGCCACCAGCCTACCTGCTTCCCCTGGACTCTCCCCACCTGTCTATATTATCACCACAGAATGAAAAATGAGATAGAGACCTGAAAGAGTAACCCTATGCACATGCTTTTTAAATTCATTAATCCAGGGCACCTTACCAGTGAATCTTGCAATTCACCTTTCAGTTCTCTTGTTGCTAACTTGATAAAAGGGCTCATATATATAAGGAATAAATAAATGAAGAAAAATATATACAGTCAGAGTGAGCCTGGTGTAATTGGTTAAGAGCATGGCTTCTGGAGCCAGACTTCCTGGATTCGAAACTCAGCTCTGCCTTCAGCATCTGTGCAATCTGGAGCAGATTACTGAACATCTCTTTGCCTCAGTTTCCTCATCTGTAATGTGGGGAGTAACAGTGGTTGCTATCTTGTGAAGATAATGAGTTAATACACATCAAGCGCTTTGAATTGTGCCTAGCTCCTTGTTAGTGCTATGCAAGTATCAGCTATTGTTATCATTTTGTCTTAGGCTACTGTTTTAGTTTCCTGGCTGCTAAGTCAAATACCATGCAATGGGTTGGACTAAATAATGGGAATTTACATGCTCACGGTTTTGAGACTAGAAGTAAGAAATCAAGGCATCATCAAGGCGATGCTTTCTCCCAGAAGACTGTGGCATTCTGGGGCAGGCTGCTGGCAATCCTTGATCCTTGGCTTTTGTGGCAATGCACATGGCAGCTTCCCCTGGCTTCTCCTCTGGGTTTCGTTGACTTCTAGCTTCTGGCTGCTCCCTGTGACTTTCTCCTCTGAGGCCTTCTCTTATAAGGCCTCTGGTAATAGGATTAAGACCCATCCTGATAGAGTGGGGCCACACCTTAACTGAAGCAACCTCATCAAAACGTCCTCTTTACAAGGGTTCACACCCACAGGAATGGGTTAAGTTTAAGAACATGTTTTTCTGGGGTACATAGCTCCAAGCCACCACAGCTACTCATTCTTTTGCCTGAGGAAAAAGATACTTTAGGGGCTGATGAAGCAGGCTATAAGTCCGCATCCCTGAATTTGTGGTGCCCACTTTCAACAATTTCTTTTACCTCTGTTCTCTCACCCACCCACCCAATTTCACAGCCACCCTACACCTATGATATGCTCGTAGTTGCTCTACCAGAGTCTATGTAGGAGCAACATTAAACCCACCCCCATCTGTGACAATTTCTCAATTAATAAAAGCCAAAAGTCACAAGCAGAAATATTTTAAAACATAAATAAGGAGAGAAGGCTTTCTTTTGGGGGAGGGCAGGGAATAGAAGGTACAGCTCAGGAGAACATCTGAAATCTACTCGATAGCAACATTGTTCAGGCCTGAGAAAGAGGCTTGCTAGAGATGAGCTGCCCAGCACTTGGACCCCAAGGTCAGAGTCAAGGTCGCGTGCACTGCTCTGTGCTGAGGTCGGTGGAGCTGTTGCTGAGCCTGCAGGGTGGTGGGCACGGCTGGCCTTTGCTTCTGTGCCCAGGGAGCGAAACTCAAGCATAACCCACCCTCCCCTTCCTTCTCCCTCCCCGCCTCTCTCTCCCTCTCCCCTGCAGTATGGGATGTGGAGACAGGGAAGTGCTTGAAGACATTTAAACACAAAGACCCCATCTTGGCCACCAGGATCAGTGACACTTACATTGTGAGCAGCTGTGAGCGAGGGATCATCAAAGTGTGGCACCTGGCCTCGGCCCAGCTGGTGAAGGTGAGAGGGCAGCAGGAACTTGTGATGGTAGATAGAGGAGATGGATCTCTCCCCCTACGTGGCTCCCCAGTCTACCCTAGAGTAATTGAGTTACAGTAACCAAATAAGTGGTCCTGAGGAGCTAGGGGAAGCCACCCAAGGAGGGCCTTCTGCATGGGTGGAGGGCAGGGGCCCTGCCACCCACAGTTTGCCCCATGTTGGCATGAGGTGGCAGAGGAAGGCTGTGGTCTGACTCAGCACCATAGAGGAGCCTCAGGGCCTTTTAACAGTGGCCAAGGTAAAGTACCCTTTTATATTCCAGAATATTCCATCTTTTGGTGATGAAATGGGATAAGGAGAGGAACAAAGCTGCTGCATTGTTTTTCTCGTTACTCTTTAAGGAGGAGAGAACGTGGGCTGTTCTGAAAGGGATTGGATGTTCACCGAAAGATGGTCTTGATGAATCTGAGCACCCCCTGGTCCTCGTGGGTGGTGCTAAGACATTGCTTGGGCCAGAAGCAAGTTGCTGGCCTGGCTTGTGGAAATTTTTCCCACCAATTGCACTGTCATGTGGTCTAACCAGCAGGGGTGGGCGTGGAGATGCCCCAGGTGCCCTCCCAGATTCTGATAAGGAGTTGGGGATAGAATACTCTAAATCCTCCCATCTCACAGTAGGGGATGGTGATTTCTGGCCCTGTTGGCACTCCAGGAAGATGGGGCCTGTCCCAGCCACAGACCTTCAAGGAGGAAGGCCTCCCTCAATCAACTCCTCCTTAAGTGGGGAGAGAGCTCTGGTGAGAGGGAGGATGGTTTCCGCTGGTCATTATCGTTGACTTCATTAAAAAAAATTTTTTTTATTGTAGTTATATATATATATATAACCTAAAATTTCCCATTATAACCACTTTTAAGAACACAATTCAGTAGTATTAATTACCTTCATAGTGTTGTGCTACCATTACCACCATCCATTACGAAGACTTTGCATGACCCCTTTCTTAATTTGCCACAGGGCAGCTTATGCAAAGTACCAGAAATAGGTTGGCTTTCATAAAGAGGATTTATTTGGGGTGAAAGTTTACAGTTCTGAGGCCATGAAATATCCAAATCAAGGCATTAGCAGAGATGCTTTCTCAAGATCCTGCCACGTGGCTAAGCAAGATGGCTGCAGATCTCTGCCGAGGTGTCTGCCTTCCCCTCCAGAATCTACTGTCTCTTGGGGCTCAGCTGAGGACAACCAGGCATGGAGCTTGCCTCTTTCCGGGTCTCCTCTCTCAGCCTCTCAGGGCTTCTCTGGCTTTCTGCACCTGTAGGCGAACCTGGAGTCCTCTCTCATGTGGCAGGATCAAATATGGCAGCTTCCCTTTTTCCCTGTGTCTCCATTTTTATCAGACCCAGCAAGAGGGCAGGGACCAAGCTGTTTTGCTCACACCTCACTTGATTGATGTAGTCCAATCAAAAGGCCCCACACCTGCAAGTATGGGTTAGTTCAAAAACATAATCTTTTTCTTTTTGGTATTCATAAAATGTCAAACTGTCACAACCTCAAACAGAAATCCTGGTATGCAATATTCTCCAATTCCTCCTCCCCTAGCCTCTAGTAACCTGTAATACCATCTGTCTCTATGAATTTGTTTATTCTAGGCCTTGCAGTTAAGTGAAATTATATAATACTTGTCCTTTTGTGTCTGGCTTATTTCACTCAACTTGATGTTTTCAAGGTTCATCCATGTTGTAGCATGTATCAGGACTTCTTTCTTTTTCACAGCTGAATAATACTCTGTTGTGTGTATATGCCACATTTTTGTTGGTCCATTCATCTGTGATTGGACACTGGGTTGCTTCCACCTTTTGGCTATTGTGAATATGCTGCTGTGAACTTGGTGTGCAAGTATCTGTTCAAGTTCCCATTCTCAATTCTTTTGGGTACACACGTCCACCAGTCTTCTTTGAGCAAAAGTACCATCAGCTCAGGTCAATGGCAAGTGAATGGCAGGCACAGACTGATGGAGTGTGGCTTTAAGATACATCTAAAGAAGCCTCCCTCCTTAGCCCCTGAATTGAAGGCAGGCTGAAACAGTGCCATCTTCTCTTGCAGACTCTCAACGGCCACGAAGGGGCGGTGAAGTGCTTGTGCTTTGACCAGTGGCACCTCCTCTCAGGAAGTTCTGACGGGCTGGTCATGGCCTGGAGCATGGTGGGGAAGTACGAGCGATGCCTAATGGCCTTCAAGCATCCAAAGTAGGTGCCAGGGGAGCCTGGACGGGTGACCTCAGTCCTCTTTCCCTTTCCCATCAGAGCTAGACAGGAATCCCTTCTGCTCTCTGCAGACCCCTCGTCCTCTCTGCTCCTCACCCATTTCTGCTTTCCTCCTCTTCCACTTGTTACCCCCATTTCCCCACCATCTCGACCCAGCATTTCCTCTTCCACCCTCATTTATTTCTCTTGAGAAATAATAATAACAGATGTGGATTTTGAGAAAGTATTGAAATTTTATACTTATGATGTAAGTGATAAATTCATATCTCTGACCTACCAAACTTATGGATATTGGCAAAACCATTGCAAATAATGCCCATTCTTGTAAACTTAAAATTCTTGGACTTGGTCTTTATCTCAGTAAGCTCATGTGCACAAAAGCTTGAATTACCTAAGTGCTGCAGGTTTAAAAATAACCACGGGCTTAAAAGAAGAGCTTATTTAAAGGTCTGTGGGCTAGGTTCTATTCCAGGACAGCAAATGGATTTCATTTTTATATACAAGTTCCAACTTAGTGGTGGAGGCTGCTTGGAGCCAATTAAGTATTCTGAGGTCACCTCTAGGCTGATTGAAGGATATTGTGGTCAGTTAATGTCTGCTGTAGTCCTGGGTTTTACAGAATGCTCTAGGCACACCTGTACTCCATGAATAATGCTTGTTCCCCTGAGTGTGTTATAAAAATGTTCAGGAAACTAAGTGGTATCCCAATTGACAAAAAGAATAAATGGATTTTCCGGGGGACCTAGCAGGGAACATTTAGTAAGATACGGCCCTAGATATCCTTCTCCCCTCATAGGAGCCTTTTAAGCAGCACACTGACTTAGTAGGGGTGTAAGGGAATGTGAGTGTATATATATATATTCTCTGTGGTGAATGACTGTATTATCAACAGATAGGTGTCAGAGGGCCTGTTTTCAGTGATTTTTATCCAACTCTGAGATGATGAGCAGTAAACCTCTTAGCATGTCATCTACATTATTGAGCCTGGACCTCAAAGAGGGTGTCAGACTTTAGGATGCCTTCCAAAAACTGTAATTATACATCTTTCAAACCTTAGGGTCCAGAGGGCAGACTGGTGTGGATTGAATTGTGCACCTCAGTTGAGACATACTCCTGGTCTTGTTCTGCATTCCGGTGGGTGTGGCCCCATTTGTAAATGAGATCTCTTCAAGGTGTGACTTCAGTTAAGGTGTGGCCCAGCTGAATCAAGTTTGGCTTTCATCTGGATTCCTGGAGTCTTTTACAAGCAGAGTGAAAGTCAGATGGAGAGAGAAGTCATAGAAGCTGGAAGTCAGTGGAACCTGGAAGAGAAAGGAGAACACATCACCATGTGCATTGCCACGTGACAGAAAAGCCAAGGACCAAGGATCACAAGCAGCCAGCCCCAGAATACCACAGTCTTCCAGGAGAAAGTATTGCCTCACTGATGCCTCAATTTTGGACTTCTCCTGGCCTCATAGCTATGAACGCATAAGTTCCTTTTATTTAAGTTAATGCATTGCATGGTATTTGTTTTTGCATCCAGGAAACGAAAACATCCTCCCTCCCCAGGGTTTCTTGTTATTAATGCTTGTTGTAGTGGTTCTTGTTTGTGACTTTTCTCAACTAATTCTGTAATGTCTCTATTCTTTGTCTTGTGTGGCTACTGAAGTCTCTCCTTTCCTTTAACTTGGTGGTGACCTAATGATTAGACAGAGATTTTCTTGAAGACCCGGAGCCAAAACATCTCCCAGTCTTTATCAAGGGGCTCCATGTGCCTATTGAGGCAAGTGTTCAACACTCAGCCTGGCAGTTTACAACTCTACCTTAGCCTTCACTTCCTGCTAGTGCAGAGAATCAGCTAGGGGTAAAAGTTTAGGGCATTCTCAGGTCCTTCCTGGGTGTGCTCACAGCCCTCAGTGTGTGGGTTCATCTAGATTCCAGGAATATGTATGAGCTCTTCAAAGCCTTTATGTACATCTCATTCTCTAGCCTTTCCTCCAAAGCTTTTAGTTTCCTAGGCTGCTAAAGCAAATATCATCAAGTGAGTCAGGTTAAACCATGGGAATTTATTTGCTTATGGTTTGAGGCTGGGAAGAAGTACAAATCAAGGTGTCATCAAGGTGATGATTCTTCCTGAAGACTGTGGCATTCTGGGGCCAACTGACAGCAATTCTTGGTCCTTAGCTTGTCACATTGCAAGGCACATGGCGGTGTCTCCTGGTTTCTCCTTTCTTTTCCAGGTTCCCTTGATATTCAACTTCTTGCTTCCTGTGGCTTTCTTTCTGTGTATGTGAATTTCATTCCACTTATAAAGCACCCCAGTAATAGGATTAAGACCCATCCTGATTGGTCTGGGCCATGCACACCTTAACTGAAGTAACTTCATCAAAAGGTCCTACCTACAATGGATTTGCACCCACAGAATGGATTAGATTTAAGAACATGTTTTATTCTGGGGTACATGCAGCTTCAAATACCACAGAAATGTGCTGATTGCCTCAACTGTATCTACTGCCTCAGGCAGCAGCAACAAAACATTTGCCTGTCAACTTTTTCCATAAAATGCCTCCCAGGTAACATCTTTAGCACTGGGTGAGTTCCTAGTCAGACAAAAAAAGGACAAGCCTTTTGAGCTGGTTTTCCAGGAAGCCACCAGACAGGCCAAATAATTCTTTATGAATGAGGTCCATTCTATTCCCTCTCTCTAGTACCAGGAATATGGGCTGTTTTCATGATTACCTCTGGGCTGGGGAGTAGGGAATGGAAATAGGGTAAGTTAAATTGCCACAAACTTGCTGTTCTTACTGAGTTTTGGCCATTTTTTAAAAAATGAGTGCTCCCTGGGTTGCTTCAAGGCTTTGGTTAATTTCCAGAGTTCTGAAAAAGTTGATTCTGTTTTTGCTGGATTTTTTTTGTTGATTTAATGGAGGGGTGGAATTTTGGTGTTTCCTACTCCACCATATTCACTGACGTCACTCCCTGTAGCGTCTTTTGATGAAGAAGGAAACAAAGAAGGAGACAGATGATTTATTTCTAGGCCAGAGATCAAACCTGAAGGGAGATTGGGCTATACCAAGATCATCATAATTAAAATTGTGCCAGGTACTGGCCTAAGTTTTTCACATATCTTAATTAACTGCATCCAGTGAGGCAGAAATTACTGTCCCCTTTACACAGAGGAGAAAGCTGAGGACTGGGCGGTTAAGTTACTTTCTCGAGGTTATGTGGCCACTAAGTGGTGGAGTCAGGTTTTGAGCCCAGGTTTTCTACCCATGCTTTTAATCACTAGGCTATAATGGAATAGACTGAACTATCAAATGTATACTGAGATGTATAAGCCCAGGTCAGCAAGATGAGAAGAAATACCCAAAGTGGCAAACTCTTCTACTCCATGGCATCTGACTCTGCGGGATTACCCAATGGGCAGACCAAGATGTGCTTAGGACACCAACCATGGTGTTACAGTCTATCCTGGAAAAAACAAACAAACAAAAACTGTTGGACTTACGTTATACTCATTTTACACCCTAGTTTTATTTATTTTAAAATTTATTTATTTTTGGATCATATGAAGAGGGGTTCAAGCCACACTGGCCTCCTTGCTTGTCTCTGAACCTGCCAAGTAGGCTCCTGCCTTTCAGGGTCTTTGTTATTTCTGTTTTGTTAGTGAGTGGGGCCTTACAAAATCTTCATCTGGCCCTGGGCTCTAAGGCCAAATGACATTGCAGCAATGACCATACCCTGAAAACACGAGCAGACACCCACTTTTTCAACCAATATTGATCAGTGGACTTTTGTGGGCTGGACACTGTGTTAGGTCCTGGACATGCATACATGAAATGTGTGTATGGGGTGGAAGGGGAAGAGGCAGGGCAATGGAGACAAGAGGTGGTTTTAGGGTGAAGGTAGCATGTGAGCTGGACCTTGGATGGACTTGGATAAGTAGAGATGACAGGGGATCGATGAACTTGCACTGCCTATAGGATCTAACAAATCAGTGAAAACAAATCCAACTTTTCAGTGTCGTTATCAGAAATGGGGGTAATTACAGTTTTCAGACTTGAATTCTCAACATATTGGGAATCCAACTTGGATCCAGCTGGTAGGAAAGATTTGTTGGAGTTGTCTACCTAGCTCTTCTCCTCTCCCGTTCCTTTTCCTACTGGTAAAATCAAAGGACACTCATACATCTCATCTCAGGATATAATTTTCCTTAAGCACGTTTCTACTAAAAGAATGAAAGCCACTAATTTAAGATAAAAAAGAAACTACTTGAATACAAGGTGGTTTGTGGTTTTTTTTTTTTTTTTTTTTTTGCTTATTATTTCCCTCCTGCTTTTTTAAAAAAATTATATAATATTACTATTTTAAGAGTAATCAAACATTAAATACTTCTCAGTATGTCTTTTGTAGAAGGCATCAGCTAGGAATCAAATTGCAAGAGAAAAACATGAACATCTCTATCTCAGACCCGCCCCCCCCAAAAAAAATCTGTGACATAAGCCTTTTTGTTGTGCCACCTTGTGGCACTGGGACCAAATTGCAGGAAAAAATAACTGCAGACGAGGTAGTACTGTGACGTCTTGAGGGTTTATGGTTTACATCCCAAAGTATAAAATGTCAGCAAACGTCACTTTAAGGACAATTACAACCACTGCTTCCCAACCACTCACCCCAAAAGTATCCCAAACTACAAACAAACCCCCGCCATTCATAAGGAGACAGATCTCGCCTACTGCTCTGTTCCGTTTTAGGGAGGTGCTCCACGTGACGCTTCTCTTCCTCCGGGTGATCAGCGCCTGCGCAGATGGCAAGATCCGCATTTACAATTTCTTAAACGGGAATTGCCTGAAGGTGATGAAAGCCAATGGCAGAGGTGACCCTGTGCTGTCCCTGTTTATTCACGGCAACAGGTGGGTGGTAGGTGTGGAGATCAGAAATGTGGGTGATTTTGTTTAGGATGTTTTTTGTTTATTCTCCTCTGGATTTGCTGAAAGCAGGACAGAGTGGGCGGCGCTTCCCTCTGATTTTGGCTGTGGCGGGAGAAGTCATGTGCGGGCCTGATTGAGCTTCCACAAAACTTAGCATCCAGGAAGCAATCAGAGTTCATTTTGACTTAATTCATTCCAGGTGGTCAGATGATGCATTTGGGGGGGAGTCATAAAAATGAGTGCAATATGGCTCTGATTGCAGAGACCACACAGTTCTGCAAATGGGCAGCCCTGATCATGCCTTCAGCTGCCTGCTACCTCCACTGACAGGCTCAGATGCCCCGATTCAGGAGGACAAGGGAATAGCAGTAGCAGGGGTTCCAGTGGGGGAGAACCAAGCAGCTGAGTCAACAGAAGCCAGGGCCATGACTGAACTAATGGTATAATGCATTAGTTTGTTATATGCTTGTGTCAGGGTGATAGTGCATATATATAACATAGATAATGATTTGCACACTGTGCTTGTTCTATGTCAGGGTGATAGTATGTGAAAATAATCAAACAGAATTAACTTGTCAATTCTACCAGGGACTCACTTGAGACATCCCCTAATCTCCCTAAACAGTTTTGCCTTCCTTTTAATGAAATTTAATGAATATCCTATATCATTTGGAAGGGGAATGGGGGTGGACTAAGGCTCAATAAATTAACTCTGTTCAGTTACAAATAATAAAGCTGTCACAAATCAGCTCTGATCTTTTTCTCATTCACAACATCCAAAAGAGAGATGACTTCCTTTGGGCTTGAGTAAAAATAAGTCTGAAAGGGACTTTTTATTGTGAAGATTCCCCAAATTCCATTCCAGTGTTTCCAACCCAAACAGTCACTTTTACACAGAGATTATGCTATCAGGCAACATCTCCAAGTGGTAGCCTTTTGGAGTTGGAGGGAACCTTCACCAATTATTTCAATTTCTTGTCTATAGTTATGGAGTTCCAGGCAGAGCGGGGGGGGGGGGGGGGGCCCCCAAGCAGGTTGCTCTGTGAATCCTGTGAGCCCCAGAAACCAATGGGTGGTGTGGGGCAGGGCAGGCAGCCCAGGTTGGGAGGCTCTTTTTCTACCAGGGATTAAAAGTGGAGATTGGGGAAGGTAGAACTCATCCTGCTTTATAAAGTGCAAATGTTCTGTCTAAACTTAAGAGTATATGCAGAGACACTAGGGTGATGGCGTGAAGAAGCAGGGGACAGGAGGGGCTGTGAGAGAGGGAAGAGAGCTTTCCTCATCCTTGTCACAGAACTAGCAACCTTGGGTTTGGATTCTGTGCTTCAAAAAAAAAAAGTATGCATTTCAAGACACATGTGCAGAATGCTTTTAAGCTTTCTTCTTGGCACACCCTTGGTACTTGACACCCACTCCAGGAACTCAAATTCATTTAAAAATAGTTTAAATAAAATTTTATTGAAATATATCATATATACATGCACATACATAAACAATAAGTGTATAGTAAAAGCTGTGAATTTACAGAACACACATATCATCATATGGGACTCCCATACATCACCCCACCACCCACACCTTATATTGTTATGAAACATTTGTTATAAGCTATTGTCAAAATAATACTACTAACTATAGCCCATATCTTGCATTTGGTGTATTGCCTCCCCAACCCACCCTATTAACATCCTGTATTAGTATTATATATTTGTTATAGTTCATGAGAGAACATTCTCATATTTGTCCTGTTAACCAGAGTCGTCCTTCTACCACTTGATTCTCTGTGAAATATGGTCTCATGCTTTGTACCGTCCATTCAAAGTGTACATTCAGTAGCTGTCATTCTCATCAGAGAGTTGTGCTGTCACCCCTTCAGTCAATTTTAGAATGTTTTCATTGCTCCAAAAGGAAAAATCCCATGCCCCCTTTTACCCTCCTATTATTGTCCCTTAGAATTGATATATCTTCTTTGCCATTGCTGCAAAAATATTGCAATATTACTGTTAACTTTCGTCTATAAGTTAGATTAGTTGTAGTTTTTCCCCGTATCACCATATCAAATTCATTAAAAAAAAATTTTTTTTTGAGGTATCCCCAGGAACTCGTATGTGGGAAGTCAGCGCTCAACCACTGAGCCACATTGGCTTCCCTGAGTTGGTTTTTATCATTTGTTTCACTTGTTATTTGTTTTTTTTTCCGGAGGCATTGGGAACTGAACCCAGGACCTCCCGTGTGGGAGGCAGGCGCTCAACTGCCTGAGCTACATCTGCTCCCATTTAAAAATATTTTAACTTGAGAAGAGAAGCAATCTGAGTGCCCTGCTCACATTCATTTATTACTATTATTATTTTTTTAAAGAAAATAGTCCAGGGCTAACCATCCCTGCTGCTTGGTCTGACACCTTTCACTGCTCTAGCCCCTCCAACACCCAGCCTCTACCACCCTGTTTGTGCATATGGTCACTATCTATGCTCCATGCCCTTGGCCTGAGGACTGGATGGAAAAGTAATTAAAATGCATCCTTTGGAAGCTAGGCAGTGGTGGCCTCCATTCTCCTTTGGATGGCGATCTTAATTGTTTTGGTTCCAGGATGGTGATCAACACAGAGAGCAATATTGTCATGTTCCAGTTTGAGAATATAAAGTGGCAGTACTCTCCAGACCGGAGTAAGCTAAAGAAGAGCAAGGATAAGGAAAAAGAGGAGGACAAGGAAGAGAATGAGTTCACTGATATTCTCTCTAAGTCCAGCACTCTGGTTCATAGCCTAAAGGAATCTGTCTCCAGTAAACAAAACTTGGCCCAGGAAGTCTTACCAAGCAAACCTCACAAGTCTCGTGTTCTCCTGAAGGTAGACAAAGTACCCACAGGTAAAAGAGTTTAATGCCAGCCAAGTTCAGTGGTAACCCGTAGAGTGGGTCCAGGGATGGTGGTGGTAAATAATTTTTGTGGAATAATTCAGCCAATGGTTCCACTTTAGGGAAGGTGGGAGCTGTTCTCTTTAATCTGCCATGCAAGTTAGTAGACCGTAAGATAGAATCTCCTGGTTTTCAAGGCCTAGCTTTTCCAACTTATTAGATCTTTGCGGAGTAGATAGAACTAGTCTTCACTACTTGCTGTTAAAAAAAAAAAAAAACAACACAAAAAACAATACCCCCCTGAAAAAAAAACATCCAGACATGTAGTACATAACTGTTTCCCCAGGACAGATGCTAGAAGTTACTATAAACCAAAAAAAAAAAAAAGTTCTAGGCAGAATGAATTCTCCTTAGACCTTTGAGAGATAACGTGTGTATCTGGAAAATATTGGTTATAAAGGAGGTGTGTGTGTGTGTGTGTGTGTGTAGGAGGCATAGCCCATGCCATTTATAAGGTATCCTAAGAAGAAATAGTTTGTATTGGAGTAGCCAGATCCCTTCCCTTATATTTGGCCTGTGAAATTGGATCCACAGATCTACAGAGAGTATCAACAGATCTTCCCCAAGCATACTGCATGGGAAATAATGATGAAGAAAAGTCAGGAGTCTTAGATAATGCCAAGAGTTAGATAATCAGTGGGAAAAGTGATGGGGGTGGTAGTGGGGAGTCCAGAGGTGATATGGACCTTCGATTCTAGTGACTACTTAGTTTCATCTGAAGAAAAACAATAAGCTGATATTTGGGGTGAAAACCACTTGAATTATCAGCTGTGCTCCCATTATTCAGGTCTCATTGAATTATGTAATTACTACAGTTTCCTCCTCCATCTTAATTTACCAGCAGTAACGGAGCCACATCAAAGGAAAGCAAAGCCCAAATCACCCCGAAAAGACAGCAAGAAGAGAGCTCATCCTGTTTCTGAGGAACCAAATGACATGAATGTTGGACAAGAGACTTTGGAAGGAAAACCCTTGGCTCGAGATAAAATGAACGGTGATACTTTATTCTGAATTTGTGTCAGAAATGAACCTCCTCTCTCTTATTTACTTTTTGTTTTTCAGCTGGCTAAGAACTGCTTATTTTTTGAGATTTCAGAATGGACACAGTGCCAGGCTTCTCCTAAAAGTGTTTGGTTTTCCTTAATTGTCCCTTTACTAATTTGAGGCCCTACAGCGAGAACATTTTTAAGAACTGAGTTCCAGTTTTTGGTTCCCAGCCTGCTTTCCATCCCTGCCGTGCAGTCTCCCTACTTCCTGGACTGTTGTGTCATCAGTCTGGTAAAGGGCACAGAGAAAAGATGCAGTCAGGGATGGTTTTAGAGAATGTTTTAGGGGATTCCATGGGGGAGGAGAGATTTCAGGAAGGCCAGATGTTATGTATATGAGAGAAGGACATAAGGGAGAGAGGGATGGGGACAAGGACTTTTTTTCTGTTTTCATCATTTATTGTTTTATAGTGAAAGTTGTAAACTTGCAAAACAAACATGCATATCATCATACAAGGCCCCTGTATATCTCCCCACCACCAAAACCTTGCATTGTTGTGAAACATTTGTTACAAACTATGAAAGAGCATCGTTAAAATTTTACTGCTAACTATAGCCCATATCTTACATTTGGTATATTTCCCCCACCCCCCAACCCACCCAATTATTAGCATCCTATTTAGTATTATATATTTATTATCGTTCAGGAGAAAATGTTCTCATATTTGTCCTGTTAACCACAGTCCATCTTCCACCACCGGATTCCCTGTGTTATACAGTCCCATGCTTTCTACAGTCCATTCAATGTGTACACTGAGTGGCTCTCATTTTCATCACAGAGTTGTGCTGTCATCATCTCAGACAATTTTAGAACGTTTTCATTGCTCCAAAAGGAAAATTCCCATGCTCCCTTATACCCCTCTATTGTTGCCCCTTAATATTGAAAAAATATTTTCTTGCCATTGCTGCAAAATATTACAATATTACTGTTAACTGTCGGGGGACAGGAATTTATTTTTTTTTTCACATTTAAAAACTTTTTTTGAAGTATATCACTCATACATAAACAAACATAAACAAAAAGTATATAGTAATAGTTGGGAACTTACAAAACAAACATACATAACATCATACAGGGCTCTCATATAGATATAGTCCTTATCTTACATTTGGTGTATTTTTCCCCCAACCCACCCTATTATTATTTTTTAAATATGTTTTTATGATAGAAGTTGTAAACTTACAAAACAACCATGCACATGTGCAGAATTCCCATACAACACCCCTCTATCAACCCAACACAATGGTGGAAAATTTGTTACAGATTATGAGATAATATCATCAGACTATTACCAGATCCATAGCATACATTTGGCACACTTTTTCCCTACTCTCCCATTATCAACACAGTACATCTTTGGCATAGATGCATGAATATTACATTATTACTGTTAACCACAGACCATAGGTCACTCCAGTTGTGTTTTTCCTATGCTTCTCTACTTTCCCACCACCCTGCAATAGTGATGTACATCTGCTCTAGCTCACAGAAGGACACTCTTGCATCTGTACCATCAACCACAATTCTCATTCACCTCTGGATTTACTGTGTTATTCAGTCCCTAGATTATTCTCTAGCTTTCTTTCATTGGCATTTATATCCCTAGACTACCCTTTTCAGCCACATTCCCATTTTATAAACCTGCTGTTACTCACTATAATGTGTTACCATCAACTCTATACATTTCTACACTTTTACAGTAAAATTAATTAAAACTTCTATGTACATTAAGCATCAGTTGTCCATCTCAGTCCTCCTCTTATCTCCTTTAAGAATCCACCACCTACCACCAGGTCTTGAAGATATTTTCCTACATTTTCTTCTAGAAGCTTTAGGGTTCTTATATTTAGATTTTTGATCCATTTTGAGTTAATTTTTGTATAAGGTGTGAGATAGGGGTCCTTTTTCCTTCTTTTGGCTATGGAGATCCAGTTCTCTCAGCACCATTTGTTAAATGGACTGTTCTTCCCAAGCTGGATGAATTTGACAGGCTTATCAAAAATCATTTTACCATAGATGTGAGAGTCTGTTTCTGAACGATCAATTTGCTTCCATTGGTCTATGTGTCTGTCTTTATGCCAGTACCATGGTGTTTTTATCACTGTAGCTAGGTAATATGAGTTAAAGTCCAGAAGTGAGAGTCCTCCGACTTTGCTTTTCCTTTCTAAGATGTTTCTGGCTATTCAGAACCCCTTGCCTTTCCAAATAAATTTGATAATAGTGTTTTCCATTTATTTAAAAAATGTTATAAAAAAAGAAAAAAAGAAAAAAAATCCTGGTGGAATTTTTATTACGATTGCATTAAATCTGTATATCAATTTAAGAATTGACATCTTAATGATATTTAGTCTTCCAATCCATGAGCATGGTGTGTTCTTCCAATTATTTAGGTCTCTTTTAAACTTCTTTTTACAATGAGTTGTAGTTTTCTGAATACAAGTGCTTTACATCCTTGGTTAAGTTTATTCCTAAATATTTGGGTTTGATCTGTCATATTTTATTTTCACCACTCTTAGTTACTTTTATTGGTATAATCTTCATTTCTAGACTCTCTTCCAGGCCTCTCTCTCCTGTCTTTTCTTTTCAGGCTGTGGCACACCTTTTAGAATTTCCTGCAAAGCCGGTCTCTTGGTTACAAACGCTCTGTTTCTGTTTATCTGTGAATATTCTAAACTTGCCCTCCTTTTTGAAAGACAATCTTGCCAGATATAAGATTCTTGGCGGGAAGTTTTTCTCTTGCAGTATCTTACATATATCATACCACTGTCTTCTTGCCTCCATGGTTTCTGATGAGAAATCGGCACTTAATCTTATTGGGTATCCCTTATATATTATGCATTGCTTTTTCCTTGCTGCTCTCAGAATTCTCTTTGTCTTTGGCATTTGACATTCTGATTAGTCTGTGTCTCAGAGTTGGTCTATTTGGGTTTATTCAGACAGGAGTACGTTGTGCTTCTTGGACATGGATATCCATGTACTTCAATAGGGTTGGGAAATTTTCTACCATTATTTCTTCAAATATTCCTTCTGCCCCTTTTCCCTTCTCTTTTTGGAACACCCATGACACATATGTTTGCATGTCTCTTGCTGTCATTTAGTTCCTTGAGAACTTGTTCAATTTTTTCCATTCTTTCCTTCATCTATTCTTTTGTATGTTTGCTTTCAGAGGCCATTTTTTCAAGCTCACTAATCCTTTTGTCTTCCTTCTCAAATCTGCTATTATATGATTCCAGTGTATTTTTAATTTCATTTATTGTGCCTTTCATTCCCATAAAATCTGCTATTTTTCTGTGTATGCTTTCAAATTCTTATTTGTGCTCATCCAGTGTCTTCTTAATATCCTTAATCTCTTCAGCCATCTCATTGAATTTATTAAGGAGATTTGTTTGAACATCTATGATTAGTTGTCTCAACTCCTTTATGTCATCTGGAGGCTTATCTTGTTCCTTTAACTGGGCCATATCTTCCTATTCCTTGGTGTGGATTCTAATTTTTTGTTGGTGTCTTGGCATCTGACTCACTAGATGTATTTATTCTAGGTGCAGTTTCTCTCTTTAGCTTAGGGCTTCCTGTCCTTTCTCCCTTGCTGGTTGCGTAGTAGGAGCCAAGGATGTAGTTGGTGCTGCAAGCTGTGGAGGCTCAAGCTGCCTGTATTGCCCCAGGGACTGATGAAGCTTCTCCCATCTTTCTCCTTTGCCAGGGGTAGGGATGAGCCACAGCTGTGTGTAATAATCCAAGTTGTGCAGGCCTAGACTGTGGTTGCCCAGAGAGACTGATGAAGCTTCACCCCTTCCTTCCCTGCCTGGGGCGGGGATGGAGCTGCAGGTGTGGGCAGCAATCTGTGCTGTGCGGGTCCAAAATGACCGCAGATTCCCCAGTAGACATATGACTATTCAGTCTGTGCCGCTGAATGTACCTTTAGTTACCTGGATAGGCTGGTGCAGCACCCGTCAGCTTCCTGCCTGCCATAGATGGGGCTGAAGCATAGGCTAGGGCTGCAGGCCGATCTGAGTGAAAGAAGCCGGTCCTTACTGTCACTACTTTCAGTCAGCCCGGCTTCCCCTCATGCTGGGGGCAGAGTGAAAATGGCAGCTACCAGCCTCTTTCCTACTTGGATAAGTTCAAACTTTAGCTGTTCTTAGGGTTATACTTTAGCCAGCCAAATTTACTAATCAGTAGCTGAAGTTGGTGGCCAACCGTCTCTTCCTCCCATTTTTGGGAAATGGAGCCTCCGATTCCAGCCACAGAAAAGCTCCTGAGGTGGCTTGCGCCACCAGCGTAGGATGATCACCAGCCTCTAAGGCATGCCCTGTATTTTCCAGGAGAGGCTGGCCCAGGTCCCACCAGCTTCTTCCCTGCTGGAGGTGGGGCTGGGGCTTAGGCTAGAGCTGCAATCTGGCCTGGATGGAAAGACGCCAGTCCCTACCAGCACTGAAAATCAGTCTGCCCCACTTTCCCTTGTGCCAGGGGTGGAGTTAAAATGACGGCTACCGGTCTCTTTTTGACTTGGACAGGTTCAAACTTTAGCTGTTTTTAGGATTATACTTTAGCCCACTGAATTTACTAATAAGTACCTGAAGTTAGTGCCCAACGTCTCGCCCTCCCCTGTTTTTGGGAAGTGGAGCTTTCAATTCCAGCCATGGAGCAGCTCCTGAGGCAGCTTGTGCCTCCAGTGGAGGATGGGCACTGGCCTCTGGGGCGTGGAGGGCTCTACTTACGAATCTTCTCTGCAGATGGGCAGTCTCCTCCTTCCATTCTTTCAAGGATGTTGCAGGATGCTATTCTGGTCTCCTGGAGCCCCCAAACAGGTGCTTTGGATAGCTCTGGGTGATTACTAACTGCCCTGTAGCACAAGCTGACTCTAGGAGCTCCTTACTCTGCCACCAGCTTGCTGGTTGTTTTCTCTGGGAGACAGGAATTTTAAGAAGAGTTTCTGGATATCAGGAATGGGGTTGTTCTTTGAGAGACTCCAGGAGAAATTTCTAATGTCTTTCAAATATTTTTGGCTAATATACATCTAGTATCTTTGAATGGGACTCTCTTCAGAGATTGGCTTCAAAATGAGGGCAAAATAATTGTTTTATGAGACCTACACTAACAGTGGACATCATTGTTTACAGAATTCCTTATATCTGTATACTTATACAGGTATACTTGTAGGGTAGAGTTCTAGGAGTGGAATTGCTGAGCTAAAGGATAAGTGCATTTAAAACCTAGAAAGATATTGCTAGGGGTGCCTTTTAAAAGTTGTATCAATTTATACTCCCACCAACAGTGTATGAAAGCTTCCTCACAGCCATATCAACACTGGGCATTTTTATCGCTTTGTACTTGCTAATAGGAGAAGTAAAAATAGTATTTGTAATTCTTTACAATTGGTCATTAGCAAACTAAATGTCCATCAGTGGATAAATGAAAAATCCATACTATAGAATATTATACAATAGCTAATAATTGTATGATGAGGACTCATATCTACTGACTTGGAAAGAGAGCAAAAATATATTATTATTATGTGAAAAAAGGCAAGTTATGCAACAATGTACTCATCATGATTCCATATTTATAAAAGGACAAAACTTGCATTTTATATATGTAATAATGTATATCTTAGCAAAGTGGTTGCTTCTGGGATTGGAATGAGAGTGGGAAAGCTTTGACATCTTAATTTCATTCAATCTTATATGTTTTGATAAAATATTATTTAACAAACAAAGATCAGGGAAAAATCAAAGTTTTATTTCATGCTAGTATGCCTGTTCACAAACATTCTGGGGATCAAATGCATTTGGTCAAGGCAAATTATATACTTAATATACTGTTGAATTTTATTCTCTGGTTATAGATTTGTACAGTTTGAGGTATAAGCTTTTTAAAAATTTCAAATTTTTTAGTTTGAAATACTTTCAAACTTACAGGACAGTTATAAAAATAATAGAAACCCCATACGGAGAACTCTAAAATACTGATATCAGCCCCTCCAAATACCTCAGGCCACCACCAGACAGATGGGGCCAGACAAACACACTTCCAGTATGTGCACGAGGGTTACTCTGCTCCCTCTGGAACTGGGACCAGGAGTCTGCACTGGGAGTGCTGGCTGCGGTGGGGTTGGTGAGGGACTAGCCAGGCACCACAAGATTGCTTTTAAGTAGCCTTTTTTCTTGGTTCACTGCTCGCCTTGTTACTGCTGTCCTTTTACTATTTCTTGGAGCTTTGAGAAAGATGTTTGGGCCAGTTCTTGCTGGTTGTTCAAACCTTCTGTGTGGGGATCGAGCCCTCTGGTGTATAGACATTTTTTGTTTGTTTGTTTGTTTACTGGGGATTGAACCCAGGACCTTGTACATGGGAAGCAGGCACTCAACCACTGAGCTGCATCCACTCCCCAATGAGAGTTGGTGTTTTCATTTGTTTGTTTGTTTTTAGGAGGACCCGGGGATCGAACCTGGGACCTTGTACATGGGCAGTGGGTGCTCAACCATTTGAGTTACATCCACTCCCTTTATAGACTTTTTTTTTTTTTTTTAATGCTTTTAATGCTAGGTCGGACTAAGCAAATACTTCTATTTTTCATGATTCAGTTCTTTTTGTAAAGCGGGGATAATGCTTTCAGTGTACCTGTGAGGTATTGTAGGACTGAAAGGTCTATATTGGAGAGACATAGATTTGATCACCTGTGAAGACATATTTGTTAATTTAATGGTCTCAGACACCTTGCAGATCTTTATTATAATGTCATAAACTCCCTTCTGAGGAAAGATGCTAGAACTTACCCATCCAAATGAATGTCTTGTCCTCTTTGATGGCTTTTGAAGCCACTGCTTTTGTTCAAAACATTTTGGAACTTGTTTCAGGAACTGCCTTTTGGTCACGTGCTATATTTTGCATGTACCCAGGGATGACATATTCTTTGAAGGCAGGTTTGATTTGGGGAAACCTCCAAGGATCATTTGAAATCAATTTTCATTTAATAAGACAGAGATCAAACTTTGCAATACAATTTTTGTTTTAAAGGATAGGTGTGTTGCTATAAATTTACAAGATCTGTTTTGTGTAGTTCATAAATGAGGTAACCTACCCAAGGGGAAGTTTCAAAACTGTATGGAACATCGGGGATAATACATGTTCCCTTCAAAATATGTATATCTAGAGGCAAATATACACTCATAGATATAAGTACTGGCATACCGGGGGATGGATGTGGCTCAAATGGTTGGGCGTCCGTCTCCCATATGGAGGGACCCGGGTTCGATCCCTAGGACCTCCCGGTAAAAAAAAAAAAAGTACTGGCATATGTTAAAAGCCTGCTTTGTTAAATGTGTAGACTCATTTCTGGTATCGTGGGGGAAAGTTGCCCACGTGGGGGCATATCTTTTGGGCAAAAAAGACCTCAGTTTGCATGATAGTTAGAATGGGTTTAAATTTTATATTAATTACTTAGTCTTTGTCATAGAACCCTGACTTGTTTTTAATCTTCTTTTGAAAAAGCAGATGATGTGGGAAAAGTACAAAAATACAAAGAACTGGCAACCCCTGAAGAATTGCTTTCTCACCCAAAGAAATCCTGGCAAGTCCAGATGTCGCCTGACCAGTTCCTCCTGACTGTCAACGCCCTACAGCAAGCCCACAACTCAGGGGCATTTGCCTATCCCCACAGGCCCTATACCCAAGTCATTGATGCCTGGGGACCTTCAATATCCTATCCCAGGAAGGTCCTGAGTTTCAAAGGAAAATCGATCCAGCCCGCCATTGACCGGTTGAGGCTCAGCAACCCCCCAGTTGATGTGAAACAGACCAACATCCCTCTGGAAGTCCAGAAACTGCAGCCCAACTTGAAGAACTCTTTGCAAAGTCCCAGAGTCCAGTCCACCATACCCCAGCCCATGATTATCCGCTCTAGGGTTTCTGGCAGCCTGAAGGGTGAAGATGGCGGGGTCAGTTCAGTTGAAGGAGGAACACACAGTCTCGGCCAGTTAACCAGCATGGAGGTCATCAAACCCAACCGTATGCTTACTCCGAGAGTGGGCGCAAAGACCCTGTCTCCCAAGAAAGAACGGCCTCACTTCTACACGACATCGACACTCAATCCCTTTAGAATGAACACTGGGTTCATGCTGTTGACTGTCAGTGAGGAGAAAGAGTACGCGGAGGCCAAGATGAAGGAATATCAGACCAGAGAGTCCACCGGAGATCCCGATCCTGAAAAAGCCAGCAAAGCAGCATGGCTCAGGAAGATCAAAGGCCTGCCTATAGATAATTTCATGAAGCAAGGGAAAACGGCGGCCCCTGAACTTGGACAAAATATATTTATCTGAACCAGCCTTGGGAAATTACAGTGTCTTACAATAAACAAAACCAAGTGGGTGTCAGTGTTTGGCCTTCTGGGTTTTGTTTTGGACTGCTCCTTGGCAATTAATATGGGAACTCCGATTTATCTTCCTAGGAGCCAAGGAATTGATAACATCAAAGTGAGGAAACAGAGGGAGTCTGGGAAAGATTGTGTCTGTACTTCCTGAAGCCCAATTTCGTTGATGGGGAGAGGGGGAGGTAATCATTGGAATTTAGATACCACTCATCACCATCTATCATTCTGTTCCAACAAAGGAAGTGACAGAATTATATCAGAATAATGCTTTATAGTTCCCCGGTATTTCTGGAACATTGATGAAGCTCAGCGAGTTCAGTTAATCTAACAGAAGAAGGACTCAGTGGAGTTAATATATTGTATTTGAGAAAGTTTTGTGGTTTTTTGTTGTTGTTGTTTCCCCCTTTTTGGGGCTAATTCCTATGGAAGAGAATTAAACATATTCGTCCTCTCTACAAAGAGGGTCACTAATATTGAGTGTATTGAGGTTTCTATGTAAACCTTTAGAAGAGTGGTGTCAGGGACCCGGTCGGTAACTTAGCATAGGGAAGCCCACCTCTGGGGCCATAACCCATGGGAGAGCTCCTACAAAGTGCATCAGCCTCGTCAGATGCTTTGCTTCTTCAGAAGTCAGAAATTCAGATTTTTTTTCTTCTGTGAAATATGCTCGTTTTTAAAGGATGGTAATGAAGTCAAATAGAAAGCAGAACAAAAAAAAACAAAAGTTACACGCACACAAAAAACTGCAATTGTGAGCCCTAGAAAACATGGCATGGGCAGGTGGAGCTGCATCTCACTTGTCACTTCCAATTGCAGGGATTGCAACTGCTTTGCCAAGTCCTCTCTCCTCTGAGGAATGTTTTCTTTATTTTTTTCCTTCATCCTTAGGATAGTAAGTTTAAAATAGCACTGATACATAACCATGTAAAAATCATGATTGTAATGGAAAGAATCCGTTCAATCAAGGAAATGTGTTAATACACATTCAGGGTACACATCCATGAGCCTTCAACAGCAAGCAGTCTGAAGTGGGCTGGGAGATAGAATATTATCACAGTTTCAAAGACTTAACACCTCTGAATTTCAGGTCTTTCATCTGGAAGGAGCTCATCCTGGGCAGCAGGTGAATGTCTGCCACCTACTAACCCTGTGTAACACTGATAAGAACAGATACTACACTTGATCTTAGCCAAGAAGCCAAGAAGAGATTTTTTGGTAGATATCACTGTCATCCCCACTTCACATCTGAGGAAGGAGTATGTATAGGTTAGTTACATGCTAGTTAAGTGGCGGTCTCAAATTCCAGAGGCCACGGTCTCAACCTCTATTCCTTACTGTTCCCTGGTGTCTCGAAGTTATTTTCCGTCGTTTACTCTGGAATCCTCTTGTCCTCTTGAAGGCTTTTTACCCCTACGGCAGGGCGATTTATTACTTTTTTCAATTGCTTCTAAAATGTAAAGGACAAAAGGAATACAGGAATACGTATCGTTGTAAAACATTCAAACAACTGTATGGAATCATAAAGCTCCACCCCCGCACTCAGGGCACCGACGCTGGCGTGGGATAGCTTTACAGTTTCCGCATCGGATGCGGGAAAGTTCTCCTAAACAAACCGCGAAGCTTCTCCACCCCGAGAGCGGATTCACGAACTGGCTGCTGCCTGGAACTGTTCCCGCCCGGGTCAGAGCTACTCGCCCCGCCCCTGAGCGGCCCCGCCTCCCCAGTGGCCCCGCCCCAGGATCGCCCCGACCCCGGAGTTGCTCCTCCCACGTGGCTCCTCGAAGCGGAAGTGGGGGCGGGTGTGTTTTGAACTTTGGCCCCTCCTGGCCCACGGTGAGGAGGCCACGTCCGTTCCACCTCCCGGACCCGGCGGGTGCCGCGCTGACGTGCTTTCCCGGAAGTGGGATTAGCGCAAGGCCGCCATGTTGCCGCAGGTGAGGGCCGTGGGCGCGGGACGGGGCGGCGGAGGCCGGAGTTGGGAGGATGGGCCCTGGGCTGCAGGCTTCTTTGGGGAGCTGGCCGGGCGTCCCGGGGCCGTTGTGACCGGGACCCCGTCCACCGCCTGGGCTCCAGGGGCAACGGGGAGGGCCTGGGCAGTGGTCCGGGCAGGGCACTCCAAGGCCTCTCTCGCACCAGGCGAGCGCAGCGAGTGTGGACGAGCCGGGCCGTAGAGGGGCGGCCTGTTGCCAGGAGCTTCTGGGTGTGTAGAGTAGAAGCGCATTGTAAACAAACTGCGCCAGGTCGGAGCCAGTGCTGGGCTGCGGGAACCCTGTTGCGTGAAGTCGCGGGTGGCTTTTCCTTAGCCATTTTTGGAGGGGGCGTGGACGACGGGCATCTCTCGGGTCCCTCCTAGCCTGAACTCGGGCTGCGCTGAGGTCTTGTCATAGAAGACACAGTCAGAACCTTGCCTTGTAGTTTTCCATTACCAAACTGTAACATTGATGGTCCACGTTGATTATCACGTTTGTGTCCTTAGAGTTAATTATGTATTTCAGGTTTACGTCTAGATATTAGAGTAATTTAATCTTTTCCTATTTTTTTTAAAAAAATTAGTTTATAGTGCACTTTCAGTTGCATTATTTTAAATCTTCCCCCCACCTCCTTAATTTCACAGATAATTTGCTGAGGTAGTACTGTGGATCATGCTCTGTTCTAGGCCCTGGGCATACAGCTGTGAACAATGCGGATGCTTTTATTGCCCTGAATTACGGGTTAGGGGGTAGTTGAGGGATTAGGGTGTGTCCACAGGGTAGGGGAGAGACATAAGTTACATAACTAAAGATATTTTCAGATAATGGTATCTGAAATAGTATCTGGGAATAGGACAATTTTAGGATTTATGGTCAGAAAAGACCACTCTGAGAAGGTGAATTCTGAGTGGAGAAAACGCAGTGATGGGTAAATTGAGTGCTGTGCATCTGCACCCTGACTGAATGAGGCAGAAGAAGAACACACAACCAAGCTGACTGTTCCAGCTTTCACTTTGTGTGGGGAACCAACTTGAGCTCTTGGCACTGTCTGGCAGTCATCACTACACTTCCATTGTGCACCTACTTTCCCACTTTCCTAGGCCACAGTTAAAGCTTCTCTCCCCTCAGACCTTCCATTTCTTCCCTCATTTTTTCAGCTGATGTCTTTGCTGCTTTTTTTTTTTTTTTTAAATAGAGAAAATGGAAGTCATCAGAAGAGAATTTTCACATTTGCCTACTATCTGCATCTTTGCCCATCAACTCTTGTCTACATTGCCTTTTTCCTTTTACTATAATGGATCTATCTGTGCTTTCCTAGGGTGGCTCCTTTTCTGCACTGGTTTCCATCTCTTGCCTACTCAGATATTGCTTCAGTCGTTCCCCCTTTTCTCTCCTGCATCATTACACCTCTCCCCCCATCATAACAGCTTGTGCACAATAGCATATAAACATTTAATTTCTCCCATCCTAAAAAATAAAACCTCAACTCCACATGCTGTTTCAGATATTACCCCATTCTTTGCTCCCCAAAAGACAAAAGTCCTTGAAAGACTTGTTTCTTAATTCTTCTTTTCTCTCTTGTATCCATTCCACTCAGACTTTCCCCCTCTCCACCTTGCCATACTACAGCTGTTCTTTAGAGCACTGAATAATGGCTGAAAATACAGTAGTCCCTATTCTGTTTTCTTCTTTCTTGTGAGCAGCATTTGGCACAGCTAACTGGTCCTCCTCCTGGAAACGCTTTCTTCACTTGCTTCCAGGACACCACCTTCTTCCAATTCACCTCCCACTCCTTGGCAGTTCCTTTTTAGTCCCTACTGCACATTCCTTCTCATCTTTCTGATCTCTGAATATTGGAGTGCCCAGAGTTCTGTCTTTGTCATCTTCGTACTTTTAGATGTTCTGGATGAAAAGTCTAGAATCATCCTTGACGTCTTTTATCTGATCCCTACCTTCAGTCCATCAGCAGATCCTGTCAGCTGTACCTTAAAATATATCCAGAATCTGACTACTTCCCACCACCTCCACTGCTACCACACTGGACCAAGCCTTTATTTTTTTTGGCTCCATTATTGGAGTAGCCTTCTAACCAGTCTCCCAGCTTGTACCTTTGCCTCTCCATCCTCACCTCCATTATTTGTAATAGAGTAGCCAGAATTTTCCTTTTGAACAAATCAGAACATGTCAGTCCTCTGCTTAGAACCCTTTAATGGTTTCCTCCTCACTCAAAAAAAAAAAAAAAAAAAAAAAAAAGTTTTGAAGTTTTTATATCAGTGTCTTGAACTTATGTTTCCAAAACCAAACTCCTGATCTCATCCACCTCCAGTTAATGCAACTCTGTAAGTGCAGAACTGTTTGCCTTCATTTCTGGCTTTACCACTTACCACAGTGCTTGGTACTTAGTAAGCACTCAATATTTATTGAGTGAATGAGAAGGTGCCAGTCTTTCCAGGATCAGGGTAAAAAAGAAGAGAGTTCTAGGTAGAATTAATCAGAAGTTCAAAGGACCCCGTGGGGCACAAGTTTGGCATGTTTAAGGAAGGTTAGTCTGGGAGGAAATCAATGTATTGGTTTCCTATTGCTGTAGCAAATTACCTTGGTGGTTAAAACAACAAACATATGTTACAGTTCTGAAGGTCAGAAGTCTGAACTGAGTCTTAAGGAGCTAAAATCAAGGTATTGGCTGGGCCTTGTTTCTTCTGGAGCCTCTAGAATCTATTTCCATGCCTTGTCCAGCTTCTAGAGGCCACCTGCATTCCTGGGCTCGTGGCCTCTACCTCTGTCTTCAGAGCCAGCCTTGTAGTGTCTTTAAATTTCTCTGATCTTTGCTTCTGTTAAGTAGTCCATTTTACCTTTCTAGCCTTAGCTTCTACTCCTCCCACCCTTCACTTACTATGTGTGCTTGTACTTTGGCCATTCCATATACTTATTTGGCTACTCCCTATGCATACTTTGAGTATTCCTACTTCTGTGCCTTTGCAAAGATACCTCATCGAGGGACCACAGTGAGCAAGCTTCTCCAGAGCCCTCTGGAAGAAATGATTCTCTTCCTTCCCTGTGCTCCCATTTGCACTTAATTCTCCTAGCACTGATTACAGGCTGCCAAGTGTTGTAGGTAATTGCTTCCTTTGTTTAGTCAGTCATGCCTTCAACAAATATTGTACCACTTGTCCAGGTGCTCTGCTAGACGCTAGGAATTATTCCAATGCAAAGACAATCTTTGCCCTCCAGTAGTTTATAGAGTCCAAGTGGTGGTAAGAGGAGGTCAGACTTGTTATAAGAATACCTGAGATAATTGTTCAGAGATCTGTTTGAGTGCTGTGAAACTTGAAGAGTGATTTGGTGTTTGTCTGATAGTAAGCTAAGTTGGGGAATAGGGAAGGGAAAGCATCTTGGGTGGAGAAAAACATGTGAAAGGTAGAAAGATGGAGAGACCTTAGTGTTTTTAGAGAACACAGAGTGACAGTATGGCTGAAGTGTCAAGTGTGAGGAAGTACCAGAAGATCAGTGAGCAGGGACCAGATCGTGAACTCTGCTGTATGTGAAGGAGTTAATTTTGATTCTGTACCCTACAGGGGAACCATTGAAAAATTTGAGCAGGGGAGAGACATAGTATGTTTTCCTGTTAAGAAGATTAATCTGTGGTTAACATGGAGGAGAGACTGGCAGAGAAGGGAGTTGAGACTAGAGATGAAGGCAGGGAGGTAGGTAAGTGGCTGCCACTGGTAAAGGTATAAGGAACAGATTCATTGCTGTGGTTGAGCCTGTAGGCAAATTGCAGTGAACTGAGGACTGAACCGTTCTTAGGAGCCTGGTTTTACTGGTAGCTAGAAGGGGAGATTCAGGATCAGATCTGATTTAAAAGATCCAATAGAAAGACTTGAAGGTACAACAGAGTAAATAAAGGGAAAATTGCTTGAACAAGGCCCTGAGGATGCCGAATAAGAAGGAATTCTGAGCCCAAGTAATTGGATTAGCCTTGGATAAGAAGAGAAAGAGTTGTGAGATAGGGTCGTGGAAACAGGATGCACCCTGGTGATTTTGCAAGGGAGCCAGAAGCATTGACTTTATCCCCCATAATACTGTTTTTCTCTGTGACTTGTAAGACAGCAGTTGAAAATAGATGTTGAAGTTTGCAGGAGCATCCTCTGCACCCCTGAGTGGTTTTCTCCTAGGGCTCAGGGGTGGGATTGGAGACAGCAGATACTTGGATAACTACTGGGGGTGGTGGTGATTTCCAGCTGATTGCAGCAGGATGTGTGTGTGTGTGTGTGTGTGTGTGTGTGTGTGTGAAGGAACTGAGCGTACTCTTTCCTTAGGCTGTGAATTCCTGATGGCTGTGACTGTCTTAATCTTTCATTTTGACTAGTGTGCTGCCTCTCATGCAGTAGGCAGGCAAATGTTGGCTTACATTTTGCCTCATGGATATTTAATTTTCCTATTAGGACAGTAATGATGACATTGAAGATGTTTCACTGTTTGATGCCGAAGAGGAGACTACGAATAGGTCAAAAAAATCCAAAATCAGGTATGAGGATAAGTTATGTGAGTTGCATTAGTGTCAAGTGCTGTTGTGTCTGGAGAAGGGCAACAGCGGATGAAGTTCAAGGCAGAGGGGTTGCGATGTGCCTGTGGATATTGTGCATCGCTGGGTGGTCTTTAAAATCTAAGATGACATTTTAGATTTTCCTTGGGTATATCTGATGTATGGAATTTCAGTCAATACTGATTTTTGAAATCAGCAATTCCAATTATTCAAACACCTACAATGCGTCTAAGGCTGCGCTGGCTATTGTTGACCAAGAACGTACCATTCCTTTAGATAGTTGTAATGACATGATTCATTGTTCAAATTTCAAAATTGTGTCTTTTATTTAAAATGACATGAAAATATCCAGCTAAACATATTGATATTGTCTATTCCAAATTTAGTTCTCCGTCATCTAATGAAATAAATTAAAATTAGGTGTACGTGAACTCTGGAAACATGCTAAGCAAAAGATGCCAGTCACAAAAGACCACATGGTGTATGATTCCATTTATATGAAAAGCCCAGACTAGCAAACCTTTAGAGACAGAAAGTAGATCAATGGTTACATAGGGCCACTGGGAGATATCTGCTAAAGGGTTTCCTTTTGGGGTAATGAAAATGTTTTAAAATTGTGTCAGTAGTTGCACAATTCTGAATATACTAGAAACCATTAAATTGTACACTTTATATGGGTAAATTATATGGTATGTGAATTATATCTCAATCAAGCTTTAGGGGAAAAAAAACCACAAAACTACCTAGTGGTAATTTGTTAATGCTTGAAGTGGTTTCTAAGTGCCTAGGAATTCTTTTGGCATGATTTTTTTGCACATGTGAAAATAGGATGCAAATCCTAAGACTATAATTTCCTTATTTATTTCTTCCAAGCTTGATAAAGCTTCTTCTTATATATTTTGTGAAAGTTTATATTCACTGAGGTATTAGAGTCTTGTTTACATAGTGTTTTTCACTATGATGGCAGGGCCTGATTAAATAATGGGACTTATGAACAAAGGGAGATAGAAGGTTTGCTTCTTCCTCAAGTCATCTATTTTCGTTGTTTTGTTTTGTTTTTAACAAAACTCTGCATGATTATGCCCTAGCTGAAACATTTTTCATTTATCTGTTACATCTGTTAGTACCTGTATAGTAAAATGTAATGCATTTCTTTTGTTATATTTTGGTTTTCAGACACCCAGTGGCATCATTTTTCCATTTATTCTTTCGAGTCAGTGCAATTGTAGTCTATCTTCTCTGTGAATTGTTCAGCAGCAGCTTTATTGCCTGTATGGTGACAATTATCTTGTTGTTGTCATGTGACTTTTGGGCAGTGAAGGTAGGTTTGATTGTTTTTGTTTTAAAATCGTATCTAATATGATGAGATTGAATGATTTATGAACAGTAAAGACTGACACTTAAGCTTGTTGGATTGGTGTTACTGTATCCTTTTGTTACCTCAGGCCACCTCTATGTTAAAATGCCAGGCATATCAGATTGCATGTAGGTTCTAATACTACCGAGTTGTCCATGCTGTATATTAACCTACATTGTCTTTAACAATAAATAAATAAATAAATAAATAAATAAATAAATAAATAAATAATAATAAATAAATAACTTAGTTAATTTAGAACGTGACTAGTGGCCACATACCCAGCCATACCACTGGTTTTGTTTCAGGGTCACCTCCGGGTGTAGGGTATATAATTTGTGCATGAGGCTTCAGTATAGTTTGTCCACAGATGCTTAGGGATTGCCCACCATTTGCGCATCTCCTATAGGTACCTTCTCTTGGGCAGTAACTCTCAACTAGTGGCAGTTTTGCTGCCCAGGGAACACATATCAAAGTCTGAAGACATTTTTGGTTGTCACAACTGGAGGTGGGTACTCCTGAGTAGAGACCAGGGACAGTGCACAGGACAGTCCACCAGAACAAAGAATTATCCAGCCCAAAATGTCAGTAGTGCTGAGGTTGAGAAACCCTGCTCTCGGGGAGGGAAAGGAGTATAAGAAATGGTTTCAAACTCAGAGGCAGTGATGGGTAAAGAGAGGCATGGATGGATGGAGAGAGAGAGAGAGAAAGGTGGTAAAGTATAATAAAATATTAAATGTAGAATCTAGGTGGTTGGATATATGGGTGTTCGTTCACCTTTCAACATGTTTGAAAATTTTGATAAAATCTTGGGGGAAAAGATCAAAGGTAGAAAACAAAGGCAAAGGTTAATTTTGGAATTTCAGGGATATGTATATTGATTCAAAGACCAGTAAGATATTACAAGTTTGCTCAGACCCACCAACTCAGCCATTTTTAGATATTTTAATTCTTACATATACAGAAGTGGCTAGCTTGATGGTGACCAGTTTCCATAGGCCACATTATCCCAAGAATTGTGATGTGCCTTTTAAGGAAGATTTCAGAGGCTTACTTTCTTTAGGCTTTTCTTTTGTACTCCCTTCTTTGGCTGGTTTCTCTTTGAATTTCTTCTGTTGCTTGTTCTTGTGTTTACTGTATCCTAGTCACAGGTTTTGTTTTGATGAATGTTTTCTTTTTGCTTTTCATGCAAGTTGTGTTTAGCCAAATAGAACCTGGCCTTTAACCAGTTTTTGTAATCCCTTTGCTCCCATAGTCAATGCAGAGGCCTGAAGTCACTTCTTCCAGTTAATTTCCAAACTCTTATAATTAAAGCCTTCTGGGTTTAGGGTTTGAAAAATTATGGCCCCAAAGTTTATTTTCTGATAAGCTGCCTTTAAAAACAAACAAACAAACAAAAAACAAAAAACAAGGGCTTAAAACAATGCCACCCACTTATCCTTGGTAAAATTACATATAGATATAATCTAACCATCTGAGATGCAAAACAAAATTAAGAAACCAAGAATGGGGAAATTATTAAAAGGACTTGAGAAAAGGGGTAGGGAGGGTTCTGAAACTGGTTAGAATAGAGATATGTTATAATAATTATAAATCTCAGTGTGGTTATCAAAAGGAAAGATATAAAAGCACATTTATAAATATTATAGCTTTTATATAAGGTTTTTTTTTTTGTTTTTGTTTTGTTTTTTTTTTTGTTATTCCTTACTCTGTCAAATAGAGTAACAAAGGTTAAACAATGATTTTGAAAATTTAATGATACCTATTAGTAAAATTTAAAAGAAGTGTGTATCTTCCACAACATTGGAGAAGATAGGAGCATCAAAAACGTATTTTGTGTAGCAAAAGAAGGAAGACAAAGTCAGTGTCAAAGAAGTTTAAATATCACAAAGCATAAGACAAGATGACAGAAGTAACAAATCCTTTACACAGTAAATGTGGTTTGATTCAACTCCCTTTTTAAAGATAAGAATTCTAAGATTAGATCAAAAATCAAAGTTCAAAAAGAAATCTAACAAGTAGCAACATTAGAAAAAATAAAAGAAGTCAAAGGTAACAGGCCTTTTCAAGCCAAAAGAAAGTTGCCATTATAATATTAATATCAGACAAAGTAGAAATCAGGGTAAGAAAACATTTAAATGGAACTAAAAAACATTTTTTGTAAATAAAGGTGAAAATCACAATGAGGATCATTCACAGAATAACATGGCCTCAAACTATGCATAGTGGAAAGCTATTCGAACTAGAAGAGAGAATAAACATCATGATGGGAGTCTTTAGCAAACCTGCCTTTGACGCACCAAAGCAGCAAAAAATATGTAAGATCATAAAGGATCTGCATGAAATATTTGCCCAGTCAATTGAATAGCTGTATTTGGAACTTTGTACCTTTGAACCCTCTTTTTCGATACCTGGGGAACAGTTACAAAAAAATGGTTACATGTCACTATGAAGAAAAACCAAATAAATTGCCCAAAGCAACTGCATTTTCTAACCCAATGCAACAAAATAAAAGATGTCTAAAAACTGGTTCTCAAAAATGACCTAATCTCTTAGAAATTTAAAACAAAAACAAAAATACAAAATACAGCTTCCTAAATATCTTGATTTAAAAAGGAAACCAAACCTGTAACTATAGATTACTTAGTCCTTAATGACAGTGAACACCTACAGTCAAACTTTTGGAATGTGTCTAAAGTTGACTTCAGGGGGAAAATCATAGACTAAATGCTTTTATTATTAGACAAGAAAGAATGGAAATAGTGGAGTAAAAAGGTGCAAAAAACCCCAAAGCAATAAAGTGAGAGATATTAGGAAAATAGTAATAAAGATAAAAGCAGAAAGTGAACATTTGGAAAATTAGAAAATGGAGTTTGAATGTAAATATCCTAAGAGCTGTGTTTTGAAAATGTCAATAAAATAGGCAAAACTCTGGCTGTTTCTGCTATTCTTTGCCAACTCTTCTCTTTTACTTTACTCTTAAATATTAACATTTCTGCAAGGTAATTTTTGGTCTTTAAAGCTCCTTTCTATATTCTTTTCCTAAGCAGTATCATCTATGCTTATATTGAAATATAAAATATTTAAAAAGGCAAATTTCTGATTCAGTAGTATGAACTTTATTAATGCATTATTTATTGCAGGTCTAATAACTACTTTAAAAGCAATAATGAATATAAACAGTATTGTGAGATATTTGCAACATGTGCAGTACAATATGAAAAATACCTGTGGTTTCTATTGGTGACAAAGTCACAAGTACTGTTAATTCTGCTGCGGTTTGTTGCGCACATTCATAATGAAAAGATATGCCAAGTTGGGGAGCAGATGTAGCTCAAGCGGTTGCAAACCTGCTTCCCACATGCATGTGAGGTCCCAGGCTCAGTCCCCCATATCTCCTAAAAAAAAATACAGGAAACAAACAAACAAATGAAAAAACCACCTTGGGGGAGCTGATATAGCTCAGTGGTTGAGCACCAGCTTCCCACATTCGAGGTTCCGGGTGCAGTTCCCGGCTCCAGTACCTCAAAAAAACAAGCAAACAAACAAAAGATAATGCCAAATTTCAGTTAGAAGTTAATGAAAATAAAGAGAGAATTTTTTCCCATCCAAGTTCACAGAATCCCTTCAGGGTATTTGTTGACCCCAAGGTAAACCCCCCTCCCTGCACTATCCATTCCTGTTCACCTTTTAGATTTCATTCCAAATGTTGTGTACTTAGGAAGTCTTTCTCTGACACTCAGACTGGATAACTTTGCCTGTTATTCTCTCAAAGCATCCCTTACTTTTTCCTGGTGGCATTTCTCACAGTTGGTAAGGGTATGTTTGTGTATTAGTTGATCGCTTCTCTTCCCCACAACTCTTGAAGCTTCATGAGGTCAGGGATGCTGTCTCTTAACTTACCATTTTATTACCAACATGTGTCATGGTGCCAGCACATCGAAGGTGCTCGAAAAATCTTTCTTGAAAAAATATATTAAACATTAGGAGATCTATCATAATAATTTGTTACATCAGTAAGCAGGAAAAGAACTTGGTACTTTCAAGTTAGTGAATGGAAGTCAGTGCCTAAAGCCATTTTTACAGATATACAGTTAAACAATAAATGTAGGTACAGTCAGAATATATAGGGAAAGGTAGGTTACAGTAGCCACAAAGCAAGGGGCTTAGGAACAGATTAGGGAATGGCAAAAAAGACAAGTGCTCAGAGGGAAAAGAGAGGGGTAATGTTTATGGATAGACTTCTTACTTGTCACCTCCACTCCTTGTTCTGCCATTGTCTTTCTGTTTAATCTTTTGCTTTTTATTTATTGGATATTACAGAAGTAAAGGTGCAGACTTTGATGTTTATGAAATGTCACACTAAGATATGAACTTAATGGTAGGTCTTTAAATAATATTTTTAAATTGTGTGTATCTGTGTATCTGAATCTTTACCAGAATGTCACAGGTAGACTAATGGTTGGCCTGCGTTGGTGGAATCATATTGATGAAGATGGAAAGAGCCATTGGGTGTTTGAGTCCAGGAAGGTAATCTGTTTGTTTTTTAAAACTGTCATTTGGTAAATTATGTGTGGATTATAGCTGAATATATAAGGATGAAGAAATATTCAAGATTAAAAGTACTACCCAAGATCACTTGGCACATCAGCACTAAGCCCATAGGGCTTCTAAAACTTAGTACAATTTTCTTTCTAGTTCAGACCAGAAACAAGGCATGTGCACGGCAGAGTTCTCTGAGAAGAGGAGTGGGGTCAGAGTTTATAGTATGCTAAGCTGCCTGTCAGGTGCTGCTGATAAGGCTTCTTTCTGGTGGTCCTTTGCTTGTGTTGCATTGTCTGGTATCTTCATAGGTCCCTTTGTATTCAACTAATAGCCACTTCCAATATCCTGTTCTGTCCTTGCTTCCATGGTCCTCTTCCACTCTTGTCAGGAAAAAGAAAGAGAAGAATTGCAACTGGATAGAAAATCAGAATTGATCAGGAGCAATCTGTTCTTTAAGGTTGTGCCTTCAAGAGCCCGGGGCACCCTTGCCTGTTTTGGGTTAACCTGCTCAGTAGTGAACACTGAGTTTGTTCAGTTTCCCCATGGAGATCATTGTGGAAGGCAGACGACAAAATGCTTGGAGACAGTACCAATTACATTGCTAACCTTCTGCTTGGAAGGGTCTTCTCAGAATGCAGCCTTGTATCCCATGAATCCATATTCCTTTAGATTAGGGGTTCTTAATCTTTTTTATTCCACGGACCCCTTTGCCGGTCAGGTGAAAACCATGGACCCCTTACTAAGTCCATACTATATTGTGTATAATTTAGTAAATTTACCTGCACTGACACGTCCCCATAAGAGTAATGTTTTTTTGAATTTCAATTCAAGTTCACAGACCCCTTGTTAAGAACCCCTGCTTTAGATTTCTACCTGGTAAATACTTGAGTATTGCTAAGTTGTTTTGGTCATTATCTAGACTCCTTAGATTCCATTTCTTTTTCTGGATCCTGATGACCTTTTTGTCTCCAGAATGACTGTAGCCTTGATTTTCTTGGCCCTTACCCAGTCAGATATTATCCAAAGCTTTCTTGTGAATAAACAGGGCAAAGCAAGAAGAATTGAATAGAAGCCTGTCAAAGACCATCTTTTACTATCTTGGTTCATGATAAAGTGTCCGTTCTACCCTAACAATGTGAAATTCTGGACTTAAAACAAATTATATTAATCCCAGTTCTTAATATTATAATAGTGATAAGAGTCATTAACTTGTTTTTGGACTCTAACTTAGGATTTGGGTTGTCTGTAGTGATGTATTTGAATTTGTGTGAAATGTGTTTTTCATTAAAAATGTTTAACTTTTTACCAATAAATATCACAATGTGACCATTGAATTCATGTTCTTTTCTAGGCATCCTCTCAAGAGAATAAAACTGTTTCAGAGGCTGAATCGAGGATCTTTTGGTTAGGACTTATTACCTGTCCAGTACTGTGGGTGATTTTTGCTTTCAGTGCTCTCTTTTCTTTCAGAGTGAAATGGTTGGTAAGTATCAATGGAGAACTTTTGACTAATCCTTTAAGGTGTGCAGTCATCTGTGCCCTTGAAATTAGGGACTTATCTTGAGTAGGCAGTTTCCTCATGTATTTTCCAAATTCTGTTTCCTAACTCTACATTACTGGATAGTACTGGGTAGTAAAGTCCTGTTAAAACCAATTTTCCAGGATATTAGTGCCTAACAGAATTTTGATTTAGCCCACTTTGTACAGAGGTTACCGCATTTGACACGTTTATCTTGTTGATGGGGATGTTTGATCAATTCCAAACTAACATATTTAGCTTAGTTTGGAAGTAATGCAGTGGTCTTTTCTGAAAATATTACTTGGTAACCTGTTCAATTTATCCGTTGCTGCATAACAAATTGCTCCAAAACTTAGTGGTTTAAAACAACTTACCGTCATTTCATTCTCTCACAACTTGGCTGGGAGGTTCTGGCTTGAGTGCTCATGCAGTTAGCTGGGACCTGGGGGCTGGCAAGGGGTCCATTCCCAGGATCCCTGGCCTCCCTCTGTGGTCTCTCCCCATGGGCTGGTTTGGGCTTCCTCACAGTTAGGGCAGCTGGACTGTTTACGTGGAAGCTCAGCGTGCCAGTCAGGGATATTCATCTCCCAAGCTGAATCACCCTTACAACCCAGCCTCTGAGGTCACAGCGTCACTTCTGCTGCCACCCACATTCAAGGAAATGGGAATTAGGCTCTACCTCTTATTGGGGGAGTAAGAAGTTCTCAAAGAGCTCGTGGAACAGGAGATGTTATTGCTGCCATCTTTGGAAAATATGGTCTGTCCCTTGACCCACACTTTGAGTTTTGTTCATTTAATAGATGAGTTTATCCCGTTTAACATTTATTGATTGAGATCAGATATATTTTGGCTTTAATAATTATTATTATTTAAATAGTTCCTTGTCCCTATTTTTTATATATAGTTTCTCTTTCTCTGTATTTATGTATATACACACGTAATTGTCTTTTTGGGATTTGGAAGTTTTATTGTCTATTTTCAGTTCTTCTAGTAGTTATAATTACTTTATATGTTTATATCATATTCTCTTACAAATTAGAAAAATTATTCATTATCTATTGATTCCCTGCTTGGAAAGATGGGAAAGCTAACACTCATTGGCTTCATCTCACTTCTCCTCTGCACTTCCGCCTCTGGATTTTTGTGGATTATATTCTTATTTTAATTCCTTTAGTGGTTTCCTTTGTAACTTTAAGTAACGTACTAAATGTTACAGACTCTGCTTAGAAAGGGAAGGGAATGAACACGTTTCCTCCTCTTTCTTTTCTTTCTTTTGCCTGAGGGTTTTTTTTTTTTTTTTAATTGTCTGAGTTTTGTTTGTTCCAATTTGTGTTGCCAAGGTTTAGAAACCCTTTTGAAACAATATTCCTTGCTGGTTGTTTTGTCTTAGATTTGTATTTTAAGTACATCAATTCAGTGCTTATCCTCAGTCTTTGTATTGTATCTTCTCCTTTTACCTCTTGGTTGACTAAATTTCATTGTTGGGTGAATTTTTTTTCAAAAAGAACTTTGTTGAAAAAAAAAAAAAAAAAAAAAAAAAGAACTTTGTTGGTTCTTTGGCTCTCATTCATGTTTAAGCCCATGAATCTGTTGACTTTATACCTGAATGGCGACTTGGCTGGGATAATATTCTTGGGCCACAGTGTCTTTCTCAGCGCTTTAGAGATGTTATTCCATTGTTTTCTTGTATTAAATGTTGTGGAGAAATCTAAGACCAGGCTTACTTATGTAAGTTAAAGCGAATCATTTTTCTCCCTGGATGAAGAATTCTTGTTTTATTCTTGAAGTTCTAGTATCATAACCAGGATATGTTTCTGCATTTATCTTTCTAAATCGATTTTTATGAAACTTGTGTTCCCTTCCAATATACAGACTCAGCCTTTGCTTTGAATCAGGAAAATTGTCCTCTTAAGTCTTTACATTTATTTATGCTCTTTTTTTCCTTTTTCTTTTTTGGCTTTTCTAATTTCATGGTACCAGTTATCTCTATGTTGTATCATTTTTGTATATTCTCATCAGCTATCTAATTGCTTTAATGTCTTGTATTTTTCTTTTGTATATATTCATTCAGGGAGTATATTTTAGAGTCCACCATATGCCAGCACTGTTGTAAGTGTTGGGGATACAGATCGGGGAAGATAAAAGGGTACCTGTTGAGGTAGAGCTTACTCTAGTGGAGGGTAGACAGACTATAAATAAGATCGTGGGAGGTGTTAGAAAAGATAATGATACTCGGAAGGAGAGGGCCTAGGGAGAGACCAGTGGCTGCTTTGGATTGGTGGTCAGCGAAGGCATCTCTGCATTTCCTTAGCTCTGTCAGCTACTTTTTCGTCTCATTTTGTGGTTCTCAAACTTGAACTGGCATTAGAATCGCCTGGAGGACTAAAGTATATCAGGTGCTTATAAAATATTTGTTGGATGAATGGCTCAGTGCTTTGTGCAGAGCATGTGTAGGATAGGTCTCTGCAGGCAGGTGAAGGGGTCTCGACTGCAGAGCTTTCTTTTCTTTCTTTTTCAAATGACACATTGCCTTAACTCATTTCATAGCAAAGAAAAAGGACAGTCCATTTTAAGCCAATAACCATAGGTCTTTTCCCTTTTTCCCAGGCAGTGGTTATCATGGGTGTGGTGCTGCAAGGGGCCAACCTGTATGGCTACGTCAAGTGTAAAGTGGGCAGCAGAAAGAACCTCACCAGCATGGCTACCTCTTATCTTGGAAAGCAGTTTTTAAGACAAGTAAGTGTTTCTGGGTGTGAGGGTCATTTTGATATGGTTGGTGACTGTCGTAATGATTTCTCACTTGTAGACTTTAATTTTTATGAAATAACTCTTCAACAAATGTTTTAGGAACATAGTTATTTAAATATGAGGTGATGATGAAGTTGTTCTGATTACTCTTTGGAGGCTTTAAAATATTCCAGAAATGTATTGTTACTGTCTAAAATTATTTTAAAACTATGAGGGTTGAACTCATCAATTATCACTTTTTAAAAAAATTACCTAAGTTCAGTTGCTTTCATTGAATTATGATAGCTCTAAATGAACAGTTTTGAAGAATGTTTATTGTATGGTCTTGGAGTTTATAGCAAGAACAAGTTGGAACATAAGACCATATCATTAAAAGAAGATTGTTTTAAAGTATGCAGAGGTTCCCTCCTCATCCAAACAAAGATTTGAGTACCCAGCAGGAGGGTTTAAGTTAGGGCTTTCAGTGGGATAAGCAGTCTTCTTGGGTAAGTAGCATACTGGTTAAATCTCTTGGGAAAATTGGTGAGGTCTTTATCTGAGCAGTACCTCACATTTGTGTAGTGCAGTCGGTGGGGCAGATGGTAGGGTGTGAGACAGTGGTTCTCAAGTTTAAGTGTGCATCAAATTCCCTGGAGGGCTAAAGCCTCGTGTGCTAGGCCCCACCCTCAGCATTCCCTCCATCTGGGGCAGGAAGCTCATAATTTGCATTTCTGACAAGTTCCCAGGTGTTGTGGATACTGCTGATCCAGGCATTACCCTTTAGATAACCAAAGCCCCAAGAGAGTGTGACTTCCTCAAGAACAGGGCTTCTTCACCTTTTTTGTTCCTTGGACCCCTTACTGAGTCCACACTATACTGTGTATTATTTAATAAATATATCATACCCGCACCAACACAACCCCACAAGAATAATGTTTTTTTTTGAATTGCAATTCAAGCTCATGAACCCCTTGTTTAGAACCCAACCCCTTTACAAGAATATACAGCTAATAAATGGTGCAAAGCTAGGGCTTGAACTCAGCTCTCCTCACTTGAAATTCGTAGTACTTTCCATTTCACTGTACTGTTTCTCTTATATAAAGATATGAGATAGAGAAAACAAATTGTCTTGGGGGACATGACTCTCATCCTACAGGTGTTTTGCATGGTCCCAGTAAACCTCTCCTGTGGTCTACCCTGTGGTAGTTATCATTTGTGCTGTCATAGGTTTTTTTTTTTTTTTTTTTTAGGATTTTCAGTGGTTCTGCAGGGGGAGGGACATTGAATTCAGTTGAAGTGAGACCTGGGTAGGGTTAATGGACTTGCATGGCACCTGGAGATGCACTGCAGAAATGGAACATCCTGGACATTTGGGGGGAGGCTGGTACCTCTCCAGCATGTCCTCTTTTAATGTAATTGGGCCTTTGAATGTAAGGTAATTTAGTAGTTAGATCTGTTTACAAATATGGCAGTTTCCTAGGCCTAGTGCTTTGGAGTACATGGTGTGTTAAGTGCAATAACTTTAATATTAAGGAGATTTTTTTCTTTTGCAGAACTTGGAAAATGATCAGACTTCCTGAAGAGAGACAAAGCATATGTGCTCTGTTACATTGGGGAACAATTGAAGAGATCCTTCATGCTGAAACGTTTAGAGCTTAGCGCATCTTAGAAAGAGAAGGCTTGAGTTTGTTTCTCCATTGAAAATGTTTATTTAAAAAAAAGGAAAAATAGTTTTCATATCAGTTTTTTCTTTCTAGCACTTAAGGCTTGAAGGTATAGTATCACTAGAAACATTGTCATAATTTATTTCATGATATACTTATGAAATAGTCTTGTAATTTACATATATGTCTCTACATAGTCTCTTAATTACCATACATCCCAAATTAATGAAAGCATTTGCATTCATACACGAGTAATGGAGATGTTTGCATTTTGATCTCTAAATTTTGTAGATGTTCTTAGTCTCATCTCAAAGCTCTATGTATTTACATATTATTTCTGTAGATTATTTTCAGAAGAAAGTTTTCTTTCCACAGTAAGAGTAAGAAATAATTGTTAATTTTAAAATTTACTGTGTACTCTATGATGAAACATCTTATCCTAGATGTACACAAGCAAGTAAAAGCCTAATTATTTTGTTTATTTTTATTTGTAAAAGGTCATGTACTTAAGGCCCAGTTAATACAAGCAGGATCTTCATAGTTTATATTTAAGCAATACCTAGAGATTGTTGCTGCTTTATTTATTATGTGGAAAGGATAGCCAGATTTTTCTTTGGAACTTCTTGGATGCTCCCCAGTGGTCCTTGGCCTAATGAGATCTGTCTTTTACCACTAAAAGAGTATTATTCTTATGTCGTAGTGAGAATAATAATTTAAATACTTGGCATAATGAATGCCTGAAAGACATTTTATTTTGTGAATCTTTTCTTTCTATTATGAGGATATTGTAAATCATACATTTGTATTAATGGTATTTCTTAAAGCAATATATGTAAACTAAACCAATCTACAAACTATTATAGGAATCTGTAAATTTTGTTGTAGGTACTGTAAATTTTGTTCAAGTCTTTTAATCAGCAGATTCTTTTGTGAATGTATTTATACATTGTTAAAAAATTTTAAGAGATGTGTTTACTTCAATGAGTGTCTTTATTGGAGTGATAGCCTTGAAGGTGCCTAACTTTATATTTGTATAAAACTCTACTGTTTACAAAGCCCTTTGACATATGTAATCTCATTTAACCCTCACAACAAACCTGTGATATGCGATCACTGTTTATAGATGACAAAAGCGAACGTCGGATTATTGAGTGTTGCCCAAGGAAACACAGGTTACAAGAATATCTGCCAAGATGTGTGTCTGTTTTTAGAGAAATATTTGTATCTAAATCTTTTCCTTTCTTAGGAAATAATCATTAATTTTACAATTTACTACGTACTATGCTTGCTTGCTATTTTACTTATATTCAGCTATTCCATCCAGTCAGAGAAGTTGATACAGCACTATACACATTTTTATTTAATGTGAAAGATCTAAATCTTTAGGGTTGCGAATATACCAGGGGATATATTGGTATAGTTCTTAAGTTAACTATATTAACTTAATATTTGTGTATTTGAACCTACAATCCTAAACCAAATATGAATTGTATTTTGGAATATGCATGTGGCAGGATCTACCACTTCTTCCCCAATCTCCCTTTTCCTTTTCTGTAGTAATATTATCGGAGACAGGACAACCTGGAAAAAAGGCAGCTTTTCCTGGATTCCTTGCTGCATCTGTGTGTGGCCGGGCGACTAAGTTCTGACTCATGGATACACTTCCAGGAAGTTTCCTTAAATAAAGGGGTCCTTACCCTCTCCTCCCCCTTTCTCCTTGTTAGCTGAAATGTAGACTTAATAGCTGGAGACTGAGCAGCCATCTTGGGTCATGGGGTGGAAGTCTGATTTTGTGAGTGGCAGAGAGATAAGATAGAGATTGTCTGAGTTCCATCTGGGGCATGTAGCAGCCCCGAACTGCCTGTCTGAATTTCTTATTGAGAGAAACTAACTTCTTTTACAGGTGTTACTATTTTGGTGTTTCTGTTGCTCATAGCCTACCTGATCAAGACAATGTGGGTTTTTGTTTGTTTGTTTTTAAGATTTGTTTACTTATTTATTTATCCCTGCTTCCCTCGTTGTTTTGCGCTCGCTGTCTACTCTATGTGTTCTGTGCCTGCTTGTCTTCTCTTTAGGCAGCACCGGGAACCGATCCTGGGACCTTCTGGAGTGGAAGAGAGGCGCTCAATCTCTTGCTCCCTGGTCTGCTGCATCTCTTATTATCTCTCCCCTGTGTCTTTGTTGCGTCATCTTGCTGCACCAGCTCTCTGTGCAGGCCAGCACTCTTGCGTGGGCCAGCACTCTGGGTGGGCTAGCTCTCAACTTGGGCCTGCCGGCTTGCTGCGCGGGCCAGCTTGCCTTCACCAGGAGGCCCCAGGAAATGAACCCTGGACCTCCTATATGGTGGACAGAAGCCTAATCGCTTGAGCCACATCTGTTTCTCAGATAATGCATTTTTAGCATCACCCATAATTATTTCCATTAGTACAGCATTTGAGATGCAATGATTCAGCAAATACATTTTTGAAGTCTGGGTTCCTTTTTCTCTATGGTAATTAAGCTACTATTAGAGGTGCTAATAGTACCTCTGGAGCCCACTGCTCCAGATTCTGTTGCTTCAAAACAAATCACTCCCAAACTCAGTGGCATAAAACAACCACAAATAAAACACTCACAAATTCTGTGGGACAAAAAGTGGGATGGAGTTTGCCCCTGCTACACCGTATTTGGGGGCTCAGCAGGGAAGATGTGAAGGCTGGGACATGGGTCATCTATGGTATCTTCAGCCATGTGTCCGGACTTGGCTGTTGGCTGTTACCCGGCACAGCAGCTAGGCTGGTTGTGATCTTGTCTGGTTGGCCAGTTTGGGCTTCACAGCCTGGTGGCTGGGTTCTCAGAGTGAACGTCCCTAGAGAGCAGGGTGGAAGGGCATTTCGGTTTTCTCATCTAGTCTCAGAATTCAGACAGTATCCCTTCTGCCATACTCTCTTGATTGAAGAGGTCACAGAGTCCACCCAGGCTTAAGGGAACAGGACTTAGACCCCACTGCATGATACATCTTAAGTGTCTAAGCTCTTGTTTGTAAGAAGAGTACGTGGGATGGGAGATGTTGCAGCCATCTTTGGAAAATGATATCTGTCACACTTAAGTCATTTTATCAAGGCTGAAAAGTCACTTGGTAAAGACTGAGGATAGGTAAGTGTTTATTTTCCCTTTTCCATTCCCTGGGTCAGCCTTGGATACAGGTGAATTGACCAAGTGCTGTAATTAAAATGAAGTCAACATCACATTCTCCAGCCCCAGAATTGTTAAGCTTTGACACCTCTTGAGTAAACAGGTGTTGGTGAGGGCATGTAGAGTGATGGATGCTAATTCCACATGGTGCACTGTGATCCTTTAAATGTGTATAGCTCTTGAAGTTCTTTCATATATATATTATCTCCTTTGCTTCTCCCCATAACCTCAAGAGTGAGGGAGGCCCATTATCATTAGCCTCATGTTGCAGATGCACAACTAAGGTAAAATGATTTACTGAGGGTTGCTTGTAGCAAAGATAGCACTCACCAAATACTCAGTTTACTGGAGCTGTATGACTGAAATGTGCGTGAAAGCGATCAGTTTTCTCTCTGGGAAAATCTCGTGAGGTTCTCCAGTCTTCCCCCTTCCGGGCGACTAGTGGTGCTGGAGATGGTGGATCCTCAGCCAGTCTTGGTCCCTGACTGACTTGGAGAGAAGAATCCCCTCCCTTCCCCCTCCTATTGCACATGCAGCATAGATGAGAAATAAACTGTTGGTGTTTTAAGTCACTTGATTTCCTAACATTTGTTTCCATGACATGACACACCATAATAGCCTATTCTAACTAATATAGTTGTACAACTAAGAAGTGATACTCAAAACTTTTTAAGTCCTAACTCAGCAATCTTCCTAAAGATTGAAGCTATTTCCTTTTAAAAGGAAGGAAATTGAGTTCCTTGTCATTTAGAGCAGGGTTGCAAGCTATCTGGACCAGATAGAGACTGAATGGATAAGGTTGCCCAGGTGAAAACTGTTCAATAGAGTCCACATCCCATCTAAAGGGACCAGAGCTGCATACCTACAGCCATTTGTTAAGCAGGAATGCTTTCCCTGTGTTGCTAGTCTTCCAGTGTTTAAAGAGAGATAGGAAATCAGGATGGTTATATGAAAACTGATATTTAAATTTGTGTAAATTAACTTTAAAAGACATAATACATACACAAAGCCCAATGAAATGTTTGTAGGTCAGCTGTGGCTAACCTTTGCCCTTTTTAAAATAAACTAGTGGAACTTTTTTTCTAGTAAATTCTTGTGTCAAAGCCTAGTATCTGCAATAAATAAAGCAGAACTTCTCTAGTGGAGGCAGGATTGGGAGTTCCAGAACCATCCACTCAGCTCAGACCACCAGTTTCCAAGAGCAACAGTTTGAAAACCACTGCCAAGAAAACGAACCCAAAGTCTATTTTTGGTTTAAAGAATGCATTCTAAAATTCTATGTAAAATGTACTTTGTAAAAGGAGGAAAGATCTTAAAACCTTTATGTTGTCTTAAGAAAGGAAGCATACCAGCTCCTCAAGAAGTCATAATTTAGTGCCAGAAAGAAATTTAATTTCATATTGCTTTTTTCCAATAGGTTTAATGTTTTTAACAATATTAAAACACTCATGGTCAGAAAATCAAGTAGTATAGAAGGGCTTACAAAGAAAAGCAATAGTTTCCTATCCCACTTTAATTCTGTTCAAACATTTTCAACTGCTTCTGTTTTTATATTTTTGGATCATTACTGCTATACCTCTAAATAATGTGCTTATAGTTTTTTGTTTTGTTTTTTCTTTTTTCTTATCAACTTTATTAAAAAACTCTTGATTCCCATATAGTTAGAACAGTTGTTTGTTCAGTTGATTGTAATGTTAAAGACTTTACATAAACCTGTTTTTTTATTTTCTTAGTTATATGTTGTACCTGTTGATGTCCTCTATTAGTTAGGAATGTGTTCAACTGCAAATAACAGAAAGTCCTGCAAATACTAGTGATATAAACAAAAAAAAATTTTTTTCCCCTTTCACATAATTAGTCTGGAAGTAGAAGACAACTGCTGGATTCCTTATATTGATTCTACTCAACGCTTTCATCTAATATCCTGTTGCTCCATTATCCTTGGAAAACTGGATTTTGTTCCCATGCTCGTTAGCCTCATTGTCACAAGATGGCTGCCACAGTGAAAGATGACATCTCTCTTTAAGGAAAGAAGGAAGAGGGAAGACCTAGGTGCATCTGTTTCCTTTTTTTTTTTTTTTTTTTACCAGTAAAGCAAAAGCTTTGTCAGAAATCACAAGAGACTTTTGCTTCTACTTTTATCTCATAGACCAAATTGATGTCACCTCGGTGTGAGAGAGCCTGGGAAAGCAGGTAATCAGGCATATTGCTGTCTTGAATAAAAGCAAGACTTTGTTATTGAAGAAGGGGGTAAGACATGCTTCTTTTGTGGGGCTTTTTATGCAGGAGACATCAGATGCTACAGCAACTGATGCTCTTGGCATCATTTCAACAACCAGTAAATAAATGGCCTTTTATCAGGCCAGTGTTTAACATTTGATGCAAAGTCATTGAAGCACAACTTAGTAAGATGGTTCTGTGAGAGTGTCGGCTGATGTATTCTAAGCAATATCTCCTGCCTTAATATGATTCAGGGTTTGGGTTTAGACTATCCTGAGGAGTGGTCTTCATGGGGATGGTGCCATTCCCCAGGGAAGCTGTTTTTGAAATTTGCAGTGGTGGTTTGGTAACACCATGCTGGGTGGGAGCGTCTAGTATTCAGTAGGTGGAGACAAGGGAAGCTAGATGCCTGTAGATTCAGATGGATTCTGTACAACAGAGTTATTCTGTCTCTCATAACTTCTAAATATCCCACTGAATATTTATATGTGAAAATCCCCATTACAATGGAAAAGAACAAGCAGTCCCTGACAGCTGTCAGCTGGGAGCTGGCCTGGTCCTAACAGCAAGGCTATGGTGTTCTGTAAGAAAAACAAAACCAAAAAACCCACACCAGTTTTACAGAAAATTAACATCTGACAAAGCCACTCTGACCATGGTGGGGTGAGACAAAAACAAGGAGCATTCCATAATCATGTAGGCGCATAGAAATAAGAATACTGAATAAGAAATAAATACAGGGGCTTCTTTGGGATTTGGAGGTTGTCCTGAGTACAATTGTGGCAACGGATATAGGCCATTTTAAATCAGCACACACCACTCAGAACTGTGTGGGAGAGAGTGTGGTCTACGATGTGAACTGTGGTCCATGGTTGGTGGCAAGGCCCCAGGATGTGTAAGTCCATTGAGGGTGGTGGGCCACACTTGTGGGAGATGTTTGTGTGGGATGTGGTGGGAGGTATGGGAGGTGGGCAACATGGGAATCCCAGGGGGTTCTGTGTAATATTTTTGGTAATCTAAGCACCTCTTAAAATATATTTATATATATATATATTAAAAAAAAAAAAAAAGAATACTAGACAACCACAAAAAATGGCCAAACATCTCCCTCTCCTGATAAACATGAGTGACTGCTCATTTTAGATTTAAGCAGTCACTAATGGCAGCTGCAGCTCCTTTCTGTTCCTCCTACCCCCTAGATAAAAATTATTAAGATCTGCACTCATGGAGCTGCTGCTGCTTTCTGAAAGCACCCTGTCTGGAGAATAAAACCATGTTTCGTGGAGTCCTTGAAATCCCCTAACACAAGCCCAAATCCTACATAAATTTCCCCTAACACCTTCATACTGAGATACCTGCCAGTTACCAAGGGTCTATGTTCTCCCTTGTGCAAAAAGCATTAAACCCAACTTGATGTAAACATTGGTTGGCTCTTCGTGGTCTCTGGCTGGTGGGTACCAACAATAATTATCTGAGCCTAGACTACAAGTCCATTTTACATATAAAAATCAGATTTTTTTTTTCCATATTTACAATACTTGACTTATCCAGAAATGTGACTACTAGCACTCTACTCAGGTTTTTGCTGTTTTGTAAACTCCGGTCACTTGTGATATTGCGCTTGGCATTTGAGTTGCCACGTCAGAGTCCCTGCAATCATCTCCATTTGTTCTAGCTACATTCACAAGCATCTGACTACTTCTCCCTCTCCTGACAAACATGAGTGATACTTCTTTACTAATGGTAATATTTGTATTTTCATATTGAAGTTCAGTGCTATAAGTTGCTTTACTTTGATTTCTCCTTTGTATTATAAACAGACATGTTGATTTTTAGAACAGTGATGCCTGAGGCAAATTATATTGTCTATGAATCTATTAGGTTTATTTTTTTTAGATTATTAAAAAGGGTGTTTAAATATATATGTATAAAAGATGGTGTGGGCCTGAGGGAGGGAAGACCATTAGTTTGCAGTCTTTGATGGACAGTTTGTCCCTACACCCTCATCTCTTAGTTGGAGCTGGAGAGTGGAAAGCTTTGAGTTTATACTTTGGTGTTCTAGTGCTCTATATTACTTACTGAAGGTGGATACCATAAGCTTTGGAAACAAGCACTAACATTCTATGAAATTTTAAAAGCCAAACCAATTTTCTCATTTGGATGGGATATCAAATGTAGGAATGTCTAGGTGAATCAAGTATATGCTGTCTGCATTAATGGGAAATCCTATGTACCAACTTTATTTTAAAAAAGTCCTTGGAGAAGCACTTCCTGAATGGTAGAGTAAGGGTCTTCAAAAATCCACTCTTCATAAAAGTGACAAGAACACTGGCAAAATCGCAAATTAACTTTTTAGAACTAACCAAAGGCTAGCAATGATCTGAAGAGCATGTATTCAAGAAAAATGGTTAAATCTTGGTAAGAATAATTAGTTTTGCAGTGTTTTAATGGCATCACATACAAGGGATACTCAATAAAATTAACAGCTGATTTCTAATCAGAAACCATGGAGGCTAGAAGGCAGCGGGGACGATATATTCAAAGTGCTGAAAGAAAAGGACTGTCAGGCAAGAATTCTTTATACAGCAAACTGTCCTTTGATATGAAGGAGAAATTAAGATAAAAACTGAGCAAATACATCACTGGCAGACCTGCCCTACAAAAAGTACTATGGGAAGTTCTTCAGGCTGAAATTAAAGAATATTAAATAGTAATTCAAATCCACATGAAGAAATAAAGAGCAATGATAAAGGTAACTACATTTATAAACATAAAAATAAATGTATTTTTGTTTGTAACTCTTTTATCTGATTTAAAAGTCAACTACAGGAGAGTGGATGTAGCTCAAGTGGTTGAGCGCCTGCTTCCCATGTGCGAGGTCCTGGGTTCGATCCCTGGTACCTCCTAAAAACAAACAAACCCAACTCTCATTGGGGAGCAGATATAGCTCAGTGGTTGAGCGCCTCCTTCCCATGTACTAGGTCCCAGATTTGATCCCTGGTACCTTCTAAAGAAAAAAAAAAAAAAAAAAAAAAATCAACTACATGAGGCAACACTTACGAAACTATATTGATGGGCTTGTAATGTATAAAGATGTAATTTGTATGACAATAGCAAAAAAGGAGAGAAGAATGGACAGAACTATATTGGAGCAAAGTTTCTCTAATTGTTGAAATTAAATTGGTAGTAAAATGAACTAGATTGTTTTAACATGTTAATTGTAATCTCAAGGGAAGCCACTAAAAATATAATTCTTAAATATATAGTAAACAGCAAAACAAAATGATACACTAGAAAATATCTTAAAAAATATACACAAAAGGAAATGAGAAGTGAATTAAAGTGGTACACCACACACACACAACACACACAAAAGAAGACAATAATGGAGGAATTGAACAAGACAAGACATAGAACAGAAATAGCAAAATGGCAGGTGCAAGTCACACTTTATCAGTAATTACATTAAAAGTAAATTAAACCCTCCAGTCAAAGGCAGAGATTGGTAGAGTTGAAAAAACATGATTCAACTATATGCTATCTCCAAGAGATGCACTTTAGATTCAAAGATACAAATATGTTAAAAAGAAGGAGAAAAAGGAGGAAAGAGATGGGGAAGGGGAGGAAGATAAGGGAGAAAACTGTGTTCTGGAGAGAAGCCCAAGAGCATGGCTGGAATATCTGCTAGAGAGATTGGCACGTGACTTCTGGACCCCATTGACCATCTCAGCAGAAGTCAGGAATAGAGATGGAGTTATCCAGGAAGAAATCTGTAGAAAACCTTCATGTGTAATGGCATGGATCCCTTGACATATGTGGAAGACCCACAAGGGTTTTGAGGCAGTTACAACACCAAAAACATTGCCAGCTTGGACTGAAGGGGACAGAAATGGGATGAAATGAAGGAAGGGTTTTGAACTTTGGGATTTTATAGGCAGGAAACAGGCTGATAGAGCTACTTAGCTGTGAACATATGTTATCCTTCAAGAAAGTGAAGACTGACTCTGAGGACAACTCAGAGGCTGGTGGGTCTGCTGCTACCACCACAGGTCCAGAGGGTGTGGGTCCAGGGGGTGGGACTGCCCCCTGGGTTCCAGAGGACAAGGTCACCTCCTTGAGCCAGAGGACAGAGCACTGAACCACAGAGGATAACTCTGAGGCCTTGAAACCTAATGGAATTTGTCTTGCTGGTTTGTGAACTTGATTCAGACCAATAACTCCTTTATTGCTTCCATTTTCTTCCTTTCAGAATGGGAATGTCCATCCCATGTCTGTCCCACCATTTTATTTTGTAAACTGATAACTTGAGTGGACAGAGAGAAATTTTGACCTAGAATGTGCCATATCCAGAATTTCACCCATCCCTGATTTAGATGGTGAGATCTGGGACTTTTTATCTTTTTATGTTGATATTTAAATGAGATTTGGGGCTTCAAGTTGATGCTGGAATGGGTTAAGACTTTTGGGGATGATGGGATGGGGTAAACATAATTTGAATGTGGGACAGATGTGAATTTTGGGTGGCCAGAGGGCATACTCTCCTGGGTTGAATACTGTCCCCCCAAAATTCATGTCCCCCTAGAATCTCAGAATGTGACCTTCTTTCAAATAGGATCTTTGCCAATGAAATTAGTTAACATGAGGTCACTGTGGACTAGGTTGGACCCTATTATCTAATTACTTGTATTCTTATGCAGAGACACACAAGCACAGAGGGAAGACAGCCACGTGGCGAAGGAGACAGAGTTTGGAGTGATGCTGATGCAAGCCAAGGATTTCCAGCAATCACCAGAAACTAGGAAGAGGAAAGGAAGGATTCTTCCCTAGACACTTCAGAGGGAGCATGGCCTTCCTGAGTTTGATTTCAGACTTTGTACCTCCAGAAATGTGACAGAATAAATTCCTGTTATTTTAAGCCACCTACTTTGTGGTAATTTGTTACTGCATCCCAAGAATTTGTTACTAGAGATAAAGAAGGACATTTTATAATGACAAAAGGATCAAATCGTCAGGAAGATATAACAATTATAAACATATATGCACCTGGCAATGGACTCCCAAAAGACATGAAGCAAAAGCTAACAGAATTAGAGGGAGAAACAGTTCAACAATTATTAATGATTTATTATAATAATTGTTAATGATTAAATGAGATAATCCATGTAAGATACTCAGCATCATGCCAGGCATATGGTAACTGTGGTAGATTGAATTATGTCCCTCCCCTCAGAAGACGTGTTCTTAATCCATGTTCCCGTGGTGTGAATTTATTTCTAAATAGGAGCTTTTGAATTTATTATTTTCAGTTAAAGTGTGGCCTACCCGAATGACAGTGGGTCTTAATCTATATTACTGTAGGCCTTGTAAAGAGAAGAAACTGGAGCCAGATGTCAGAGAAGGTCACACAAAGCAGCTGGAAGTGAGCGGAAAGCAGAAGAGCAGACACAAGGAGGTGGGATCACCTTGTGATGGGAAGCCGAGATGAGAGTCAAGGAACTCTTGTCAGAGTGCTACAGACTTTGAGGAGAAAGCATGGCCTTGCTGGTACCTTGACTTTGGGCTTCTAGCCTCCAGACTGTGAGACAGTAAATTCCTGTTGTTAAGCCAATCCATTGTGTGATATTTACCATAGCAACCTGGCAAACTAAGGCACTGCTGTTAAGAACTTAGCTAAGGGTACAGAAATCAGGAAATCTAACCCGTAGCTCTGTGACTCCTCTTTAATTCAGGTTCCCATTTAAGATAAGGCACGGATAGTCCAAATGGTATAAAGCAGTCAGTTATATGAAAGAATTCTGATTTTATCTTATTTATTTTTTAGTTTGATTAAACAAGTTGTAGAGATCATAAGATTGTGAGCTGATAACTTGCTAACTCATTTCTAACTTATTTACAATTTAATTATATGCTGTCATTTGTTGGCAAGTGAAAAAGTTTAGCAAAAAAGTGGTTGTTGAAATCTAACAATGCTGTGGCTCAGTCGTCATATATTTAAACATTTCTTCTAGGATGTTGCCTTTATCAATCTGCATGACCCAGTTCTCCACCCCTCCTTTTTTTTGGTTTATAATTGCCCATAGTCCACTAGATGGCACTACATCAACACAAGATGTAAATGAAGCGGCTGTGTACTGTAACCCTCTATTTACTTGTTTTAATGGGAAATGATGGCTTTTCTTGAAAATTATTATGAGATAGGACTAAATTCAGATCTCTCATTATATAATTAAGATCAGTGCTAATGAATGAGTAGATGCTGAATGAATAAGTACAAAAATATATTCATCACCTACCATTAGCAGACACCAAGACACAAAGAAAAATAGGAATTGTATGTGACCCATGTCTGCCTTCTAGATCTCTCCAAATTCCTCCATTTAACAAATGAGAAAACTAAGGGCCGGCGGTTCAGTGGCTTTCCCAAGGTAACACAAGTAGACAGAGGTGAAGCCAGTACTTGTCAATATTGGGAGAAAATGATGAGTTTGAATTTAAAATGTGTTGGGTCACATCCAAGTAGCAGAATTTAATGGAAACCTGGAACTCAGCCTTAGGGTTGGGTAAAAGGCATAAATTTAAGAAGCATCTCTGTAGACTAGAGTTGAAGCTTTAACAATGTATGGATTGTCTATGGCTGAGAGGGTCTGTAAAAACCAAAAACAAACAGCTGAAGTGTCCCAAGAAACAAGGTGATGTCTCGAATTAAGGACACACACTCTAAGGTACATAGACCTGAGTTTAATCCTGGCAGGACACTTATTATTTGTGTGTCCATGGACAATTTACTAAACCTCTTTGACCCTTTGCAACAGCTCTATGAGGCAGATACCAAATCCCCATTTTAGAGGAAAGACAATCCAAGAGAATGTAAGAGTTGGCCTAAGGTTATGGTGCAGTTAGTACACAATGGAACCAGAATCCATATTTGGACAACCTGACTTAGGCCTTCACTGCTAAGCACCGTCTACAATGCCTCCCCATCATAGCACTTAGGATGCTGCCTGGTAATTACCTGTATATGTAAGTTACCTGGTAATTACCTGTGTATGTAAGTGCCAATAAGCTCTATGATAGCAGGGAACCTTTATATTCCCAGGGCTGGACCCATGCCAGCACCTGGTGGCTCTCAATAAATATATTTTTTTGTGTGTGTACACACTCTGACAGCCTAGCTGAGAGTAAATGTGTGCATCCTGGACTAGGCTACAGACTTCTGGTTGCTTGACTTACATATTACTTTCTTTGGGTTTCCTTGGATGGAGTAGCAGGAGAACTGATTCCAAAGCAGAAGGTAGATAAACCTACTTGGAGATCCAACCTGGCCAGTGCAGGTTGTTTTCTTTTTCAGAAGACAAAGCAACTGGCAGTCATTGCAAGCTGGGACCATTAGTGGGTCTGAATGGTGTGGTCCTTGTAAGGCTACCATGCGTATGATATCTGTTTTTAGGTTTGCAGCTGGCACCTGTTTCCAACTCTCGGTGATATGTGCAACTTTGTCTCTTGGAATGAAGACACAAAGATTTTCAAGCAGCAAAACCTGCCAATGTTAGGTAACTGCAAATAATTATGGACCTATGATTTCCCATAACCACTGAAAAACCAGCCCAATGAGCATCCCTCTGAGGCATGGGAGCCTTCTGAGAAAACAGAGAGACAGGGTAGTGGATGTCACCCAGATGTTGGAAGCATCTACCAAATAGGAGGTGATCAACCCAAGCGTGGTCCCCTCTGGGGAGCCTTCTTGGGCTTCTGATTTCATACCTCCCTCCACTCCAAAGAGCAGCAAAGGAGTCACTTCCTACTTGATTCAGAATTTCAGCATCTCTTGGGAAACTTGCTCATCTTTTCCTCTGTCTGGGATCACACCATACTTCCTCCTAGAATCCTGTCTTTCATCCCCTTTCTTAGATATATATACAAGAATAACCTGGCAACAACCAAACACTCAACTCTATACCTAGTACCTACAACAGAGCTGGACCTGTGGCAGAGGCTCAAGGACTGCTTAATAAAACAGGAGAAGCTCATGTCCAGAGTGCATGGCAAGGGTTGGGAGCAAAATGCATATCATAATGAATTGTGATATTTTAAAGCTCCTCTAATAGAGGATGTAAAATGAGCCTAGGAAACATAAAAGCAAGGGAATACTAATTTCCGTGAAGTCTTTTCCAACTCCAGGAACAAAGTGGCAAAAGGGCATTCCAAGTCAAGGTGATGAATTGTGCAAAGGGTGCACCAAGGAGACCACATACATGTATGCACTCACGCACACACATGCACACCGCCTCCCCCCAACACATACACAAGGTGCTTGGCTGTTCTCCAAATGTGCCATGCTTTCTTCAGCAGTGCTTTATGATCGTCAGTATGTATAGCCCTTCTTTATATATTCTGGACATTTACCCTTTGTCTGTTACCTGCTCTGAAAATATCTTCTCCCAATCTATAACTTTTCTTTTAACTTTGTTTCCCAATCTATAACTTTTCTTTTATATCTTCTCCCAATCTATAACTTTTCTTTTAACTTTGTTTTTGGTGTCATTTGATTTATACATAAGATGTTTTTTGTGTGTTTTCTTTTCTTTTTTTACTGTAGCCAAAATTCCCAACATTTTCTTTTGTGGCTTGGCTTTTCTGTATTTATTTAAAACACTTTCCTTTTGTAGTGTAATAGGGGTATTCTATATTTTCTTTTAAAATTATAAAGCTTTGCTTTTTTTAATTTACCTTTTAAAATAATCTAGAATTAATTTTGATGTATAGTGTGAGGTAGGGATTTCACTTTGTCTTTTCCCACATAGCCAATTGTCCCAGCACCTCCTACTGAATAGTTCACACTTTTCTCACTGATTTGTAATGCCACTTTTGTCAAATACCCAGTTTCCAATACGCTTAGGTCTACTTTTCTTATTTATTTAGAGGGGTACTTCATATATTCTGGATTCTAAGCCTTTGCCATTAATATATACTGCAGACATCTTGTCTCTTCTTGAACTTTTGATGAAGAGAAGCTTTTAATTCTAATGTTGAAATTATCAATCTTTTATAGTTTCTTTTTTATGTGTCATATTTGGGAATCCCTTTTCTACCCTAAAGATATAAAGATATATTCCTATATTGTCTTCTGAAAGTTTCATAATGTTGTCTTTTATATTTAGTTCTTTAAGCCACCTGGAATTGATTGTGTGTGTATGTGTGTGTGTATGATGTGAGGAGATACCTGTAATATATTGAATTGTTTGTTCACAGGTCTTCTTTTCCTCCTTGTCCTTGCTATGGTTCATTGTGGGCGGAGTATACTCCCCTCCTCACTGTCTTTGAGTTTGACCATGTGACTTGCTTTGGTGAATGGAGTGCCTGCAGATATAATGTATGCCCCGGGAAAAGAGACGAGCCATTCGCCTGACAGTTCACAGGTGGCCTTATGGAGAGAAGCAAAGCCTAGAGAGCCTCATAGTCTACAGCTGACCTTGTGGAGGAAACAGAGTAGCTAAGCCCGGAAAGAAATGGAGCCCCGGGAGAAGAGGAACCCAAGAAGTCTGAACCCTGGCAAATATCGGCAGCTGTCTTGTTCCAACAAGTGGCAATGGACTTTGGTGAGGGAAGAAACTTATGCTTTATGGCCTGGTAACTGTAAGCTTCTACCCCAGATAAATACCCTTTATAAAAACCAATTGTTGCTGGTATTTTGTATCAGCACCCCTTTGCCTGACTAATACACACACTATAGGATTTTTTGTAGATATTTTGAGGTTTTTATAGAGACAATCACACCATCTGCAAACAAAGGCAAATTATTTCTTCCTTTCCAATCTTTATATTGTTCATCTATTTATACTTTCTTACCCTGGCTAGGAGCTTGCCAGGTGGAAAAAAAAGTGGTGCTATGATAAGAAGAAGCCTTGCTTATTCCCAGAATTGCTTTAAACAATTTTACAATTAAATATGATATTTGCTGTAGGATTTTTGTGGATGCCATTTATCTAGATAAATAACGTCCTATCCCTAGTTTGCTGAGAACTTTTGTCATGAATGGGTATTGAAGGCAACCAAATGCTTTTTCTACATTCATTGTGAAAGTCATTTTATTTTTCTCTTTAAACTATTATTGTGAGGACTTACACTAAATAATTTTCTAATATTAAACCAACCTTACACTCATAGGATAAATACAAAATTTTCACAATGTCTTATAATTTTATATATACCTGCATTGGATTTGCTTCTATTTTTTTTAAAAGTATCTTTCATTTATGTTTATGAGTGATATTGACCTGAAAATTTTCTTTATCAAACTGTATTGTCATGTTTTGATCTCGAAGATATGATTGCCTCGTAAATTGAGTGGGCAGGCAGGCATTCCCTCTTTCTGCATCATACATTTGTTTGTGTAGACTGGAAATACTGTTCCTTTAATGATTGGTAATACTGCCGGGAGCAACTTTTTGTGGGAAGGTACCAAGGTTCTGTTAGCTTCATAAAATGAGTTGGAGAGTACGCCTTTTTTTTCTTTTCTCTGGTGCAATTTGTAAAATGTGGCTTATCTGTTCCTTCAATGTCTGGTAGAACCTGCTTGTAAAACTTTAAGCATGGTGATTGTATGTATGTGTGTGTGTATCAAATTCCTGGCTCAATTTCTTTTATTAGTATTGCTCTCTTTGGGTTTTCTATTTTTCTTGATTCTGTTTTGGTGACTTCTTTTTTTAGAGAAAATTGCCTTTTGCATAATTTTGAAACATGGGAATGGAAGGCTGATCAGAGTGGATTTAGAAAGATCTTTTGGCCAGCTAAAATCACAGTGACATTTCCATTTAAAGTTCAACATATTACGTATGTGTTTAAGAGGTAGGGACTTATTGGAAAAGATTTGTGTCTTACTTGGTTCTTCTCTCTAAGTATTTAGGTGTACCTTTCCTGATGTTGTGGGGCCTGATCATTTTTAACCTCTCTAACCTCTTTGAGTTTGGTTTTCTCATCTGAAAAATAGGATAATAATACCTACTTCACAGACTGGTGAGGATTAAGTGAAAATGTATGTGTGCCTGGCACATTGTAATGCTTTATAGTAATACATAGACATAGCTACAGACATAAAAGGACCTTTGGGTTGCTCCTCAGATAGGCATTCTTACACATCACTTGTGGGACTGTAATTTGGAAAAGTCTTTTAAAAAACTTGGGAATAACTTTCAAAATTATAAATGTGGAAAAAATATATGTGTGAGGACTTCCATTTCCAGACATGATGTGGTAACAAGGATTGGACTTCACCTCCCTCTGTAAACAACTAGAAAGCTGGACAAAATACATCAAATAGCCTTTTTTCCAGACACTGGACAACAGACGATTCAAGATTGGGGTCCCTGTGAAAAGGGAAATAAATGAAGTGAGCCCTATAATTTTCTGGGCTTTCTGCCTGGAGGCAATTTCTGAAAACATGATTAGGGAGGAAGAAACCAAATAGAGCCTAGCAGCCTCTCTGAGCTGAAGAGATCAAAGATGATGCAAAAAAGGTCACCTAGGATAGATTAGGTGACCTGAAACCATGGCACATAGGCAACAGTTGAAAGTTCTGGGGCTGTTTAGGAGTTGGACAGATTCAGGGAGAACATGATAGCTGCCTTCAGATATTTGAAAGAATTGAGGAGGGGTTATTTTGTTTTGTATGGCCCTGGAAGGCAGAATTAAGACAGTTGGATGGAAATTAGAGGAAGAGGATGTTGGCTCAGCCCAAGAAAATTTTCTAGCAATTGTAGTTGATCAGACTTGACTGGGCTGCCTTGCTCTGCTGGGGTGATAAAGAGACTGAACAAGGATGCCAGGATGTTGCTAAAGGTATTCCTGCAGTGGACAAGAGACTGGGTTAAATGACATCCAAGCTGCCTTCCAAATTAAGGTTCAGTGGTTTTTATAGCTTGGCCTCTACAAGAGGCAGCTGACACTGATGGACTGTGTTTTTAAAGCAGGTTGAGAAAGCTAAGAGCCCCTGAAGACTCCTACTCCTTAAAAAAAATAGAGTATACAAGGTTTTAAGACAGAATAATTTTCCCCATGTTGCATTTATATTTTTATTTGATTGTTCACATCTGTGTGTCTTTTTTTTTTTGAGGGCAGGGCCCCTGTCCTATCATGTTTTTGTATTCTCCACAACCCCTAAACTATAAAATGTGGATACCAGATGCTCCCTCAATACCTGGGTGAATGCATAATAGTTTGGCTTGAAGAAGGGTTGTAATCATGCATCTGTGTGCTGCATCCCCCACCGTGCCACTCACAGACATGGCTTGTCAACCATGGAGCTCTTTCCAACCGGGCCCAGTCTTAGCTGTGGAAATCTTTGGAAAACACTAATCCTAGGCAATCTCTTCTAATTCATTTAGTATAGTACTGAAAGTGTTTGCTTTCCATGCTGGGGCTGAAGGAATGCTTAGGATTCTCTAAGGAACAGGAACAACCTGTCCTGGTCACAATCAGTGTGGTCTACCAGTTGTCTGGGAACCCAGCTGTCATCTGCTCTCCAGGTGAAGGAATTCTGTGGACATTGCTAGCATACCGATGGTTTGGCTGAGTGCCCAGGGGGACAGATCAGGCCGTTGAAGGCTAGGGATGCCTTCTGGATGATGCAAACAAAAGGTTTTGGAGCTTGGGTTTGTGATGTCAATAGAGAGCTGTGGGTTGCACCAGCTGAGATGGGAGCTGTGACACAATCACTTCTCTGAACTCTCTTATTTTGGGGAAGAACTTGATGCTAGAGGGGCCCCACATTCTTATTCTTAGTACTTGCTTGTGTGGGGGGGTGTCCTCTGTGAGAGCCTGGGTTTGTTTGTTTGTTTGTTTGTTTTTCCTTGATTGAGCCTTATTTTCAGCTTAATTTGTGGTACAGTGGAAAAAGAATGGGGAACATAGAGCTCAGCTCTGTGCTCACATCATGCCTCTGCCACTTACTGTTTGGGTGGCCACCAGCGTGTTCCTTACCTCCACTGGCCCTGGTTTCCTCCTCTGTAAGGGGGGGGCTGGCAGTATCCATTTCAAGTAGCCGTGGAGATTTAGTAAGACAGTCTAGGTCACTTGTCAAGCACACGGTAGATGTTAAAAATAATCAGCACTTACTTTAAAGTGGTTACAATGGCAAATCTTCAGTTGTGCATAGGTTTACTATAAGAAAAAGTTAAAAAATGATTTTTTTTTTAATTACATGAAAAAACAAATAGTCCACTGTGAGCCTACCTTGCCTCTACACTCTTTTCATATGGGAACTCATTTAATTTTTTTAAAACAACCTTTTGAGGTAAGTTATCATACCCACTTTGTAAGAAGAAGAAACTGAGGCATGGGGAGGTTAATTCTGCCCAGGGTCACATAGCTAGTTCTTGGTAGTGCCAAGATTCAAATCTAGCCCACAAAGCCTGTGGTCTTCACCGCTATAGCCTGCTGCCCCTTCAAAGTCAGTCTCTGTCTCTACCAGATGGTAATTGACACATTTATTGACCATCTGCTCCTTGCAAGAAACTGTGTTAGATGCCAGGGAGGATCCAAATAATAGATACATTTAGGAATGCATGAGTGGGGATAGAGAATTGAGTACTCGGTCCCAGGTTGCAGAAAGCTAACAATTGGTGGGGGACTGGAGAGCAGTGGCTAGAAATCCAAATAGTCAACAGGAAGAAATGCCCCATGGAAATGACGGCTGCTCATTATCCTGCCAGGAATCTCTGCAGGCCAGTGATTAAAGGGGCACTGTTTGCTCTGGGTGAATGGACTCACCAGGGCTGGGCCAGCACTTGGGTGAAGTGACACAAATGAGTTTCTGAGCTTGCACTCCTGGGCTGAGACGCTTGAAACAGGCAGGCCAGCAGGGTCTTCTTCTAGTCTTATACAACTTAGTTTCCCAGAGCTGCTATGACAAATACCACACATATGTTTGGCTTAAACAATGAGAATTAATTGGCTCACAGTTTTGAGGCTCGAAGAAGTCCAAAATCAAGATAGTGACAAGGCTTGCTTTGTCTTGGAGTCTGTAGTTTCCTGGTGCTGGCTGCTGGCAATCCTTGGGGCTCCTTGGCTTATTTTTCTGCCTTGTATCCTATGGAGATGTCCTCTCCTTTCTGGCTTCTGTGACCTCCAGGCCCATCCTGATTCAGCAGGGCCACACCTAAACAGGACCTTCAAAGATCCTATTCACAATGAGGCTATACGCTGACTCACCAGAACATATTCAGAGATACTGTTGACAGTGGGTTAGCACATCCACAGGAATGTAGATTTATTTATTTATTTTTAAGATTATTTATTTATTTATTCATTTATCCCCCCCTTGCTGCTTGTGCTCGCTGGGTCAGCCAACCACGCCGTGAGGGCGGGCTTGCCTTCACCAGGAGGCCCCGGGAGCCCTACTGACTGAGCCACAGCGGCTTCCCTGGAATGTAGATTTAGATCGTGTCTTTTCTTGGGGACATGATTCAATCTACCACAACAACCATAACCTCTCTTCTGAATTTTATGCCTAAATCTGCAATGTTGCCTGGGAGGTCCTGCCATCACCTCAAATTCATTCTCTCTGGAATCACCCTTGTCATCGTATTGCTCACCATCTCCCTATCTGCCTCTCATGTGCAGTTTACCAAAGCTTTTTGGCTTTTCTTCACGGTGGATAGCCAGTATCTCTCCAACGTTCTCATGGTTGTCTCCTGGTGGGTGCAGTGCCATAGGCTGCCTTCGGCCTCACCAGGCCTGTTGTTCACCTTCACACATCCACAGTCTACCCTGAAGACGGCCCAGAGCCAGGGAGGTGCTTGACGGAAGCTGGGTTTTAGAATAATTATAGTCTCAACTCCTTGCCTTGACATTTAAAGACTTGTCTTCCACCACTTGGGCTTTCTAGATTCTGGATCTCCACAAACCAAAAAAAAAAAAATTTTTTTAAAAAATTACTCTTATTCTCACTCTTCTCTGAATTCAAAGTACTTCTGTGTCATTGCAGCACCAATATGATCTAAATCAGAAACTTACTATCCAAAGTTTCTGAAAAGACCAACTTTCATTGGTCTTTCTGTAAACTCATGATTATTTCAAAATAAAAATATAAACAAAAATGCATTCTTGGGAAAGCAAAATGTACATGCATATGCTAATCAAGAAATGTTTTATTTAAAAATACAGAGATTATTATTTTATTTGGGACAATATATAAAAGTCCCTACCAAATCTATATGTGAACCTTTTAAATAACTTTTATGGAAGAATGCAGGGTATATAAAATTTTGGCACTATAACCTTGAGATAATATCTTATTAAATCATGAGTTTAAATGGAATATTCCTTTTCTATTTGGTCATGTAAATGAGTCTACTATATCATTTTAAAATAACTTCAACTGTTTTTTTCTTATTAAATATGATTCATGCTTATTGTAGAAATTTAAAATCACAAATTTATCTCTACAAGAAGAGATGTCAAATAATTAAAAAAAAAAAAAAAAAAAAAAAAAGAGAAGTCCACTGTTAACATTTGGAATATAGTCTTCCAATTTTTCCAATAGGAATTTACAGTGCTTTCTGTAATACATTTATTTTTACTTGTTACGCTCTTTTATTAATTTGTCATTTACTCTCTCAAATTTGATGTTGGTAGAGATTATTATGTGGATGTATTGACAGCAAGTCAAATTCCACCTTTTCTTCGTTAATAATGCCCCATTATTAAACATGTGTTAGTGCTCAGTTTTTCACCATAAAAAAAAAAAAAAAATAAATGATCTAACGTAGCTCATTTCTTATTGTTCACGTCTCAGCCTCCCAGCTGAGGGTGTGTTTGCCGTGCGGGTAAACGATGCCTTCTCTCGTTGCTAAATTCACCAACAGTGTTCAAAATGAGACCTTGTCTTGGGTCAGGTCCCCCAGAAGCAGACACTGAGATGAGTATTCCTGAGGGGGAAGAGGGAAAGAGTGGGAGAAGCACCACGAGGAAGTGTGTGATTTCAAGTCCTACGGCGCCGCATATCTTCAGCTGATTCTGCAGGGGAGCTCTGGAGAAAACTTCATAAGTAATGCATTTGCCAGGCCTGAGCAAGAGAGCTGGGCTGTCACATTCTCACCCATCAACCATTGGCCAAGGGCCCCACTCTCTGTGAGGGGGAAGGGCATGGAAAATACCAGCCTCTTCTGGCAGATTCTGCAGGGTGGCTTCAGTCACCAAGGGCTGGCCTCCAAAAAGGTGTGGGCTGCTGGCAGCAAAACCACTCTGAAGCTGGGGAAAGGATGCATCTGAGCAATAAAAAGGGACACGAGGGGGTCAGGGTGGGGTGCTATCAGTGTCCACCGTGGAGATTTATGCACACTTATTTGGTCCATCTGAGAAAGGGATTCGTTGGGGACCCCATTGCTCAGTTGCACTCTTGTTTCTGTTCTCTGTAGCTTTTTGTTTCGTGTGTATTCCCTATAAACAACCCTTGTAACAGAGTAGAGGAATCACAGGTAAGGTAGAGTGAAGTCTAACCAGCATGACAAGATTTCATGTGCCATCCAATGTGCTGGACATTTAAGCCCAGTAAATTATTTATATATTGTAGAGCTCTCAATTTTACCATAAATCGCCTATTTTATTCTGCCATATTGCTGCCAGCTGGCCTATTTCCCTGTCCTTTTTAGTTTTGTGTTTATTTCCAATTGTTTTCCTCCTCCCTTAATGTCCTCTGGCTTCTGTTACATAAAATCTAGCCATTTTGCTACTCTTAAAAATAATAAGTAAATGCTAGAAAGTACATAAATTCCTTTAATCAAGTAAAGAAATCCTCAAAAATTATGCAGATTTTCGGAATATTTTAGCATGCAGTAGTAAGTTGGAAAGAAGTGACGTGTTTAATGTTGGCTGTTTCAGAAACCCTGAGATTCGTTTTTAGAGATTAAGTAAACAAAGATTTAGAAACATATGCAGCTCTTTTGAAGTGTTCCTACTCACGACTCATTGCTTTGTCAACATGTGCATGTGGGTATGATTTTCATGCGAATGCTGAATTCCTGTCTGTTGGTGTGATGGTTTGAAGCTGAATGGACCCCAGACAAGTATGTTCTTAAAGTTAATCCATTCCTGTGGGTGGGGACCCATTGCAAGTAGGATGTTTTGGTGAGTAGGATCTTACCTTAAGATGTAACCCACCTCATTCAGGATGGGTTTTAATCCTCTTACTGGAGTCCCTTATAAAAGGAATGAACACACACAGAGAGAAAGCCACCAAAGCAAGAAGCTGGAAGCGACAAAACCCTGAAGAGAAAGGAGAGACCAGTAGATGCTGCCATGTGCCTTGCCATGTGACAGAGGAGTCCAGGATTGACAGCAGCTGTTCTTCAGGGAGAAAGCATTGCCAGATGATGCTTTGATTTGGATATTTTCACTTCAGGGTTAACAGTCCCTATTCAACTATAGGGTCCAGCCATTGCCCTGATGATGCCTAGGTAAACCTCTCAAATGGTGACAGGAAAGTTATTGTGCCATGTGCAGAGGCTGCTTCTCCAAGCTTTGGTTAGTGATGGACCTAGATCTCTAGCCTCCTTCCCTGACTACCCTCACAGGAAAGCACCTTCTCTGCCCAGCTCTTTCTGCTTTATGGTGAGTATCTTACCTGTTTCAATTTTCATTATCATGAACTATTTTTTAAAATAAAATTTATTTTTAAGAGCTGTTTTATGTTTACAGAAAAACTGTGCAGAAAGTACAGAGGATTCCCATATGCTTCTCTCCATCCTGCTCACACTTCCCCCTATTAACATCTTGCATTAGTGTGGCACATTTGTTAGAATAGATGAATGAATATCGATACGTCCATAGTTTACGTAAGAGTTCTCTCTTTGTGTCGTACTGTTTTATGGGTTTTGACAAATGCTAATGGCATGTATTCACCATTACAGTGTCCTTCTGAAAGAGCTTGGCTGCTCTGAAAATGCCCTGGGATCCACCTTTTTATCTCACCTCTCCTCCCGTTGAACCCCTGGCAACTACAGATCTTTTTACTGTCTCTATAGTTTTGCCTTTTCCAGAATGTTTTATAGTTGGAACCATACAGTAAGTAGCCTTTTCAGACTGGCTTCTTTCACTTAGCCATATGCATCTGAGGCTTTCCATGTCCTCTTGTAGACTGAGACCTCATTTCTTTTCTTTTTAGGAGATACCAGGGATTGAACTCAGGACCTCATACATGGGAAGCCAATGCGTGACCACTTGAGCTACATCTGCTCCCCCTCATTTCTTTTTATTGCTGAATAATATTCCATTGTATGGCTGTGCCAGAGTTTGTTTATGCCTTCACCAAGGAAGGGTACTTCGGTTGCTTCCAAGTTTTGGCAATTATGGATAAAGCTGCTATAATCATTCATGTGCAGGGTTTTCTATGGACATCAGTTTCCAACTCATTTGGATGAGTCCCTAGGTCCATGATTAGTGGATTGTAGGATAAGACTATCTTTAGCTTTTTAAGAAACTGCCAGACTGTCCTCCAAAGTGGTTGTGCCATTTTGCATTCTTAACATGAACTATTGCCTTTTGTGTGTGTCTCCAGATGTATTTTAGTGTGAATTAGAGAAAGGTTGCATGAAGGGAGAGGTGAGATGGGAGGGAGAAGATGCTCAGGTATGCATTTTAACTGGCCTTGTCAGATTGTTTATGAATCCTTTGCTTACATCTTGCTGGGGAAAGCCAGGCAATACAAAAAACCAAGCTTTTGGCAGAGGCTAAGCTCTTATTTGAAAAGAACCCTTTGTCCTGCCAATCGATGCTGTGAAAGAGAATCCTCAAGCCTAGGGTCAGAAGGGAAAGACAAAGCATTTGACCTCTTTGCCTTGACAATATAAATCGGCTTGAGGGATTTAAATTTACAAATCTTGGTCCCTTGCTATAGAATCTTAGGACTGGACAGCCCTTGGGGCCATACCACTCAATTCCCCATCTGAGGCTCGAAACTCCCTTATTATCATTTCCAGTTGTGAAAATCTAAATAAAGAAAATGGATAACTGTTTGAAAGAAGAAATACCCAATTGTTTTCACACAGAAAGTTTTTTAGAGCAAATTTTAAAATTCAGTCCACTCTTGGGATATTTTTAGTCTCTCAAGAGTTCCAGATCGTTGACTCAGTAAGCCCAGGCTCTTAAAAATGCATGTTTTTGAACTCCACAATGCAACATTGTCTAAATTCCCTACCATTTGAGTCTGGCCGTATTTTCTGAAGCCTGCTTCGGTTTCCTAGGGGTTGTTCACAGCCTTTCTGAGTACCTCTTCAAACACCCTCCTAACTTGAATTTGATGACAGGACAAGTTCCTACCATAGCACAAAGAAAAGGGACGAGTAGAGGCATGTGAAAGAACAGAAAGTCACTGTGTTTCTGGAAGCCGGAGCCGAAAGGGCTTCTGAGCCAATGAAATTTGTCATCCTCGCTTTGCAGAAGAAATTAACATGCAGTAAGGCATTTGCCCAGGGTCACATGCAGCCCTCTACTTTACTCTCTTTCAGCCTCCCCTATCAGGGGGCATCCATGGGGGATGGATGCTTCTTCCCCTATTGATTTGGTGCAGCCCCTAATCTGGGCACCTGTCCTTGGTCCGATTAGGTTTGGCCGTGGTAGCAGGATTTGGTTTGTTTGAAACACAGTGACTGCTTTAGGAGTTGGCCAGCATGGAGAATTTCCAAATCTGAACTATATTGTGCTAATAAAAATGTCTAAATTATCTTCCATGGGCTACTTAAAATTTTTATATATGATCTTTTTTTTTTGTTTTAAAGATTCATTTTTTTTAAAATTTATTTTTATTGTGGGTAAAAATCTAAATTCTCACAATACATATAAAGATTCATTTTATTTGTTTATTTCTCCCCCTTATATATTATCTTTATCCAGTAATCATTATGCACAGCAAGAGGGAATGCTCTCTCCCCAACAGGCTGGGGATTGTAGCAACGTAGATTACTCCCCACTCAGCGACTGAGTACCACTAGATGGCACAACAAAATCTCCTTTCTTATAAACCTCACACCTTTAGGCATGGGGTTTGTTTGTTTGGGCATCATCATAGCTCCTGGTACTGATGATTTCCTCCTGTATCCTTGGTCCCTTAGAGACCTCCCAGGGAAGGTCCCTGAGTCATATAGAGATACACAGAGCCTGGTTTTACCAGCAGGATCTTAGATCTCATCATTTCTCGCTCACCAAGGGAGAATGCCGTAGTATGGATTGAGCCCAACCTAAGGAAGGAAACTTGGGCAAAGATTTTTACAAAGGAGACTCATCAACCTGGCCATTATTACAAAGCTTGACCCAGTCTCTTCTTAACTCCTTCCCCTTTGACATCATAACAGCCAACAATCCCAGGAAAAGAGAAGAGGAGGCTTCTGTGGTTGGTCTTCCTTGACTCTTCCAGTCACCATGGTTTAAGTCAGTGCTCCTCAAAGTGTGGTCCCTGGGCCAGCAACTTCAGCATCACCTGGGGAACTTGTTAGAGATGCAAATTCTCATACCTCACCCCAGACGTACTGGATCAGCAACTCCATCAGGTGGATGGGGCCCAGCAATCCGTGTTTTAACAAGCCCTCTAGATGATTCTGATGGACGCTGAAATTTGAGTACCAATGCTCTAAGTAACCACTAATTAAGCCATAATCTCCAACCATGGGAGTCTTCCTCCTACCTCTAACTCTGGTATTAACCATTAAAAATATCAGGTTTTCTAACTTGTACAGATTAAATATCGAAACTAAGCTATTTTTCTAGAGAGTCACAAAATCCTATTGAAAGGGGAAAGGAAGAATATAATAGATATTCTCCAGCCATTCAGTGGAAACAAGGGAAGTCCATTCTATAAACTCAGGGCCATTCAGATTTGGGGAAGGATAAGATGGGCAATTTTCTGATTAGAACAAAAAGAAATGGGAATAAGGACCAGTTGAAAAAAATCTCTATAGTTCAGTTCATTAACTGTGCAGAGACCTAGCAATTGTAGGAATACTCTCAGTTGGTACTTTGTGTTTTTCAGTGATTTGAATTCTTTGGGGCCAGATCCTGGATGCAGGAACTTTTAGGATGGTGCTATATTAATGAGTTGCAATTTCAACATTCTTTGAAGGCTTCCAGTGGAGCAAAATGTATGCATTGGGATCAGGATCTCTTGTCTCTTTATTATGGTGACACACTGGGGTGAAATAGGATCCCTGTTTTTGATGGCAATGCACACTTTCAAATCTGTAAAGTCATTGTTTGCCTATCATAGCTGCTTACATTTGCCTGGCTCTGTGGCTTTAAGGGGTCTTGCACATTCGATCTTGTGTTTTGTCTTCATAAAACTTCTCCAGTGTAGATCTAGTACCTATGATGAATTTTTATGACCCCTTTTCCTCAGCCATAAAGTGCAGAAAGGGGGCTTAACCTGTGAGCAGCAGCCGCTCTCATAATCCTTTTGAAAACAGAAAGGGCTGGTGATACTGGCTTTCCACTTTCAAGAAAACATGCTAATATCTGTAAAAGTGCTTAGAAGAGTGCCTGGTGGGTGGTGAGCCCTTGGTGAACAGTGCCACTACTATCTTCATTGCCATTTCTTCATCTGGGTAATCTCAGAGGAATTAAGTGACTTTTTGGTGTTGCCCAGGTCATGGCAGAGCTGGAACTCTAACTGGGATGACTGGACTCCTGGCCCCAAACTTCTTTCCCAGAACCACAAGGAAGCAGACACTTCTGCCATTGAGGAGGGCTTCATACATTTCAGCTCAAGAGCTCATCTCTGTTCCCTCCATTCCCAACATGAGGTTCCTCAAGCCCTTGCTATCCTATACCCCAGGAACCCTAAGCTGGAACCTCTGACAAAGTGACAAAACTAGTGAGCTCTTACTGCATGCAAAATACTATTCTAGACATGGGGTGATGCAGATACAAAGGTAAATTTGGCACTACATTTCACTACCTCTAAGTACTCCTTTTTTTTTTTTTTTTTTTTTTTTTTTAATTTTAACATCTCTGAAATCTGGGCACATTTTACAATCCATAGTTGAATGGATGGGTTCTTTTTCTTTCTTAGAGATACATAAAGCAATGATGTGTTTTATATCCATGGCATCTTAGATTTATTGAAATATAGTCATTTCTCCTGTCAAGGAGCTTACAGTCTTTCTTTGGGGAGAAAGCTGTAGGGAGTGAGAAGGGCAAAAATGTTAGTCATGATGTATACAACCTACTTGCAAATGTTTAGATAGATGGATGGATGCATGGATGGTTAGATGGATAGATGGGTGGATAGAATGATATTGCAAATGTGACAAATGTTAAAAGTTAGTGGATCTGGGTATCTAGGTGGGGGATGTTGGAATTCTCTGTATGGTTTTGTATTATTTTTGCAACCAATCTATAGGTTTGGTTAAAAAAAAATTTTTTTTTTTTGTTCTTAATGCACAAGAAATCATTTTTGAAAATCCTGTCCTCACTGAAACTACTTTTGATGTCTCCCAGAGACCTGGCACCTGTCCTAGAACATTCTTTATCTCCCCCAGCCCCAGCTGTTCAACCGAAGCTGCCTTCAAAAGCGCAGCCTGCACAGCTCTCCTCTTCAGCTGGCCCCTCTTTTTCACATTCTTACCCCAGTAAACCTTGGCCTTGTCCAGAAACAAAACTGCTATCACCCCTTTTCCAGCTCTGCCTCTCTTGACCTTTTCTGTCTGCTGTCTCTGTGTGGTGAGCGCCCCAGAACAAACTGGCAAAGAGAAGGTTAAAAACCTTTGTTCTTGTTGAAAACGCGTAAGTAAAAAGCCCTCTGCTGTAAGCTTTGCCCTTTGTCCAAGTCTGGGACCACTGGCTCCCAGGCTGGCAGGGACTGTGGAATTGCACCTGGTGAAGTTTTTGGCTTTTTGTCCCCCCACCCTCACCCCAAAGCTCTCTTTGAGATTTGGGAGTTATTCCCCCATCCCACCCCAGGGTGGTACTTAATTTTGGACCTGTGACCTCATTCCCTGTGCTTCCCCACGTCCTCCCTGTCCCTCCCCTCCCCTCTTCCCTTGGACTTTAAGCCACTCCTTGCAGACACCTGCCCTAAGTCACCATCTTTTGTTTAGATTAGAAGTTTGATGGTCTATATGATAGTCGTGAAAGCCTTCATTATTGCTCTATTCTAATGATAATGAAACCATTTATTGCCATTCACTGCATTCACTCTAAATCTTCCTCCTTCTCTGTCTATTAGATTTTGCCAGGTTACATGCTTACTAGTTAATTTGCATGGAATCTTCTCATAGCCCTTTTCTTTAACAAATGATTGAATGCAAAAAAATCTCCAACTTTCATAAGATTTGACATTACATACAATCCGCTGGACAACACACTGTAATTAAAAAAAAAAAAACTTAAATAAAACAAAATGGGGTAATAAAATGAGATAATGACATTTCTCCATTTATCTACCCATTTCTAGTCCCCTTCTTTGTTCACTTCTAAAGAAGCATTCTAATTCTTGTCATCTTTCCGCTCAAGGACTTTTCATGAGATAAACCTACTGCTTCCACTGGGACTTCTGAATTGAATTGAAATCTCCAGCCCTGCCCTAAGATCCCCATCCTTAAGCTTCTGGCTGATCCCAACAGATGGCGCCAGGCCCCTTAATTTCTCTCTATGGCCTTTTGGGCAGGGAGAAGGAGGAGGGGGAGGAGCAGAAGGAGGAGGTGGGGGGAGAGGCCCAATGGCAGAAGAACTGCCTAGCCTGGGCCAATATTTCTTCTGGCATCTGGAATGCATTAAAAACAACCCACAGTTCTGTTTAGAAGAGAGTGAAGGAGAGAGAGAGATGGAAATAGGGAGCCTGAAGGGCTCGGGAAGGGGAAGAGGGCAGGAGATGCTGAGCATCCTGGGTCACTGGTACTGGGAAGGGTGTGCCTCTGCCTCTCTGGCCCGTCCAGCACCCGCCCCATCCCCCCACACCCCCATCCGCTCCGTGGATGGGGCAACACCTCCCGGAGGAAGGAAGCGAGGAGCCAAAGGATTCCAAACAAAGGATGGCATGACTGATGGGATCCCCAGAGCTCTCCTCTGGCCCCCTGTTCCCCCTTTTACTGGCATCGTCGTCCCTCCTGGGCGGGGGACAAAGAGGGAAGGGGTGGAGGCCCTCCACCTTCCTCCTTGGCACGCAGCTTTGTCAGTCTGCAGAATGACATACCCTTACTTCCGCGGGTGACTAATAGGTAAGGCTTGCAGGGGTGTCAAATTCCAGAAAATACCGTCCCTTCTCTCCTTGGATTTCACTTTTCATTTCCCCCTGCACGTTCATGATGAAAAGCAGTTTTAGCAGTTGATTGATTTCACTACTTAGTGCCTAACTGGCTGGGGGACCTACTGGCAACTGAGGTCTAGACATAGCTTGATGGGAAGGAGGGCAGAGGGGGAGGACATAGAGGACAGGGTGGGGGTGGGGGTTGGCCTCCCATAGGAAGTCAGAATTCTTCCTACTTCTGGGGCCAGAGGACGCCTTCAGGCTGCCTATGGTGGGGGAGGGGCTGCGCAAGGCTGGGCCAGCTACAAAGGTGGGAGGGGTCCCACCTGTTCTCAAGGTGGGTGGCAGCTCCCTAAATCTGATCGTTTTATACCTTTCCACCTAAATCACAGTATTTCCAACTCAATCTCACCAGCATTGGCTGCCCCAATGTGGACAACTACATCATCTGCTTCCTGCTCACATAGGCGGCATCTTGGTGGAAGTGTGCGGAAGAATGAACTTGAAGCCGTGAGCTGAAGCCACCAGGCCAGGCCAAGTGGACTGTGCAGAGTCCTCTGCCCTGCCATATTTTCCCCAGGAGCCTCCCTGAGATGCCATGAGGCTCCTGATTGGGGGAATATTGCAGTGGGTCACACAAGTATGATGCTATGCTCTTCCCCCAGTGATTCATTGGATGAGATAGAAACCATTGTTCATAGATCACCAAGTTAGTGCAAGGTTGAATAGGGAATTAATCTCTAAATGGTCAGAATGAACTTCAAGAGGAATAAAAGGCAGAGGAAATGGATTTGGTGATTACAGTGAATATCAAGTTGAAATGAGTCATTAGGATGGACATTGATGAATAGAAGCGGGTTCTGGGAAAGCCATGACAGAAATGCTTTGGTGACATCCGGTATCATCCATGCTGCTATTAGAGAACTCTCAAGTCTTGGACTAAGAAATTTAAGGTCAATATGCATCATAGCTAAACAAGTTATAAGCTCCTTAAGGACAGACATTGCGCCTTCTGCATCTTTCACATCTCCACCAGGCAGAAAAATTAATAATTGCATACATACTTATATTTTTACACATGATAAGTTTTCAATAAATTCTTCTTGGAAGAGTCTCCCATGATACTGTATGGCCTGAATTGTCAGACCTTCCATAACTATATCCACTCTTTCTTTTCTTTCCACTTAACAGTCCTCTCCTTGGCTCTCCTTTCTCTCTAACTCCTGAGGCAGAGTGGGGTGAAAATCACGTGGGTTGGACCCCAGCTCAGCAACAGACTGTTGTCTTAACCAAGGCACTTATATACTGTGTGCTGCAGTTTTTATCCACACAATGGAGATGGTGACAAGGACCTCTCAGGGTTGTTTTAGGGCTAAAAGGGATTATGTGGACCATAGAGCCTTACAAGGAATTCTAGAATGGGCTGGTGGTATTCCATAATGTACCCTTTCAAATTGTATCAAATAAAAACTGCATAGAACAAATGGTAACGTGCTGTGTTGACAATGTGGGACAATTTCATTTTAAATAAAAATAAAACAGAAAAGGTGTATAGGGTAGATTGAATTATGTACCCCAGTTTAGACATCCTCTTAATCATGAACACCCTAGAGCCAGTGTCTGAGGTTAAGTCCCATCCCTGGCGCTGTGTGATTTTTGGGCAGGTCACTTAATATCTCTGGGCCTCACGTTCCTTTTTTGAAAAATGGGCATAATATGGCATCTACTGTGTCTTAAATTCTTTCGGGTGCTGTAACAAAGTACTGCAAATTTGATGGGTTTAAACAACACATTTATTGTCTCACATTTCTGGAGACCAGAGAAGTCTGACATGAAGGTGTCAGCAAGGCCGTGCTCCATCTGAAACCTGTAGTGGAGAAGGCTTCCTTGCCTCTTCCTGGCTCCTGGTTCCTTGGCTGACAGCTACAGTACTTCAATCTCTGCAACATTGTCACATGGCATTCTGCCCAGTGTCTCTGTCCAAATTTCCCTTTTCTTATAAGGACACTAGTCATGCTGGATTAGGGCCTCACCCTAATCAATTTTGGCCCTGTTTTAACCAGTCACATCTTCAAAGACCCTGTTGCCAAATAAGGTCAAATTCATGGGACCTTGGGTTAGGACCTGAATATATCTTTTTGGGGGGATCAAAATTCAACCCATAACATAACTCATTGTGCTGTTTGTTGGATTAAATGAATTAATGCTTAGAAAGTGCTAGATACTGGGTAAGTGCTCAGTAATATTAGCTAGTATATATTTTGTCACATCTTACCCCAAATCTGGCTCTCCTCAGGGAGTCCTGTTCTGTGGGAGAGGGAATGGGGGGTGACTGGGTCAGGCTACACCAGGTCCTCCAGACCAATTTTCTCCAAAGTGGGCAAGCATGTACCCTGCTTGAAGGGTACTTATGTATTTTTTGGGATATGGGGTGTCTTAGTTTGCCTGGACTGCTATGACAAATATCACAGAATGGGTTGGGTTAAACAACTATAATTTATTGTCTCATAGTTTTGGAGACTAAAAGTCCAGCATCAAGATATCCCCAGGTCATGCTCTCTCTTGGAGTCTGTAGCATTCTGGTGCTGTTTTGCCAGCAACCCTTGGGGTTCCTTGGCTTGTAGATGCATCTCTGCTTCCGTCACATGGCTTCTCCTCTGGTTCTACTTTTCCTGCTCATTCATCTGTATCTCTGAATAGATTTCCTCTCCTTGTAAAAACTCCAGTCATATGGATTCAGGGCCACCCTGATTCAATTTGGCCTCATGTAGATAGGATCTTCAAAGATCATCTTCACAAATGAGATCTGGGGGTTAGGACTTGAACATATCTTTATGAGGGACATAATTCAATCCCCAAAATGAGAAGGAAAACTTGAACTTCTGCGTCAGGGTCTATGTGTTCACCAAAACCAGTAACGTTTTCCTCCCAAACATGCAGCTGGACCACACTGCCCAGCCTCCTTTGCAGTTAGGAGGCATCACATGACTGCATTATGACCAAAGGAATTCGAGTTGATATGTTGCATGCTCTTCCAGGTTTGGCTCTTGAACTACCCCTGCACAATCTTTGAGGCTTTCATTCTTTCTCCATCAATTCTATGCAATTCTATGCAGGAGTCTCTGTTTCACCATCCTGAGGGCCAATTTCCAATGGGGGTGGGATAGTCTCACCTAACAGGAGATTAGAAACTCTCTTTGGTATGCAGGGAAGATGAATGGGTAGCTAAAGAGTTAAGGTCTCTTAGAAGCTCCTGCCTGGCCTCCTACAAAGCCTGGGATGGGGGAGTAATAGAGGCCCCCAAATGCATTTGGACACCCAACAGTAAGGACAACTTGGCCTGTGCTTGCCCTCTGTGATCCTGAAGGGCAGAAAGCCCCACTGCTCAACTCCATTCCCTCTGATTAGGAATGTAGCTTTTGCCTTGAAAATCTACCTTTGTTCATCAGGGAGATGTATTTCCCCAAAAGCGACTTTCATGATTTCTCAAATCATGAGAATGGCCTTTCCTGACATCATTTTCTTCAAGAAAAACAATTTAACTAAAGTACTCCTTTCAAAATCTCAAGTAAGTACTTTTCCGCTTGAGTGCCTGCAGTCCTCATGGTGGAAAAGGAGACTCACTAACTCAGACTCATGAGAAGGTGAACTTTCAGTGACCACAAGTTGACCATCTTCACAGTTTTCATGATTTACTTCAACACTGAGTCATGACTGGGAGTTGGTCTGTTGGCAACCGCCTAGTCTCTGTGGACCAGGCAGGGTGCAGATGGGCAGCACAGATCCTCATTCTCCATCATAGGGGGCAGGGTACTTTGATGCACATCACAGCTCAGAAAATATCATTAGCTTACTAGCATCATCATTATCAGTATCATCATCATCATCAACAACAAAACGCCTACAAAATCTCATGTCCTATGGCATGGATTTTCAAGGAAGACAGAACAAAAAGTCTTCAAGCTCTTCCTATCTCTCTCTCTTTCTCTCTCTCTCTATTACCAATCTATATATCGATCATCCATCATCCATCTATTATCTATCTATCAATCATCTATCTATCTCTATCACCCATCATCTATATATCTAATCTATCACCCATCATCCATCTATCATCTATCTCTCTCTCTCTATCACCATCTATCTTCAATATATCTAATCTAGCTAATCTCTCTACCTCTACCTATCCCTATCTCTATCTCTGTTTATCTCCCCCTTCTCTATTTCTTTATCTACCATCATCTGTATCATCTTTATCTTTCTCTCTTCCCATCAAACCATGCAGCTGATTATTATTCCTTGTATTTGTTGTTTAGATCAGGGTTTCTCAATCTCAGCACTATTATTGGGCCAAATAATTCTTTGTTGCGAGGGCTGTCCTGTAAATTGCAGGATTTTAGCAGCATCCCTGGCTTCTGCCCACTAGGATCCAGTAGCAACTCCTCCTTGCAACTAGTTATGACCACCAAAAATATTTCCAGACGTTGCCAAACATCCCTCTGGGGGTGAAATCACCCCCCCAGTTGAGAACTACTGGTTTAGAAAAAGTACAAATCAAAATATCTGGTTTTACACTCAGTAGTAATTGCTCTTACATGTTATATCCCTGATATTATGATATCCAAATGTGTATCATCTGATAAAGGAATTTACCAATAACACCTGCTTTTCTTCCAAGTCCAATATTTGTCATTATTTTTAAATCTGTTTTTCTCACATCTTAGAGATAACGTGAACTGTTTTGCTATTCAAGTGTAACTTAGAATGAATGATGCCTCAAAATTTTTATCCATTCTTCACCTCCAGTGACAAAATTATTTTTTCTTGGAATGCATGATTTTGCACTTTTCTAGAAAAAAATGCATTGGTTTACCAGAGAGTGACTTAATAGTTTCCTAACTGACCATTCACAGGGAATTGGAATGGATGGCTGCTCTAATAAAATTCAATCTTAAGACATAAATTGTTATAATTCCTATTCACTTTTATTTAAGCAGTGTGTAGGAATTTTGTTCACTTGCAGATTTATTAGTTATAGTACATATTAATTCTCAGTCTATCTCCCCGTTTGGGTTAATGATTATTATATTATTCTAAGAGTTATCTATATTTCTATTATTTTTTATGTTATTCTGAGTATATGTCTATATCTCTACTTTTATTCAGCTATAAGTCACTTTTGTACCCTTGATCCATTTTGTGATTTGGGACTAGAACATGAGACAAGAGTAACAGCAACGAGAGGGAAACCTAACCAATACAAGCAATAATAAATAAATAATGAGAAAATGTCAGTTTAGATAAGCCATACCATATCATATGAATGTTGGCCAAGATGGAGAATTGAATGTAGCTCCTGTGACCTGTATTCAGACTTTAAGGCTGTCACAATTACTAGGAACACAATCTTCCATACACACAATCTTTCAAATGTGTGAAACATAGGAAAATTGGGTTTCATTACATTTCCTGCTGGTAGCACCATCACCATCACCACCTACAGAGTCTTACCAGGTCATCTTCAGGAATACGGTGGTTTTCAACATCCACTTTAAGAAAGGTTGAGCTAGTGCCATTAACATTAATTATTACTTCAAATGCCTTATGGGTTCTTTTGCCGGCTAGACAAAAGGCTCCCTGAGGGCAGGGGCAGGTTTTCTGTTCCTTTGACTCCCCCCACTGCCCCTAAAGCAGGGCTCTGCCCCAAATCAGACAAAGTACTTGGCACCAAAGAGTGAGAACGTGTATTGACACTGTTCACGCCCTGCGCCCTGCCTGGCTGTGCAACCAGAGAATCACTTGCACCAAAGGGTGAAGCCCAGAGATTAAATGCAGACAGACAGGTCCACAATGACCATGCCCTTTGGGGTTTGAATTGCACAAATCCATCCTTTTGACAAAGACTTGTGCTCTCAGGGCTCAGGGCAGCTCAGCAGCAGGAGTCTGGCCTCTAGCAGTCACCGTTGGCCCCTGCGTCCCGGCAGTCTGGTGATGGGGCACATGGTTGTGCTCTTCCCAGTCAGTAGCTGTCCCTCTTCCAGCTGATGAGCTTCTAGCCCAGAACCAGGCTGGGGGTGGGGGTGGACTGCTCTCCTGTGAATGGCTTCCAAGAGCAAACCTGCCTAGTTTCCCACCGCCCCCGGCTTGCCTATGGCTCCAACCACAACCAATCTCCCAAACACATTGTCTTTGGGAGACTGGGTGTCTGTCTTTGCTGGAGCGTCGCTGTTCCTTTGAATAACTCCCACAGTGACTCCCACCAGGGGCAGAATAGAAATGGATGGTTTTCCATCTTTACCATGGATAGGTCTGGGTGAAAGAGGGATGTGGAGAATTGAGGTTAGGATAACTGGAGAAGTATTTTATATTCTCTCTCATACGGAAGAGTATAGAGGTTGGTTAGGAGAATGGTTTAATTGTGATTCTGGTAGAAAGACTTTTGAGAAACCTAGGTGGCAGTCGTGGTAGTTGTAGTAGCAGCAGTAACATTTGCTATTAGTATTGGTACGTTAATGTTTATTGCACACTTGCTATTACCAGTCTTAGTATGTCTAGTCTCATTTATTCCTCATAAGCCTATGATGGTGGAGAAAACCGAGACTAAGGGGTTGAATGGTTGGCCAAGGTCACAAAGTATTAAGTCAAGGTGCCAAGTACCTGTCCCGGTTTCAGGAACTTGGTAAGACTCTCAGAATCTTGATCTCCCTACTTGGAAAATCAAGGGTTGGCTTGTTGACTTCCATTGATTTTTTTCCTACTATTTAAAAAATTCCCTTATATCAGGGGTTCTAAACCTTTGTCTTTCCACGGACACCTTTGCCAGTCAGGTGAAACCACAGACCCTTTACTAAGTCTACACTATACTGGGTATCATTTAATAATTACATCACACCCACACCAACATGTCCCCACAAGAATAATGTTTTCTGAATTTTCAATTCAAGCTCACGGATCCCTGGTTTAGAACCCCTGCCTTATATTATCATTTTTAAGACATGTTGGGAAGCTATAATTAAAAACAAATTACTCTCCCAACCCAGATAACCTCTCTGCAGAGGTAGAAGGGAAAGAAAATCAATTTTATTATTGAATAAGCGTGAAACCAGAATGTGATGCAACATGGGCAGTCTGCTGAGAAGATTGCAAAGACAGAAAGAGAGCTCAGGCTTTTTGTACAACCAAGCAGATACAACCCATGATTCTCAAGATAGCTTTATGACTGGAGGTAGATTTGCAATTTGGAGGAGTCAATGTACCTGAAGTAGTCTTCAGGTACTTTGCTCAGCTCCTCTCAGGAAACTGGGACATGAGGGCACTAGCTTCCTTGATGATTACATTTCAAAGAAATATCTTGGTCCTTGAAGAAACATTCATGAGGTGTGAAATTTGCAAGGGACTTATTTAACCTTTAAAAATGATTTATATACATTTCAAAGGGCCAGAGAAAGAACTTATAATTACAAGCTGAATTATTGAAAGAAAAGGGAATGAGGATGAATCTCTTTCCCTTTTTGCACCAGGGAATGTTTTTTTTCCTTTGTATTTTCCCTTACAGGCACAGAATAAGAAAAAGGTAACATAGAATCTTCTATCTGTGTTTCTTCCCTTCCCCAAATCTTCACCAGGAATTATCCCAAGCCCTGAAGATGAACGGCTTCTATATGTAATTTACTGCTTCCATCAGAAATCTGCTTGGATCCATCTTTTACACAAAGGAATAAACAAAGGATAACAGTTCAGATCTAATGATGGAAAGGCAGGCTTCAGCCAGCAGGGAGCAAAGAATTTGCAGGAGGCATAAAGACCCTATTATCTATCATTCCAGGTCAAAATTCTGTTTTCCCAAAAGAGTGACCCATCCCCAGTGAGATATAGGAAGAAATGAAGGCTTAGAGACCTGAATACAAAATACAGGTCTCTGGATCCTCTATCAGGAAATCTCTCCAAGGGATGAGTAACTTGCTTCCACCCTGGAATGTTCAGATTCCTGGCACAGGGTGATACGAGGGGCTTGGAACATTCCAGAGGAAACAAAAGCAAGATTAGTGAAGGGACAATGACCTGTTAATACCAGGCTCAAAGTGCCTGGGCGAGTGGCCGGATACCTCCCAGGGCTGTTGACTGCCCAGGTCAAAGGACACCAACAGGAAATGCTAACTCCCAGGCCCCCCTCCCCCCCATTATGAGGGAGCCTAGGCTTGGCCTCAGGGCTGGGCTGTCAGAGGCCTCCATGCTTCCAAAGGGACTCACGGTGGGTGACTCAGACTTCCTCAGAAGCCTCTTATCTCAGACAGCACAGACATCTGTGCAGCCCATTCAGAGTCCCTCCCTCCCCCAGTCAGTGGGCCTTTCCCTGCTCCCCAGGGAGGGTCCTAGCAGAGGCCCATCCCCGTGATAGCCAGAGCCCTAGGATGAAGCCACGGATGACTGTCTCTCTAAGATGGCTTTATGTTTCTGCTTCCCTGTCCTCCTCTCTCTGCTCAGAGGCCCCTGGAAGTCCAGGAATAATTGACTAATTCTCCCCATGAGCTTCTTGCCTGCAGAACGAAGACAGCCATCGTTATAGCAACCATAGTTTCCAAACTAAACCAGGGCGAGAAGCCTGGCTAGAAAGAGGACCTTGACGGGGCACGAGGACCAAGTATTTTGAACTGGCGTTACGGATGGTTTCCACGGACATGGTTTGCCCATAGTGGGGAGGTTAGGATGGGTGTAAATCACACTCAGACCCTCCTCTACCTGAGCCACCCATATTCTATCCCGTTAGAAAATAACCACACACCTCAGAGACCACCTGGAAGGGAATGGCAGGGGGATGAGAAACCCATCTGATCTTCCCCCCTTGATGGTAGTGGAAATCATGAGCTTTACTGCATGAGGTGGTACTTGATGACCATAATAAAAAAAAATTCTCAGAAATTATATACCCATGAGGGTTATGCCTTTTAGTTGATTGTTCATCTTAGACCTGTTAAGGATCTCTACGATCCTTTCATTTTTAGAATTTGAAGTTTTAGAATTGAGGAAATAGAGTAGAAAAGCCCAGTCATAGACCTAGCCCTAACAATGTTAATTTTTAAGACCCAGATATCAGGTTCCTGACTCCAATCCAGTCCTTTCTCCAACAGGTCATCCTTTTTCTCACAGAGCAGGCAATTTTATTTATTACTATTTTTTAAATTTAGATAGCTCCTTTGCTAACATAAGTCGGTAGAACGTAAGTTGAGCTGGGCTCAATAAGATGCTGTCGTAGGCATAGGTTAATTTCTGAACTCAGATTCTCTTATTTAAAAACAGCCTACCAAAGCAATTCCAAAGATAGAGAGAAGGAAAAGACATCTGGGACCCTCACCCCAAAATTGACAGAGAGATCCACAGAACCTTCTCCATCTTCTCCATCCATGGTGGAGATATTGAGAAGTGGGAGCTGACCCAATTATCTCCTCCTCCCCAGCCTGCTTCCTGGGCTGCTGGCCGCATGGAGGTCCCTCTGTCCTGTGTCCAAGGGTCAGTTCCTGGATCCCAGCATCAGGCCAAGCCTTTGGGAAATCCACACAGAGAAGGCATCGTTGCTGGCCCCAAGGGGCTCACAGTCTGGTGATGGAGACAGACATGTAAACAATTGATTATATTTCAAGCAACAACTGTGACAAGAGCTTTAATCACATAAATAAATTTCTCTAGAAACAAAGGGGAGTGAGGTGTTGTATATGTTTCTTGGCTGCTAAAACAAATACCACACCATGGGTTGGCTTAAACAATGGGAATTTATTGGCTCATGGTTTTGAGGCTAGGAGAAGTCCAAAATCCAGGCATCAGCAGGGCCGTGCTTTCTCCCTGAAGGCTGTGGCATTCCGGGGCTGGCTGCCGGTGATCCTTGATCTGTGGCTTTTCCATCACGTGGCAGCATCTTCTCCTTTCTTTTTGGGGTTCTGTTGACTTCCAGCTTTTGGCTACTCCCCCTGGCTTCTCTTTCTCTTCTCAATTTCCTTTGCTTATAAGAACTTCAGCCATATGGGATAAAGGCCTACCCTCATTCAGTTTGGGCAAACCTTAACTGAAGTAACATCTTCAGGAGATCTTATTTACAGATGGGCTTACACCCACAGGACCAGGGTTTGGGACTTGAACATGCCTTTTGTGGGGGACATGATTCAGTCCCCAACAGGTGTTGGTTCGTGTGATGAGCTGGGCTGGGTTCTGACGTGAGGATACCATTTCTATAAGCAGAGGAGGGGAGGGGATTCCAGCAGCATGAGCTTGAGGGAGCATGAAGTGCTTTCTGAATTGTCAGGAGTCCTGTTTGGCTAGGGCAGTGTTCTAGAACTTGTTCCATGGAATGCTAATGCTTGGAGATGGGCCACCAAAACAGGATTCCTGGATCAAATAAGACAGGGCGTGTTGCATACATATGACCCTCTTAGAGTTTCAAAATGCACAGAAGCATTTTAAAGGCTCTTACTAAAACAAAGCAAAACCAAAAAAAGATAAAAACCTGTTTAAGTGTTTTAATCACAGGGAAACCCCTTTTTGTTTCAGAAAACATCCACCGTCATCTTGGAGAAGCAGAACTCCATGGGACTCATGCTGGACAACAAGGGCAGGGAGGGGATGGGGACCTTGAGTTTAAAAAGCCAGGATTTGAATGACCTTGAATGATCTGCTCAGGAGTTTGGGGTTTAACCCTATAGTCAGTGGAGGGCAGTGGAAGGATTTTTTTATTCTCTTATATAACATTTTTTCCTTATTATGTAAATATGGCTTAATCACTGTAGAAAATTTGCAAGAAAACGCACAAAACACTCAGAGAGGAAATCCGAAGTGATATCTTCCATAATTGCATCACTTGGGCATAACCGTTCATTCACTGAAGATGTATTTATTGACTGCTTTCTGGGTGCTGGACTCTGTTCTAGGCGCAGTGAACAAAAACTAACAAATCCCTACTCTTCAGGATGCTTACCTTTGAGTTGGGGAGATAGGCAGTAAATCAAATGAGTAGTAAGGATGAAGTGGATTAGATGGCAATAAAAGCAATGGAGAAAAATGAAGCAAGAGAGAAGTTAGGGAGGTGTGGAGGGAGGTCGAGGCAGGCTTTGTTGGCAAGGTGATAGGGTCATGTTAACATAAAGGTCTCAGGGCGGCAGCTAGTGAAATGTGCAGCTATATGAAGGAAAAAGGAAGAGGAGGTGCAAAGAACTGAGTCTGGAGGTGTGCATATATATTTTTTTTTAATTTAATTTTTTATTTTGAAATGCTTTCAAACTTACAGGACAGTTACAAAAATAATGCAAACCCCATGCAGATAACCCCAACATACCCCTGTCCCCTGATACCCAGATCTACCAATTTTAAAGGTGGTGAATACACCCCTAAAGCCTTTGCTCAGTTGCCACCATCTTCACCCTTGGATGGAAGCAAACAAAGAGACTATTCTTTGCTTGGTGGGTAGGGACCTGTTGGAAAGAGGAATTCGGAGGGCACTGCATGTGTCGGGGCTGTTATTTTAGAATCTTGCTTTTTCCGAAAGCTCACAAAATGCAGCCGCAAGGACTTGCTCCATCCGTGATCTCATCGAGGGAGGGGGCATTTTGGATGTAAACACATTTGGCTGTTGCAGAATCCTGATTGCAAAACATGGTGACTTCATGCTCCTCTTTTCTCCTTAGAATAAGCCCGGTTCCCTTCCTGCTGGGGCAGCCTGGCCAGGAGATCCCTGAAGGAACAGAGAAAGAGTATTTAAGAGACATCTAGTTTTACCCTTGTAATAGGGTTCTTACATATTCGTTTTTCTCAATTTTCCACATGTTCATCAAGGAATGTGAAATTGCTAGGCATTGGGTTCTCAGTGTGGATAAAGCTGTTATCACCTTCCTGGGGCTCTGAGATCCACCCACCTCTTTCTCTACGAAAGTCTCATGGCTACATAGCGCTTAATAGGCCCATAATCCCACCCCGTTGTGCCTCTCTGCGTAGACTTATAGAAGTAGCTGGAATTAAGTTGGCAGATCCATTTGCTCTGATATTCATTCATTCATTCATCAGACATTTAGAGCCCACAAGAATCCAAGCTTTCAATGACGTATTCTTTATCCCATTGAGCTTAGCTCCGGGAAGGCAAGAATCTTTGTCCATCTCACTGAAGTATCCCAAGTGCCTACAAACATGTCTTGCACTCAATAAATACTCTTTGAATAGATGCATGAATCTTTTATGTTAAAATATAGTCCAGTTAAACAAACAACAACAACAACAACAAAATAAATAAATAGTCCAGTTAAAAAAAACAGAAAATAGCAAGTGTTGGAGAGGATGTAGAAAAATCGGAATGATCATACATTGTTGGTAGGAATGTAAAAATGGTACAGCCACTGTGGTGAAGGTTTAGTGATTCCACAGAAAGTTAAATATAGAATTGCCAAATGGGGAAATGGATGTGGCTCAAGTGATTGGGCTCCCGTATACCATATAGGAGGTCCAGGCAAACTGGCCCACGTGGAGTGCAGATCCGCCCTGAGTGCTGGCACAGCAAGATGATGCAACAAAAAGAGACACAGAAGAGAGACAATAAGAGACACAGCAAACCAGGGAGCTGAGGTGGTACAAGAGATTGAGCACCTCTTTCCTACCCCGGAAGTTCCCAGGATTGGTTTCTCATGCTGCCTAAAGAGAAGACAAGCAAACACAGAAGAACACACAGCGAATGGACACTGAGAGCAGTCAGCAAGTGCAAAAGCAACAGGGGAGGGGGGAGAAATAAATAAATAAAGTTTTTTAAAAAATTACCATATGACCAGCAATCACACTGCTAGGTATTGACCTGAAAGAACTGAAAGCAGGGATTTGAGCAGATATATGCACATGGATATTCATAGTGACATCATTCACAAATGCCAAAATGTGGAAGCAACCCAAGTGTCCATCAACAGATGAATGGATAAACAAAACGTGGTATTTTCAGCCACATAGAATATTACTTAGCTGTGAAAGGAATGAAGTTCTGATACATGCGACAACATGGACGAATCATGCTGAGTGAAATAAGCCAGACACAAAAGTGTTACCGGATTTAATCTAGGTTCTTGACTTATGCTGCAGAAATGAATTTCAGAGCACGTCAGGTGAGTTAGGCCAGCAATTTATTAAGGTAGGGAGGGAAGAGAAATGGGAGAAAATAGCAGATCACGGGTCCCCGGTAGAGGGTAAGGGGATGAAGAATGATGAAAAGGGCTGATTTATAGACTACAATTTCCCATTATAGATTATAAATGCCCAGGTATTACTTGCGTGTTGATCCACGCAGGGGGGACATGGCGAGAGCAGGGTGCAGAAGCCATGAGGGCCCCAAGAGCAGCAGGAGAGCAGGAGAGAGATTTGAACTTTGTCCTTGCTTTTTAAACTGTTAATTATGCCACCCCTTTGCTAATGGCATGGGAGGAGTCCCAGGTGTTTGCTGTTTTGATTAATTTCCCCACCCATCAATTCCCCATGTGGGGCCAATGATAATGCCCCGGGAGAATATTGGAGAATCTCTTCGGAATCTCTGGGAATCTCATTCTGCATGGCGGAAATCTCACGAGGGTCTTCCAGCAGCCATCTTGGGGCACTGATGTCCACAGTGCCAGGTTCCAGATCCATCTATTCATTCCCTATATGAAGTCTGCTTCAAAAGGACAGATATTGTATCATCTCACATGTATGAAATAAGCAGAATATGCATATTCATAAAGCCAGAAACTAGAATACAGGTTCCCAGGGGCTGAGCTGAAAAAAATGGGGAGTTAGTGTTTAATTGTATGGAGTTTCAATTTGAGGTGATGGAAAAGTTTTGGCAATGGATGATGGGGACAGAGGTACAACTTTGAGTATGTAATTAACACCACTGAACTGTATATTCAAAAAGGCATAAAAAGGGAAATTTTAAGTTGTATATTAGTTAACACACTAACACACACACACACACACTACACAAACCCTTGGAATTGTACAGCACAAAGAGTAAACCCTAATGTAAAACAGTGGGCTAAAGTTAATAGCATAATTATAACATGGTTTTTCATGAATTGTAACAAAGGTAGCACACCGATGCAAAATGTTAATAATAAGGAAAGCTGTGTGTGAGTGAGGGGTATATGGACACTCTGCTTTCTGCTGATGTTTCTGTAAGCCTAATAAAAACAAAACAAAACAAAAGAACAAAAAGTGTATTCCAGTTACTTTCTCGTGTTTTGCCTACCTAGCATCCAGCATCCATATCCCCCCTTTTCAGTAGTAGGATTCTGATTTTCCACAGGGAAAATCTTTCCCCAATCTCAGACCCTGGGTGGGTGCTAGCCCCACTCCCAAGATCCAAACCATTAAGGCTCCATTCCATGCCTTTTGCTGGAACTCCTGGAAAGAGAAGCTCTCCTTCCAGAGGGCATGAAACTGGAAGGTGGTAAGCCTGGAGCTTCTGGGGGCAGCCCATAGCGGCAGCTCGCCCGGGAGTGAAGCCAGATCTGAAGAAAGCAGAGCTAAGAGAAATCGAGAGAAACTGAGTCCTGATGGCATTGCTTTTTCTTCTTCAGCTGGTGTCTACCTTTGGCAGCTGAGAGGCTTATATGCTTAAAGTTTCCATTCCATATGGAAAGTCCTATGTTTTTGTAGAAAAACTTTTGTAGGAAGCTACCCAATTAAAGAATAGGAATTCCTACTTCTTTTCAATCAAAGGAGGAGAGAAAGAAACTGGATTTTAGGGGAAGAAGGCAGCATTGTATATTTCCTATATACATATACATACATGCATATATACACATACACCACACACATACTTATACATATATGAATTCCATCTATATAATCATACATATGTATATATCTTCACATTTATGATGCAAAATGTGTCACAGTTCCTATGCTTTTTTCCTCTTGTGCTAATCCTGGGATAAAAGCATATCTAACCTGATTACTATTTGCCCCCCAAAAAGGAATTCTCCTTATTTAGCAGGATGCTGTAACAATCCATCCACCTACCTGGCTGCTGGGTACCCAGCCCAACAGCTTTAGATTCCACCTGGGAGGACAGAAGCTGCAGTTGGGGGTTGTCCCAGTAGGGGGAGCCGATGCCCCTGATGGGTGTTTTTTTTGTAATAGATGCTCCGGGGTGGGGGTAGGGGAGCAAATTTCTGTCTGCCCTCTCTTCAATTGGTTCCTTAGCTAGCATTGGTTACACGCCAGGCACAGTTCTAGCTGCTGAAGACACAGGGCGAACAAGAAAAACACACACTTGCGTGTTAAAGGACTTCACCTGCTGGTGGATTATGGAGTCCCCATCTCATGCTGGAGAAGATGCTCCAGTACCACAGAGCCCTCACCCTCTTGGTTTTGGTGCGCACGCAGGGCAGAGAAAGACTTTGCTCTCATGCTGCTGTTGGGGAGACTGGGTTTTTGCTCCCAGACTGGTCTGGGGGAACTCTGATTTTGCCCATCAGGGGCTACCAGGGGATGAGTCCCAGGTCTCCCATGGCCTGCCATGGCCTCCAGCCTGTGCACCTCCAAATCAGGTGATGTAAGGGGGTCCTTGTAGCTTCTCCTCTGCTTTGTATCACACTGGCCCTGCTCCCTTGGAGAGGGGTCTACAGCCAGCCTTGGCTCCCTACTGTCCAGTCCTCTGTGCCCTCTAACCAGGCTGTGTGTGTGGAAGGCATACTTCTCACACTGAGGTGGGGTTTCCCATTTTTCATTCTTTGTTGTCATTTTGGCTTGTTTGTAAGAAGAATGAGGGTGTGGGGGGCAGAGAGTATCTGTTCTTGTGCCGCTACCTCTTGCCAGATCTCCGCTGGATTTTATTCTACCTAATCCCTCTTTCAAAATTCCAAAAGTCTGACTTTCTTTTCATTTTTAATCTTTGCTGTTGTTCCCATCATCTATCTTGGTGGTTCAATCTGTTTGCAGGGCTTTTGTGCCACCAATCATCATATTCCATGAGAGTCTCTATTTTTTTTGGGTCCGGAAGCTTTTAGCTACAATGAAAAAGGGTTAAAAAAAAATCAATTCTTAAATGTAGTACAGATGTATTCGGAAATTGAACAAATGCTTCTGACACAGGGCATTTTGAAGTTTTCTAGAAAAGTCTCTTGTGCTTTCAGGCTTGGCAGAAGTCAGTTCCTCTGAAGGGGGCTGGGCAAAATAAAAATAAAAATGATCTCTGTTTTGCCACAGGAAATGAGAGTTCAGAATGGCTTCTCACCCAGGATGGAACAAGTTTATTCATGACTGGCATATATGGCTCCATCTGGGATGGGTGAGGAAAAGGTGGAAAAAGACTGTGGCTCTGGAAGAGACCTGGACTTGAATCCCACTTTGGAGGCTTCACAGCTGTGTTGTTTGGGGTCAGATCAGGTCTTCTGGGCTCAGTTTTTCTCATCTGGAACCGTTGATAAAAATATACCTACTTCGTGGGGGTTGTTTAGAAATGACCCAGAAGGGGCTCTGTGAAAGCCGGTGGGATTTTGATTGACTATGAGCAGGGGGTTTCTGAAACCAAGCCCCCCTCAGGCTGCTGGGATTTACTGCCTCACCCTGTTCCCAGGCCGATTTCATATCGCAGCAGCTCAAAACGGCCATGCTCCTTAAGTGTTTTTCCACTGCTGAATGAAAACCAAGTTGAAATGGATTCGAATGATGAGCGCTATCTTAGGGAGAGTCTTCTCTCTGGGTTCTGGAGTCAGAACTTAGGGAGCCAAAGCTGACACTCTCCCAGCTGTGTGGCTGAGCAAATTACTTAGACTTTTGGTATCTCAGATTCTTCCTCTACAATGGGAGAAATAAAAGTACATACCTTACGAAGTAGTTGTGAAGGCTGAATTGGTACATGTAAAGTGTTTAGGACAAGGCCTAGCACATAAAAAGTTTTCAGTAAATATTAGCTATTATTATTATAAATGCCCCCTTAAGAAATGAATGGAAAACAGCAAATAACCCCAAGAGTGGCTTTCAGCTGGAGAAGGAGGGTAGGATGCATCTGGAATCAAGCTGTTTAATTTTATTTTATGTATTTATTTGAAATTTCAAATGACATTAAAGGTAATGTTACTGGATGGCTATGGGTTCTGGGCTTCTAGGTTCTTGGCATATGTCACAGAAAAGAATTTAAGAACATGCCATAGGGTAAGCAAAGGAGTAAAGAATTATTAAGAAACAAGAAAACAGTAAAAGTACATAGTCTGAGGGATGGACTGCGGGCATGCTGCAGAATGAGAGGGGGGTGTGAGGTCCCAGGTCAGGGCTTTTTAAAGTCTTTCCTCCTCCTACTTTGTAATGTTGGGGGAGGGGCTCTAGCTGTTTGCTATTCTGATTGGTTGCCCCACCTGTCATTTCTCAGGGGGTGGATGGGGAGGCCTTTTGAGGGTATCTGGGGCTTTACCTTGACCCCAAATGGAATTCTCATTCCAAATGAGATTCTCGTGGCCGGGATCTCATGAGATCCCTCAGGGGGTTTCCAGGCGGGATCTCATAGCCATGTTGTCTGCTGGCCATGTTGTCTGTTGGCCATGTTGTCTGTTGTCTGCCGGCCATGTTGTCTGCCGGCCATGTTGTCTGCCGGCCATGTTGTCTGTTGGCCATGTTGTCTGCCGGCCATGTTGTCTGTTGGCCATGTTGTCTGTTGGCCATGTTGTCTGTTGGCCATGTTGTCTGCCGGCCATGTTGTCTGTTGGCCATGTTGTCTGCCGGGCCTCAGCTGTGACCCAAGTCTTCCCTTTCCCTGTACTAACCTGCTTCAGTAGGAATTTGTTTCATTTTTCCCAAAGAAGGATTAAGTTTAAAAAGGTCATGAAAGCAAGCCCTACTACAGAACAAAATTGCGTTGCCTGTGACTGCTCATTATTTAGGGCTTGGTTCTTATGTTAGTGAGTGGATTCTAGTCAAGCACGTTTCACATGTAAACAGAACTATTCTTCAACACCAGACCTGGCTCATCCACTTATACAGAAGAAGCTAATAACAAAACTCTTACATTTGCATGGCCCATGGACAATTAACAAACATTTCTAGATCTATTTTTTAATGTGATACTCAGAACATCCTTGGGAGATGAATAGGGCAGATGTTATTGATGATCATTTCATAATGAAGAAATTGAGCTCTTAGAGAAGGACAGGGACTTCCCTACTGCTGGCAGGTAGGAAAAGGCAGAAGTAAAACCATTGCCACCATGCCTTAAGGTGCTCAGAAATGTAATACCTCCTGCCTGGGGCTCACAAGTGTTGCTACCCAGAAGAGAAATGTTCTATGAAGAGAGCGCTGCTGTGTTGAGTCAGTAGGCAGAGACACACCTTATAGGATAAGTCTGGGCATATAGCATCCTGTCACCTTGGGCTGGAAAGGAAATGGAAAGATATTGAATTGGTCTTCCTACAGAAAAACCACCAGTTTCTGGGATCAGTCTGTTTCAAAGAATTTTTGCAATGAAGTAGCAATTAATCAGCAGTTATTTCCTAAACATTTTCTCTCTAAGACTTTGATGTCTGCACAAGGTCTGTTAGAGGTCAAGAGAGCCACAGGCCATTTCAATTGTAGAAAGCAGAAATGGGAAATTTTTGATGCTTATGTTGAACAAAGGAAAGCTTTTGAATAGACTGAAAATGCAGTGCAATACAAGTGTACTATTTTAAATTACTTATAGGATTTCTTTAAAAAATAATTTAATAGTGCATGGCAGGAGGTGTGCTAGGTGGCTGGCCTTCTTAGCTGGAGGCATAGTGCAACTAAAACACAGTTGATACGCTTTAGAAGTCATTGACCTCTTGGAGTAAACAAACACTTGTGGACTAAGGATATTATGGTAAGATAAGTATGAAAGGCTTGTTAGGGTAGCCCCAAAGAGGGGGTGATTAACTTTGTCGAGATCAGAGGAGGCCTCACAAGGAAGGATGATGTGGTGGCTTGGAGTTATGTACCCCAGAAAAACATGCTCTTAATCTGAATCCAATCCTGTGGGTGTGAACCAATTGCAAATAGGACCTTTTGATGAGGTGTGACCCAACTGAATCAGGATGCATCTTAATCCTATTACTGAAGCCCTCATAAATAAGGTCACAGAGAGAAACCATGGGGAGTAGCCAGAAGCTGGAAGTCAAAGAAACCTGGAGGAGAAAGGAGAAGACAGCGCTATGTGCCTTGCCATGTGATGGAAAAGCCAAGGGACCCCAAGATCATGGGCAGCCAGCCCCAGAATGCCATGGTCTTCAGGAAGAAAGCATCATCTTGCTGATGCCTCGATTTTGGACTTCTCCTAGCCTCAAAACTGTGAACCAATAATTCCGTTTTTCAAGACAACCCAATGCATGGTATTTGTTTTAGCAGCCAGGAAACTAAAACAGATGGGCAGGATATTTCAAGGTGGACAAGGAGAAGAGAGTATTCTGGGTGGAGGGAACAGCTGATGAAGCTGGGAAGGGTGAGCATTTTTGGAGTGTCCCACTGACACTATGAACACTTTGGTTCATAGAGAAATCCTCAGAAGCTTCTGTTCAGTTCCAACAAGTTCTTGCAGGGCAGGATTTTGCTTTCATGTCCCTGATCCCTTGCAAGGCATTTGAGTCCCTCCTCTTGCCTGGTTTTGAGGGTTGTTGAATGGCACATATCCATAGGTGATGGATAAGTAGAAGGAAGAGGGCAATGGAAATAGGTAGAGAAGAAGCTTTACATTATACCACTTTACAAAATACCACCACCAACCGGGTCTGGTCTAGGAGGCATTGAGAGGAGTGATGGAAGGAGGTGAGGATGACAAGATTTCGTTGACCTAAAAGCTTATGTGTTATCAGGACTGTTGGTGGTAGGGAGCTAAGGAACATTTTAAAGCAAAGCTAGGACCTGAGCAGAGCTATGCTTTCTCACATAGAAACACCACTCCAGCAGTGGTGTGGAGAATTTCTTGTAGCGGTGGATGATCAGATGTTGTGGCCACACCATTGGACAGAATGGACCCTCACCCAAAATTTGGTTCTGAAGACACTGTTGCTGGATTTCCTCTAGGTTCTTGGCTATGTTACATAAAAGAATTTAAGAACATGCCGGTTTAGTTAGGCCAGTAGTTTATTAAGGAAATGAGAGAAGAGAATAGAAATGGGAGAAAATAACAAATTATGGGTCCCAGGTATACTTGCGGGCTGGTCCAGGCTGAGAAGGAGAAAAAGGAACGATTTAACTTCTGTGCTTGCTTTTTAAACCATTCCTCCCATTTCCTAATGTTCAGAGGAGGGGGTCTCAATTGTTTGCTGTTTTGATTGATTATCCCACCCACTAGTTCCCCCAGGGGAGCCCAATGATAAGGCCCCTTGAGAATATCTGGGGCTTTTCCTTGATCCCAGATGATCAAGGAAAATTCTCAGTGGTTCTTCTAGCTGCTTTCTGGTGGGGATCTTTCTCTCAGAGGAATTCCAGGTGGAGTTCCATGGCCACATGTTTCATGGCCATAGTTTTCTGCAAGGTCCCACATTCATCTTCTCATTCCCTAAACTAGCCTGCTTCAGCACCACACACACACGCCAAGAGGGTATGGTGAGGCTTTCTAGGGAGAGCAGAGCAGGCCTCCCAAGCTGGTCCAAAATGGCTTGAAAGACCGGGAGAAGAGACTGATTTGGGGTTTTTATGATCATTAGGGGGTGGGACTGAGCTGAGGGTTCCTGCATGCAGGTAGGAGCTTGCATGATTTGAATCTCCTCTTGGTGGCAAAGAAGGGAACACCTGGGCTTTCTTATCAGCTTGCAGGAGAGGAAGTGGGGTGGGGGTGAGGCTTAAAATTGTTAGCAGTGACACATCAAAAAAATGGAATCTGATTCTTTGTTACACCAGAAGAAGGAAGGGCAATTGGGATGTTGTTGGAATAGTCTAAGCCAGTGGTTCCCAGGCACTTGTTAAAATTTCCTAAAATTCACCCAAGCCTACTGAACCAGCCTTCCAGGGTGTGGGTCATAGAAATCTGTATTTGTTAAGTGGCTCCCCAAGTAATTTGTTAAGTACAGTTGTGAACACAGAGCTATGATAATGAAAATATAAAGGATTGAAAAATTCCAAGTTCTCATCTTGAAATTTTGCATGTTTTGGGATTGGGTGATTCATGGTTGGAAGGCATGTTTATGACTTTAGGAGAAAGAGCAGAAATTCATATGGTCTATATAGAAAGCTGTGGGCATGTGGTTGTGAATCTTTACACACACTTTCATTATAATACCCACTGTATACAGATAAACTGTGGAAAACTTCACTACTTGCTTGACTTATCCAGTCTCAGGGCTCCAAGTAACTCCAAAGTTTATTCTGGAAGTGTGAACTCATATTAATAGCTGCCAAAGAAAAATGAAATCAGATATGTAAATCTCTTGCAAAATAAGTTATGTAATGTGTTCCAAAGATAAAAGAAGTTCCTATGGGATTGCTTGCTCTTCTGAATAACTATTGCAGTATTCTTTCTTGACCTTGAGAGTTAAGGGTTGACTGTGTAAAATATGTTTTGTGCTCAAACATGCAAACACAACTTGAAGCTGGGAGTTTTTATGCACATCTATGAGAAGTAACAGACCAAAAGATTTGGGCCATCAGAACTGGTAAGAAAGTGCTGAAGGAGCCAGTGGAAGGGAGCACTTGTGCATATATTCCTTGATGTTAAATATTCTCTCTTTGCTGTTACTATCTTCTTAATAGCTTAGTAACTCTCCTGATTTGTTGATAGATCTTCTGCACTCTTGAGTTGCTGGTCTTGGAGGGGGAGAACAGGAGAAAAAACAGGAAACTGATGTGGAAATCGATTATCTATCTATATTTATCATCTATCTATCTATCTATCTATCTATCTATCTATCTATCTATCTAATCAATAGCTACCTATGTCTATCATTTTCTATTCTCTCTTAACTATGTCTCTTTCATTTATTCCCTTTCTCATCTAATCTTTGGCATATATTTAGAAAAAGATAATTCAGTAGTTCTTTTTCTTTCTTTCATTGGTAACAAATTAAGATATAATCCATATACCATAAAATTCAGCAATTTAAATTGTACAGTTCAATGGTTTTAATATATCTACAGAGTTGTGCAGCCATCCCCACAGTCAATTTGGAACATTTTCATCACCCCCAAAAGACACCCCATAGCCTTTAGCAGTTACCCCTAATCCGCCCCAAACCTCCCATCCCTAAGCAACAACTAATCTGCTTTCTGCCTCTGGATTTGTCTCTTCTGGACATTTCATATAAATGCAATCAGAAAATATGGGGTCTTTTGTGCTGGCTTCTTTCACTTGGCAGAATGTTTTCAAGGTTTATCCATTTAATGACTATTTTCCTAAAAGGAACTTCAAGTTCTTTTTTTTTTTCCCCTTGAAAGTAACTTCAAATAGGTTAGGTGAGAGGTAATGAAAATACCCCCCCTATGTTGTCTTTATGGAAGTAGGGGAGCAAACGGCTTTGCCTTATGTAGGTTCCCAATAAAGTTTTGTTGAGTTAATTTTGCTTTATTTAAACTATGGAAGTAGGCACTGAATCTCCATGGAAGATTAGTGCACAACCCTGCCTTTCAAAATAAAGTGCTAGTTAAGCAGGTAGACTCGAGCCAAACTGCCAGCCACCTATTCCATTGCTAGTTGAACGACCCTGAGCAAATTGTGCTACCTCGTACAGACTCAGTTTCCTCATCTGAAACATGGGGATTAAAAATTGCACCTAATTCTTAGAGTGGCTGTAATGACTAAATAAGATCATATATGTAAAGCTCTTGGCATCTTGCTCAGGTCATGAAAAGCCCTCAGTAAAGTCTGGCAATTTTTTGTCATGAATTCTTCAAAAAGCCACAGTCCCATAGGCTCACAAAATATTATAGTACAATAAAGGTGCCTGGAAAGAAATATGATCAAAGGGTTATCCAGCACAGTAGAGGGAACTCTTAATTCTGTATAGGGTGGGGGCAGGAGAAAGGAGATTTCTTTGCAGGAATTGCAAACTGGAGCCAAGAGTCAGATCTACTCTACACTCATATATATTTAGGAGCTGCTGCTGTGTTTTCAAGATTTTGAAAATTGAACACCCTTAGGCAGGCAGGCACCCATCACACTCCTTAATGTACGAAGCTGGCTTGTTTGGGACATATATGTTACCAGCCTCTTCCTCAAGGCCTTTGAGTTCTATGTCTCACTGTGGAAGGTGACCTCTGATCACCTGGGATGCAAAGGTTGATTCTGAATTGGCCAGACAGAAAGGGAGAGGGGCAGGGTGGGGTTGGTGGGGACTGCTTATTTACTTACCCCAGAGCATGCATATTTACCAGATGAGAAATGACGTTCCTTGCCATATTTCTTTTTTTAACATTAGCTTTTAAAAGAAGTCATATAGGCCCATGGTAAATCATAACTACAAAATGAAAAGCACATCTCCCTCCCCTGGCCTGACATCTTCCTCCCCTTCCTCTGTTAATAGTAAAAATTTCGTAGCGTTACAGAGCTGTCTCTACAATTCACATTCAAATATTTAAATATATACTTGTCCTTTACTCGCTTTTTTCTCCCATAAGGTCAGCATTTTAAAACGTTTTGGTAATAAAAAGTAAAAACAAAATAAGAAATAAACAAAAACTAGGCTCAGAACCATGTGGCCTCATTTTCATATATTACTACAGAAAATTTTCAAATGAACACAAGAATGGAGAGACTGGGAAAAACACCCCGACCCCCCTCACTTATCCAACACCCAGCTTGAGTAGTTATCCATGTTCTCCTACCTTATTTCATTTATAACCTACTTCATTTGGTTTGGCCTTGTTTTGCCAAAATGTTGTAGCATTTTAAGTGTCTTGTAATTTTTACTTAAATATGTATTATGGCCATTGTATACGTAGATTTGCCTTGTTCTTTTAAATAGAAATAAAAATTCCATTATGTGGATGGTCCATTATTTAATTAGCTCCCCTTGATCAATATTTAGGTTGTTCCCAGACTCTTGACATTCTAAGCAATGTCACAAGACATATTCCATTTTATACCATTATATTACAATTTGGGATACCAGTTCTCCTGCCTGGGCTGTCAGCTATCTGGTAGAATGAGTATTTCTTACCAATACCTACAAGATCTGTACATGCCTGCTTATGTATTTCATTCCTATGTATCTTGATATGTTGAAATGGTTTTATTTCTTAATTCAGAAAACATTTATTGAGGATCTGCTGTAAACTGGATGCTGTGTTAGGCTCTGAGGTTGTAAGTCTGATGAGGCGACTTGATCTTGTGGTCAAGGAGCACATAGATAAGTGAAGGAGGCATCCATTTTACTTCTTTTTACCCCTGTATATGTGTTATATCAGGTAGGATTAAGTTCAACTGTGAGTGGCAGAAAATGCCAAACCGTGACTTAAACCAGGTTGAAGTTTAATTCTGTCTCATGTAAAACTCTGGAAGTAGGTGGCCCAAGCTGGGAATGGTCTTCCACACTGCCAGGAACTCAAGCTCTTTATTTTGCTGTTCTGCTGTGTGTGGCTTCCATTTACAAAGACATCATATGCTATAAAATGGCTTCTCTAGGTCCAGCCATCACATCTGCATTCCAGACAACTAGAAAGAAGAAAGTAAATGAGAAAGACATACTTCCTCTTTTTAGGGACTTTTCCTGAAAGTTTCATGTATCATTTCCACTTATATTTCATTGGTCAGGTCTTAGTTTCATGGCCATCTAGCTACAAGGATAGTTGAAAAATGTAGTCTTTATTCTGGATGGGTGTGACTTCAGCTACAAAGCAGGTACAAACATTGCACTGCTAGTGCAAGCAAGGTGCTGTGTGAGCTAATGATTTTCCTGAAGGGAAATCAGGGAAGGTTTCTGAGAGGAGGCAATACTGGAGCTTGCACAAGACAGGCAAGGTTTGCTTTTTACAAGATTAAAAAAATAACAACTTGGGAGTTAAAATAAAGGGAAACTTAATGGGGGGGGGGCATTGAAATAGTTTCCCACCCTTTTTCATTTTGTTAGAGATTCTGTTTAAAGTCCGTAGCAAGCTTTTCTCAGGAATTATTTGTTGAATGACTGAATGAGTCAAGAAAAAGCACTGATTATGAAAGACTCCCAGGGCTGTGAGACTATGCACATTTATTGTGGCAGACTTTATTTTCTGAAGATGGTCACCCCAATAGCTCCCTGCCTGACATGCCCCCATTGAAAGATGGAATCCTTTCTCTACCCTCTTGAATTTGGGTGGGCTTTATGACTTCTTTGACCAATAGAATATGGCAGAAGTGATGCCTTGCCAGTTCTAGGCATAGACTTTATCTGGCCTTATTGTTTCCACTCCCTGCCTCTTGAAAGCCAGCTGCCATATGAGAAGTGTGAGGCCCTTCTGCTGGTGAGGAGCCCAAGCCACCTGGAGATGGCCCTGGAGGATGGCTGGAGAGTTGGCGAGTGATCAAGGAGCATCGCAGGATGCCAGGCCTGTGAATGAGTAAGTCATCTTGGAAGTAGTTTCCTCAGTCCAGCTGTCCCAGATGATGCCATGTAGATCAGAGAAGAACCACCCAGCTGAGCCCTTCCTGAATTCTAGACTCATGAAAGCTTAAGTGAAATAAATGTGGTTTGCAACACAGCAATGAATCCTGGGAAATACCTTGGAATGTTATAGGGTGTGCAGGGCTCTGTGACATGTGGAGAATGCCTGAGGAGGTATAAGGACATGGTCAAAGACATCTGTGAGTGTGAGGCTCTGGTAGTCACTAGCAACCATTCCTCATCAAAGGAGCAGGGATCCTTAGAGAAACTGCAATTTTAGATTCCAGATGAACCTGGAACAGCCTGTCATTAAAACAGCAAGGAAACTATCAAAGACAAGGCATCTGGGGTCATGTCAAAGAAGACTCAGCAGCTAATGTGAAAGAGTTCCAACTGGCTAGAGGAGGGACAGTTTAGGCATCCATAAGAATAAGAGTTGCAATGGATTGAAATGCTTCAAATATATTTAAATCCATAAGCTCATTACATAAAAGTAGATTTTATCACCTTTGGAGTATGCAAAATCACCAATTTATTATTTCAAAAACTTCTAAATAAAGGGTAAAAATGCAGCAATTTTTCTGCTTTCCCATGAACTGTACTTCAGTGTATTCAAAGAATTGATGAACAGTTTCTCCTTATAAAAGTATTCCAGCTACAAAATGAAGAAGGAATGAAAGAATTAGAATAGTGCCAATTTGCAAATTCTAATGAAATAATTTTTCTAGTCAATAATCAACAGCTGCCAACGTTAGAAAAGAAGAGACGGCCAGGTGCTATATATCTCCTGATACTTACACCACCCTTTATGAAAATCCAAGCCTGAACCTGGTGAAGTCTCTAGATCTTATTAATGATTTATAGGGGATGTTGGGACTTGTTAAATGACACCACAGAGTTGCAATCAGTAAAACCCAGACTGTGGGAAATTTAGTTTCTTCTACAAATGAATAAACAAAATAAGAGAGGCAGAGTGTCTTAGTTTCCAGGCTGCTGCTCTGACAAATACCACCCAATGGGTTGGCTCAACAACAGGAATTAATTGTCTCATGGTTACAGAGGCTGGAAGGCTTGCAGCCTCCTGGGGTGGGTACTGTTCTGGCTGGCTGGCAATCCTTGGGTTCCTTGGCTTTCCCTTCACATGGTGACATCCTTTCCTTTCTCTTCTGGGTTCCTGCTGACTTCCTGTTTCTGGCTCCTTCCCGAGGCTTTCTCTTCAAAGTCTCCAGGAATGGGATTAAGGCCCAATGTCATTCAGTTGGGCCACCCCTTATCTAAAAATAGCATCTTCAAAATTCCTTTTTACAATGGATTCAAATCCACAGGAATGGGATTAAAATTAGGAACATGAGTTTTTTCTGGGGTACATAACTCAACATACCACACCAGGGGAAACTATATAATAATAAAAGAGCCTTAAGGGAGTTATTAGCCAATTCCAATGTACAACCTTTATTTGGATCCTGATTTAAACAAATAACACTATAAACATTATGAGGTAATTAGAGAAATTTTGAATGCTGAGTACATATTTAATAATATGAAAAGATTATTGCCAAATTTTCAGTGTGATAATAGTATTGTGATTATGTTGAAGAAATCTCACCTTTTATACATTTGCAAAATTAATGGATAAAATGGTAAAATGTCTTGGATTTGCTTTGAAGAATCAGGGAGGGGGGTGGGTAGGGAAAATGGTAGGGATACAGAAGAAATACGGTCAGCCCAAACTGGAGATTATTTAAACTGGAGGAGTACATGGGATTTTATTATGACTCCACTTATGTTTGAAGTTTTCCATAATACAAAAAATATGTTAGGGACTTGCTCAAGAAATTTTAAAAACACACACACACAAGTGGAGAGGGTGTAGCTCAGTGGTTGAGCACGTTCTTCACTTGTATGAGGTTCTGGGTTCAATTCCCGGGATGTCCTAAGAAAAAGAAAAGAAAAAACAAACAACCAAAAAGAAATGACAAGCATTGGGGAATGGGTGTAGCTCAGTGGTTGTGTGTCTGCTTCCCATGTACAAGGTCCTCGGTTCAATACCCAGTACCTCCTAAAAAACAAACAAACAACACATCCACACACAAATCTGAGAGGTGCTACCTGTAAAATACCCAGTTCTGAGTAAGACCCCTTGGGGTGGCTTCATAGCTTTCTTCTCGGGATTCTGTATCAGCACTTTGGCTTGCCACCATGGTCTTTGTGTTACTCAGGGCATCCTTTCAGCTTCAGCTGTGGCTGCCTTTTGTCATTTCTTTCTCTACCTCCAATTTATAATTCGAGAGACAACAGCACTGGCCCAGATCATCTTTTTGTTCCATGCCAAGCTGCAGGTCAGAGATCAGCCTGTGACTGCCTGATTGGATCACATGCCCACCATGGACTCAACCAAAGCTGGGGAGCAGAGGGTCGTGAGGGACCCCACTGAGAAGGGGTGATGAGTGCAAAAGTTTAACATCCTGGAAGGCAATATGGGGTCCCAGAGGGAGAGCTGATAACCTTCTGATCTAAAACATTGACCTTTCCCTGATTTTCTTTTCAGTTTTTATAGAAATATCTGAGTATACAGGCCAAAGAGATACACTGGAGTCCATTTAGCCAGTGATTTGGGGTGGGAGGCAGAGCAAAGAGTAGAGGATGTTGCAGAGGTAGGAGCAGGAATCTAGGCAAATCAACTAGATTTCGACTGGGTTTCCCACATTGAATTGATGTGTACAGCCATCTGGGATTCCTCTTCTTTTTTCCCTCCTCCCTCCCTCCTTCCCTCCCTTCTTTTTCTTCCCTTCCTCCCTTCCTCTCTTCCTCCCTTCCTCCCTTCCTCCCTTCCTCTCTTCCTCTCTTCCTCTCTTCCTCTCTTCCTCTCTTTCTCTCTTTCTCTTTCTCTCTTTCTCTCTTTCTCTCTTTCTCTCTTTCTTTCTTTCTTTCTTTTTCTTTCTTTCTTTCTTGGCAACATATATATAAAACACAAAATCCTTTAAACCATTTTTAAGTGTATGATTCAGTAGCATTAATTACATTCATAATGTTGTGCTACCATCCCCACCATCTATCACCCCAAACAGAAACTCTTTACCCGTTAAACAATAACTCCCTGTCCACCCTCCCACTGGCCCCTGGTAATCTGTAATCTACGTCCTGTCTCTGTGAATTGGCTTATTCTAGGTATTTCACATAAGTGAGATCTTACGCCATTTATCCTTTTGCACCAAATTTATTCACTCAGCATAATGTTTGTAAGGTTTACCCATGCTGTAGCATGTCTCAGAATAGGCTTCCCCTTCTTAGAGGTGTATATTCTGGAGTTTGCATGTCTGATCCTTTTACTGTGGGTCCATGGCACCTCATTTACCTTAAAAAAGCTGAGGATTTAATCAGTTAGAATAGTTCCTGGAAGGTCATGCATGCCAGCCCATAAACCTCATGGCACCTGAATTCATTCTGCACTGACAGCAGGTGCTCGGGCAGGGGAGGGATGATGCTAGCCACCTTTGTGTAGGCAATTCTCAGGGAGTTCCTGGGAGGCTGAGGCCTGTGAGCCTTTGCATTCCCCTTCCTCTCTGTTGTCCTGGGGGAGGCAACCTCAACCGTGGCCACATCCCAGGGGTCAGGGGTGTCAGGTTGCATCAGCTCCAGGGAGGCAGGTTTGGCTCTCATGTCCACACTTGCTTGGCTTGCTCTGTCACACAACCGGTGGACACTGGTGGGTGAGCCCCGAGGTCCATCCTGCTGACTCGTGGGGAATGTGCTGCCCACAGAAGAGAGAAAAATGAACCTCCCTGAAGCCAACAAGCAAAGGCCATGCAAGCCCTGTGGGAGGAAAACAACTCGGGCTATAGATTTCCTTTTCTAGGCCTGGAGTCTTGCCATGAACAATATAGAAAATAGCCGTGATTAGCATTCTGATCTCCTGTGTTACCAGCAAGTAGTGGGACTGAGGTCATTCCTGAAAGTCTCTTTAAGCTGCCCAGTGGTCTGGTCTCCCAATTGGGCCATCTTAAGGGGAAGGCTGGACCTACAAACAGCTGAAGAGAAACATCAAGCTGTGGAAGGCTTTATGGGTTGAGGTTGCAGAGGAGGTCACCTGCCCATCCAATGCCTTCAAACACATCCCTGCCTCCTGGACTTTGCACAAAAACATGCCCAATTGTCTTTTTCCTCTTTAGAGCTGCTGCAGGGATTGACTTGCTAGGACAGACAGAAACTTCTCAGACTGGCCCAAACCAACTCTCCACCTCATGTCCTCCTTCTCCCACCCAGGGGCCTTTCCACCTCCCACCCAACAAGCTCCCCAGTACTCCAGACCATTCCTCTCCTCCATTACATCACTCATGCACTTTCATTCTCTTGTGATGTGCTTTACTGATGTGAAAATGAGCTTGGTTGTTTGAAGAACTGAATGAAGACAAGGGCCAGGGATATAGTGAGCAGGAAGGAATGTGGGTGGGGGAAGCTTAGGGCCAAGGAGGCAGCTTGTGCAGGAGTTACTGAATTAGGAAAAGGTTCTCCATGGATATGGGGCTGGACTTGAGGGGCAACTAGGATCTGGAGAATGGAAAGGAAAGATAAAAGTTTTTCTGGAAGGAGTATGGCAACCACCAAGGGTGTGAGGTGAAGCTTCAGGTTCTGGTTTGTGAGTAGTAAGAAAAGGTGGTTTCCTATTGGGGAACGATTCAACATACATTTTCCAACCACAAGTGATAAAGCTGGGTTGAAAAGATGGTTCTTCTGCCTCCCAGTGCTGGGCTTTTTCTGCACATGCTTCTCTGTCAAGATTGCAGAGAATCTCAAAGAAGGCAACGGGAGGCTGCTGATGATTTTGAGGAATCATCAAAATCAGTAGTGGTACTTTCTGGTTTGCAGAGGGATGAAGGGATTTTAGATTCCTGGTTGGATGGGTTGAGAGCAGGGATTGTGGCGGGGGAGGGGGTGGATGGAGAAGAATGGATGGTGAGAGAGACATTTCAAAGGAATTATCAATAGTGCTTGATGACTCCTTGAACTACAGAGAAAGCAAATCCAGCCTGGCTCCTAGGTGATGTCCCAAGTTGATGATTGCAATCAAACTGCCAGATTTCACCACCTGCTCTGTGCCTGGCCCTCCTTGAAACTTAGAGAATTTTTCAGGGTTGGGAGTCGCAGGTGAGATTAGAAGCTGGGTACTCTTCCCCTTGCCAAACATGGACAGATCAGTGGTGTTGAGGGGAGAAAGGTTGATCCTGGCAGCTTCTTGGTGACAACAGTCCTCTCTCCTATTCATCAAAAGAGCATCTCATTTCAGAAGAACACTGGGAACTTGCTAGAAATGCAAATTTTGGGGGCACATTCCAGATCTACCAAATCAGAAACTCTGAGGGTGGGATCCAGGAGTCTGTCTTAAAAACCCTCTGGGTGATTCTGAAACCAAGGAAGTAGACCACTAGTCTAATCCAGCTCCGCAATCCTGGCAGCTGTGTCCCAGAATAAATGTTTGTTGAAACGAAATGAACCCAAGTATTGCACTAATTAGGTTGTAAAAACTTGAATCACCTTCCAACAGCTTTTGACACCAACTGCAAATTCTGCAATAACTGAGTTCAGGTCAATTTCTGACTCTACCTGGAATCAGGCCAGATTCCACTGGTTCAGGGCAATCTTTTATGAGGTCATCATTCAGGCACCAGTCCCACATTCGGGGACCCCAGTCCCCCACGCTTCTGACCAACTGGTTACAAATTTGGGGGGGGTTCCCACCATAAATTGTGAGTGCTACAGCCACTCACAGAACTCACTGAAAGCGCTACACTCAATGATTATGGTTTATTACCATAAAAGGATACGAATCAGAAGAAGCCACAAGAAGGGACGCATAGGGCGAGGTCAGGGAGGGTCTCAAAGGCCAGCTTCCTTGTCTTCTCCATATGGAGTTGAAACTTGTTACCCTCCTGGCACAGCAATGTTGGGATCAATAGTGGAAGCTCACGGGAACTTCCACGTCTCCATTCCATATGGGGTCTCATTAGGTAGGCATGACTGATGGAATCAATGCCTGTGCAATTGAACTTAATCTATAGCCCCTTTCCCTCCCAGAGGTTGGGCTGATACCATGCCGCTCAAAGCCCAACTCCCTAATCACATGGTTGGTCTTTCTGGCGTGGCCAGCCCCTACCCTAAGACTGAAGGTGTGGTTGGCCCTTCATTAGCATATGAACTATCAGGTCCACCTTGAAGGTCCCAGGATCGGTTCCCGGTGCCGCCTAAAGAGAAGACAAGCAGACACAGAAAAACACACAGCGAATGGACACAGAGAGCAGAAAATGGGATGGCGGGGTGGGGGGCAGGGCAGGGGGATAAAGAAGATGCTCTTATCACTGGAAGTTTCAAAGATGAAGTGTTTACCTCCCAGGAACTGGGTACAAAGATCACCCACGTTTTTATTAGGCTATGCTCATTTATTCCTTTGGTGAGGAAATGCCTCTGGACAGGATGCACATGAAGTGGTCCTGATCTGAGGTCCAGCACTTAGTAGGTGCTCAATAATTGGTGGCAAGTATGATTATCACAGCTCTGGTGATTTCAGATGGCATCATTTGAGCAAGCTGAGCTCACCGAGGAGGAAGAGAACAAGGATAGAAGATTCAAGGGAGGGAAGCCTGGCAACTGCTGATGTCACAAAGCCTCCATTTTACCCTGACTTCTGGTTCCTGCACTGCCCCAGGGCAGCAGAAAGGGGATGGCTGGAAGCTGCAGCTGCCGAGTGAGGACGAAAGGGAAAGTGGGATCGAGGGTACAGGGGAATTCTGCAGACAAGAAATAAGTACCTGGCAGGAGAACCAAGCAGATATCGAAGGAAGGATGGGGAAGCACAGCCACCTCTCAGGTAACAGACTGGGCAGGAGGGAGAGAAGGGGTGCCGCTGTGGAGGAAAGTCTAGGATGGAATAAGAGCCTTCATGCCCACCTGTGACCAGGAGGACAAGCCCTTTACAGAATGAGCCTTTTCTAATGAGCCTTGTGTTAAAGGATTCTCAAAGTCCCTAGAATTCCTTTATGTAGTCAGTGGTGCCCAATTCTGGGTGCACATCCTGGGACTCTTTAAATAAAACTGATGTCCATGCCCACCTCAGTGATTCAGATTCACTTTGTCTGGAGAGTCCTAGGACATGGGTATTTCTTTTTAAATGATTCTCCTGTGCCACCAGGGTTGAGATCTCTACCTAAATAGGAAAACAGAACAAAACAAAAGCACACAAAATATATCAGTGGTTTCCCCTGGGCAATGGAGGGGGGAGCTGGCCCTGCCTTAACAGAACTCAGGACCAAAGAAAATGTTAAGTCAGGACTGGTGAACGCCTTTCCTAATAAGAGCCTTTGTAAACCTATAGGGGAGAACATAATTACAAGCTGTCCAATCGAAAGATTTTTCAAAAATCTCAGCCAAGTCATTTATTTTAAAAGATTCAAGAACAGAGAATTTAAGACTTAGTAAATAAATGCAACGACTTGGAAGAAACTCTTAGGATCCACAGAGGCAATGGAGTATCGATAGAGGTGGGGGCGGGAGGAAATCCTGATGGGGATTCTCTGCCCTTCTCGCCTCCACTTGGCTAAGACTGAAGCTCTGTTTGGGCAGGGCCCAGCTCCCGGAACCCAGCACCCACCCATGGAGGTGTCTCTGGCCTGCCCGAGTCCCCAAAGGCCACTCCCTCCATTTTGGAGCTTTCCTTCTACTCTTGTTGAGCTACATTAAGCCAGAAGGAGAGAAGCAGAAGGTGAAGTAGGTTGATACATGGGTTCAAATTCAGACTCTGCTGTCTGGGAGGGGGTCACTGGCGGGCTCAGGGTCCCAGAGCTGGTTGGAGTATGGCCACGCCTTCTGGTTCCCAAGTTCACTCTTTCCCTGCAGGTCCCCTGACAAGCTCTTCTCTCCCACCTCTCCCTCCCTGCCTGCCTGCCTTCTCCCTGCCTTTATTTCAGGAGTGTCTTCTAGGTGTTTGCATCTGGGTGCTGTGCAGGGTGTAGAAGTCTTCCTCCCCAGTTGTATAACCTTCAGGCCCCATAAAACCTGGATCTGCCCCTGGATGTAGCAGTTCTAGGACCACCTTTGTCCTCTTGGTGCCTCCACCACTAGGGGTCTGGAGCTCCATGCTGAGCACTGCCTGTCCTCCCTCAAAGGGATGACCCTGGGGATCTCATTTTCTCCAACGAAAGCAAGAGCCCCTTGGCCGCCATATTGGAATGGGTTAGCCAGGGTGTGTATCTGTGTGTATCTGTGTGTATATGCATGTGCGTCCATGTGTGTGTCTCTCTGTGTGTGTCTGTATGTGGAAGTGACTATTGTTGTCCATGTATGTATGTGCCTGTGTCAGTGTGTGTCTCTGTATATGCACATCTGTTTGTGTGTGTCTGTTTATTTCTGTGTGTGCATGTGTATGTGCCTGTGTGAATGCATGTGTGTGCCTGTGTGTATGTGTGTGCATGTCTGTGTGTGTATGTGTGTGCCTCCATGTATGTGTCTGTGTGTGTGTCTCTGTGTGTCTGTGTATGAAAGTGCCATGTGTGTATGTGTATCAGTGTGAGTCTCTGTGTGTGTACATGTCTGTGTTTGTGTATTTGTGTCTGTGTGTGTATGTGTAGGCCTGTGTGTCTGTACATGTGTGCATATCTGTGTGTGTGCTTGTGTGTCTGTGTGCCTCTGTGTATCTGTGTCTGTGTGTGTGTGTGCCCACTGGCATGGTTTGTTGCCCTCGGGGCAGCCTGCCTTCTGCCTACACGTAAGGCCCCAGCTGCTCCTGGTCCAGAGCCCTCGGGTCGACTTGGGAAGATGGAAGCAATCTGCGGGGCCTTGGGGAGCAAGGAAAAGAAGGGCAGCTGGTGAGGCCATTCTCGGAGGAATTTTGGCAGAGAAAAGGAGAAAAATGGAAGTAAGGGAAGCTTGGGGTCAAAGGAAGAATTTAGAGGAGGGGAGACTTGGAAATGTTTGAAAGCAGAAAGGGAGGCGGCAGTGGAAGGGGCAGCTGGAACATGGTGGCGTCAAGGGCAGGGAGCGGGGCAGCCTGGACAGGCGTGAGAAGGAGGGTGGGACCAGAGCCCAGGGAAGAGCCCGGGAAAATGGGCTGGTAGCAGCAGCTGCTCCTGTGCCAGGGCTTGTGACCCAGCTTTGTCCCGCCAACGTCAGGCATCAGCTCCTCCCAGCCGGGGAGGAGGCTAGCAGAAGCAGCTCTGAAGAGGCCTAAATGCATATTCAGTTCACTCCTGTGACTCCTGCTCGGGGCCTCCTCTTTGGTGCCAGCCCCAGGCCAGGTGCTGGAGACGCAGGAATGAGTCAGAACTGAGGGTCTGCTTGGGAGTTAAGTGCATGAGCCTCTCCAACCTGAAGGCTTACCTGGTCCATGGCTCTTCACCTCCAAAGAGGGACCAGGAAGTTGCCCAAAGACACGCAGCTGGTAGATTCCAGGACTCTGACACCAAGGTCAAGCTCCGAGCTCCCAAGCCTTATTCCTGTGTGGTGCTGGATATGGCCTTGGCTCCTACTGGACCCCTGACTCTGCTGCCTCCTCAAAGCCTTCCAAAATTACTTTGCCTGCTTCTCTTCTGGCCCCTGTGGCTTGGACCCTCAGCTTATTCAAACCTCAGTCAGCTTGTCCATCCCAGCTCAGACTTGGACACAGCAGCTGGACGCTGGCCAGTCCTTCCCCTCGTTTCTTCCCCAAGACCTGATGGGGCTTCCCCAGTCCCAGTAGAGGAGAGTGTTAAGAAGGTGATATTTTAAGGTAGAATCAACCAACTTCATGTCTGATGGTCTCTGGTGCAATGGAGCAGGTGGGAGTCCATGGCAGAGAGAGATGTGGGGGTGGAGACGATGGTGAATAGAATTCTTGGCTCGTGGAGGGTGGAGCCACGTGGAACGTGCCAGGAAGTCAAGGAGAAGCGAAGAGAAGGCTTGCCAAGTTACTGGAGTGCCTAATGGAAACCAGACACCCAGACTTTGTAGCAGGTCTAGGAAATAGTTGGTCTACTTTGGTTTTCACTTTTTATAGTTTATTTCTAAAATAAACGTTTGTGTACCTTTGTAATTCTTAAGGTTGGGGAGCATGTGAAAGAATGATTTTGTGCAGATTTTAGAAATGTACTTGAGGACCTTAGAGATGCAGGCCAGTTTGCTAAATGTGGCCTAAAAGTCCCTGGCAGATGACCAGGCCTTTCTTCTTTGATAGATCCCAGCTGCCTGGCAGTATGTATCTCGGCTTTACGTTCTTCTCTACTCAGACCCGATGGTCCAATAGTTCAATCACACTCACCAAGCCCCTAACCTTCCCCCAACTCTGTTACCCCATTGTTTTTCCACCACACCTGATCTTTTGTTCTCTACCTCTCAATCCAACGCTGCTGACTGATGCTAAAGAGAATTTCTCTCTCTCTCTCTCTCTCTCTCTCTCTCTCTCTCACACACACATACACACACACACACACACAAATCATGCTCTCCAACAGTGGATAGACTCTGGCTGACACCAGCAAGTCTTCTAGGCAATCTTCCATTTCCCTCCTTTCAGCAACTTTTGTTCCATTCTAGCCTTCCCCCTCTCTTCCCCTGCTCTGCCATCCTTGTACCTTTAAAAATAATTTTATTTTTGAAAGATACATAATGTGCACAAAACAGAGACATGCAGCTTACATCTGGGTGACTTATCAAGAGCAGACCCCTGGTAACACCCACCCAGGTCAATAAGTAGAACACAGCTAGCCTCCCATCACTAACCCTCTAGTCCTCAGAGGTAATTACCCTCCTGATTTTATGGCAATCATATGCTTACTTTACACTGAAGAAATGCTTTTACTTTTTTGCTCATTGTCTGCTCGTTGTTTTTTGCTCACTGTTTGTCTTCTTTAGGAGGCACTGGGAACTGAACCTGGGACCTCCCATGTGGGAGATGGGTGCTCAACTGCTTGAGCCACATCCGCGTCTCAGAAATGCATTCTTAAACACTATATTTTGCCCACTTTTTGGCATCTCATGTAAACAAATACATACAGTATATACATTTTTGTGCCTGACTTCTTTCACTCAATATTATGTTTATGACATTCATTCATGTGGTTGCACGTGGTTATAGCGTATATATTTTCATTGCTATATTGCATTCCATTGAATGAACATACCATGGTTTATCCATTTTACTATGGATAGATATTTGAGCTATTCTGCATTTTGGCTATTATAAATTATGCTTTTTAAAATTTGGTTTCCTTTTTTTCCCTTCTATTATAGTTAGGACATTTGTGGCAGATTGTATTTTCCAAAGATGTTACATTTCCAAAGATGCTTCTTACCACACGACATTGACCTGCCTCCATTGTTAGAGGGGTCTGTGTTCCCTTCCCCTGAATTTGGGTGGACCTTTGTAACTATGGCCACCAATAGAATTTGTGGGGTAAGGAATGTTGTGTGACTTCTGGAAATAGGTCCGAAAAGAACATAACAGCTTCCATCTGGTGCTCTCTTGTCCTCAGGTCACTCTCCTTTGGAACCATGCCACCATGTTGCAAGGTAGCTCAGGCCATGTGGAGAAACCACGTGTGGATGTGCAGGCCAACAGCTCCAGCTGGCAGACAGCACCAATCACCTTCACACACATTCCTGCCCATGCATTTCCACATTACACGATTCTGAACCTGGGAGTGGGATGGCTAAGTCAAAGGGTTTGCTTTGGGTAGATAATGTCGAACTGTTTTCAATTCATCTTCCCAGTGGCTGTGTATGTGTTCTCATTGCTTCACAACTTCACCGCACTCAGTATGGTCAGTTTTACAACATTTAGCCATTCTTGTGGGTATATAGTTGTATTACATCATGGTTTTAATGAGAATTTCTCAGAGATGGAGTACATTTTCATTTGTTGATTTCGCCACTTTGGATATCATCTTTTGTGATATGCTTATTCAAGTTTCTTGACCAATTTTCTATATCTTCTGGCCTTTTTTCTTATAGATGATAGCAGTGTTTTATATGTTCTGTATATGAGTTTTTTTTATTTTTTTATGGAGTACAAAATTCTCTCACTCTGAGGTGCCCCTTTTCATTCTTTTATTGGTATCTTTCAATAAACAGAAATTAATTTTAGGAAATCTTTTCTGTTATCCTGAGGGCATGAAGCATGCCCTCAGGATAGAAGAAAAGATTTTTTCCTGTGTTATCGACTAGAAGCTCTATTGTTTTACCCTTAGCATTTAGAGACACGACCCACCTGGAATTCATTTTTGTGTATTGTGAGAGGGTAGGAGTTAAACATAATGATTTTTACATGTGACTAGCCGAGTGAGCCAGCACCATTTATTGAAAATACTGTCCTTTATCCTCTGCTCTGCAGTGCCACATAGGAATGGATCTTTTCTGGACTTTCTATTCTATGTCATTTGTCTATTTCTCTTATCGTTGTGCCAACACCACACTGTCATAATTACTATGGCTTTCATAATAAACTTTGATATCCAGTATAACACGTTCTTGAAATGTGTTGATCTTCAAGATTATCTTCTCTATTCTTAGCCCTTTCTATGCCCATATTAAATTTAAAATCAGTTTGTCCTTTTATTTAAAAAAATCCTGTTGGAATTTTTGTTGGGATGATATTGAATCTGACCAGCTCTAGTAGAATTGCCAATCCCTCCACATTTATTTGGATCTTAAAATTATTTTTTCAATAATCTTTTGTAATTTTCTGCAGAGAGGACTTGTACATTTTTTGTTATCTTGATCACTAGCTTTGATATTTTTGAAGCTATAGTAAAGGGAAACTTTTTAGAAATTTCATTTTCTGTTTGTTGCTGATATTTAGAAATGCAAATGATTTTGGTGTGTTGCGTTTGCATCCAGCAACCTTGCTAAAGTCCTTAATCCTAATAGTTAATTTGTGGATTATTTTGGATTTCTACATAAACAATCAAAGTGTACTAGCAAAGAGCACTAGTTTTAGAATTAGACTTACTGGGTTTTGAATTCCAATTTCACCTAATTCCTAACTGTGTGACTTTGATGAAGTTGCTTGATATTTCTGAGGCTCATTTCCCTCTCTCCTTAAAACGTTGCTCCTAGCTCAGGTTTATGGTGAGGAAGAAATGTCATAAAGGGCTGTAACATGTTGAGGGCCATGCTGGCACAAGCAGACACTCCGGTTCATCATTATATTTGTTGTCCTCACTTTCTCCCTTTCCATGAACTCCACAGCCCTCAGGATTCTGGCTTTTGTCCTGTCATGCTATGGAATCACCCGCATAAATCCTGTCCTGGTGTCAACCCCAGTAGACACGCATGCTCCTCACATCTCTTGTCATTTCCGTGGCTCTCAACGTCTCTGTCTGCTTGGCAGGCATTTTCTCTTGGTTTCCTGAAATGACCCTCCCCCCTCATTCTCAATCCTCTTGTGTGGAGGTTCCTGCCCCGCCTCCACTCCCTTCCCATGGTCTGGGTTATCCGCTCTCTGAGAGCAGACAGTCCCTCTTGTTCACCTGGATCAGTAGGGGGCGCTCAGGAAACTCCGAGTGGGTTATGACACAGCTTCATACCAATTTCAGTGGATCCCTAAGGGTGGAGGAAGGGGAGTCAGGTCAGGGAGAGAAAGTCTGTGGGGCAGAGCACTCAGTGCTTTGTTTCTTAGACCACATCACAATGACCCGATTTGCTACTGCTTCCCCTTAACTTCCCTGCAGCACCCCAGTCCAACTCTTCCCAGGGCTTCCTGTGGCAAAATCTTTCTGCATTCTCTTTGAACTGTTCCTTACCCGCAGCTTCCTCCTACACCCTGTCAAAACCCTCCCTTTCCACAATTCTGCCCTCCCTTAGAGGGTCTTGCCCCAAATTACCTCTGTCCCCTACGAGCCCTTCTGGGCAAACACCCCCATCCTCCTTGCATCTGGATGCAGTGTTTCCCTTTTTGTGTCCTGCTGAGGTCAATGTCACAACTCCAACCAAGAGATGAATGACTAACAGCCTTATATGCGTCCCTGCATCTTCATGGGTAGAATTTTCGGCAGAGTGGCAAAGTGACACAAATGGTTCAACAGTTTAACTTCTTTCAGGAATCCGTTGTCTTGTTCCTGGGTAAAGTGAATTCTTTCTCTCCATTCTCCAGAGTCAGAGGGAAAGGGGTGGGGATCCCTGGCCCACGCTTCTTTTGAAAGATGGAATCAGTTAAGTCTCCGTCCAAGGAAAATGACTTTTCGTCCCCAAGTCCCTTCTAGCACACACATCTCTTAATTGAAAGCACCACACCCTCGCCAGGCACACACAGACTTCTTTCTTCCTCTAGGGAAAGGGATCTGTTTCACAGCCTGCCAGGAGGCAAAGGAAATGGAAAGTTCCACACCATCTTAAACCCCTCTCACATTCGCAGAGCCATTTACTTCCCTCATCTTTCACAAGTTCAGGGACGGTGCAGGGCCTGTGCACATGGGCTGGGTCCCGTGGGGAAACAGTGAGTTCTTTCACCAAAGGCTGCTATCAGCACTGCCCATGTTTCCACGGGAAGAGAACACCCTGCATGCTGACCCCCCAGCAATGCGCAGCTCTTAGCCTGAAAGCAGCTTGTAAGCCCTCTCCTAGCCCTCCCACCCTGCAGCCCCAAAGCAGAAAGGCTGAGCGGGGGCTTTTCTGAGAAGCTGCTGAGCTCAGACCCTGCTGGCTTTACATTCCTGGATGATGAGCGAGGGATTCCAGTGTTTACTTTGAACAATGTTTTCCTGTGTCTGAATCGACTGGGTGTTAAATTCTTCCAGATTTCTGGCTCCACGTTGCAACCGCAACAGAACAGAACCAGGCTTATGGCAGTTGGCAAGGGAGTGAGGGCAGGGTAGTCTGGGTACCTTCTGCATTGACAGTTTCTACTCAACCAATAGAAAGATGGTCAGCGCAGGCTCTGTGGGCTCCATGCCCAGGAGAGGTTTGTTGTGGTCAAAACTCACAGTGCTCTCTGCTTGTGCCTTTCACATTTCCCACCATAGAGGGCAAAAGTTAGCTTTTCTCTTTTTCAAATGCATCAGAGAATGAGAACAAGCTGAGATTCAAAGGTCAGCATTTGCAGTGTTTTCTCTGTTAGTATAAACCCAGAGGTTAGGCTCATAAGGGATTCATTTGGTGGAGTATTGGGAAACTTACAGTGCATTTCAGGACTGGTGACTTTTGTGCTGGGAGCTTTCAGAGAGACATGCAGGAGGTCATGGCTGGGAAGACTACATAGGGTCAGACGCAAAGCCTCATTGTTTACAGAGTTGGAAATTGAGGTGCAGAAAGACATAGTGCCATGACAGCTAGAATGTTGGAGCTGGAAGGACACAACCCCAGCACAGCTGCTAACTCTTAGAATCATGCAGGTATGTGATTCTAGTAACCTGTAACTATTGCTATTATTTTTGAGGAAGATGACCACACAACCTTGCCCAAGGCTGTGGTGCTATCCCAAGTGTTGATAAATGAATGGCTTTGAAGATGCAGAGAACTTAAGGAAAATTCAACAGGTTCATTCAAAGATAGAAGGATTCTTCACTTCCATCAAGCACATTCAGCAGTTTTCCCCATTCTTTTGTGTTCTGGGATGATGACCGATTCAGGGAAAACTCTCATGCCATGCACCATGATGACTTGTTCTCTGTGGTGTTTGGTGAAGGTCCAAATGGGAACAGCCCAAATCCAAGGAGGACACAGGGCAGATGGTGGCCTCTGAACTCACACCATTCTAGACCCTGGGCTCTCAGACCCTGGATACCTATCCCTGAATCCCTTTTATAGTGTGTGTACCTGAGTGGGGAAGAAAGATTGGTGGCTTCAGTGATGAGGTGGAGTCCAAGCAGTATGTAGATGGTGAGCTGGATCAAATAGTTCTGGGATAGGAACTATTTTGATCTGGTTCTTTTTGTAAAGCCATTTTAACCCCAAGGACATTTTTACTTGGTCTTAGAAAGAAGCCACTAAAATCTCAGCTTTCTCTACCTCTCCAGTAAAGTACAAGGCCATCACCTTGACCTCATCTCTGAAGTGTTTCCCATCCAGTGCCCCATCCCTTCTTCCAACCCTGACCCCTTTGCCACATCATTATGTGTCCTGTGTCAAAATGGCCTTATCAACATTGACTTTTGTTAGGACTGCTTCATTTCTGGGGTATTTTATAGGCATGAGTTCTTTACTCGCCTAATTTCCCTTCTTTTAGTAAAAAGTATATTGTCCCCTACAGATGGGAGTAGAATGGAAAGAAGAACTATGCAGGGAAATTGTTTTCACTGATGGTAGAAGAGGAAGCCCATCTCTGTCTCAGTTTCACGTGTGAGATTTTCCCTTAGAAGTCTCAGTAAAGGCCTTATATTGGTTATCCCTTGCTGAATAATAAGTTACCCAAAAGCTTAGTGGCTTCAAGCCACAAACATTATCTCACAGTTTCTGTGGGTGAGGAATCACATGTGACTTAACTCTGTGCCCTTTTCTCAAGGCCTCTCTGTGAGACAGAAGTCTGCTGGTGACTCCCTTCTCTTCTGGGTTTTGCTGCTTTTAGCCTCTTGTTTCTGTGGCTTTCTCTCTCTGCATCTGAATTTCCTTCTCTTATAAAGCACTCCAGTAATAGACTAAAGATCCATCCTGAATGAGGTGGGTCACATCTTAACTGAAGTAGCCTCCTCAAAAGATTCTACTTAACAATGGATCCACACCCACAGGAATGGATTAACTCTAAGAACACACTTTTCTGAGGTACATACAATTACAAACCACCACTGGCTTTATCTCCTCAGAAATTCACGTCAGCCAGTGGCTGTGAGGGGTAGAGAGAAATGCGCTCTGCATTCACCTTTATTCTTCCCAGGAGGTGGATGCTTTCACTGGCACAGAATTCCCAGGACTTCCCAGGGGAGAATAGCACTGAGATTCTAAACTAGTTGCATTTAATTTTCACTCTCCCATCCCATCCCAGCTCCACTCCAAAGAAAGCAAAGGAGCCTAAGACAGCAGCCCCACTAGCACTCACTCTCTGTGGTCTTTGTTCCTCTCTGACTAAAGCTCCAGGCCATAGTTGTTCTCTCTAGAGTTCATCAAGTCCTTTCCTTGGGTGCCAATATCATTCAGCTTTCCTGTTAACAAAAGGACCCCCCAGTTATATAAACCAGAGGATGACATTTATATCCTGTTGGCTTATGGTTTTTGGTCTTCATCACAAAAGCAGACCGTTGTACAGCTCTTTATGGATCATGAAATACTATTATCTACATTCATCCAAGGTAGGATGGTTTCAATTTTGTTCACAAAAACACTGAGGTTCAGACAGAAAGAAGTAACTTGCTTAAGAGTTGACAAAGAGGTGAGGCTGGATTTCAAAACCAGTTCTCCTGACTCCCAGTTCTGTGTTCTACCCTTGCTTCCCCTTTAACTGTTGTTTGCATACCTAAGTCTCCAGATGATTCACAGTAGGAATCTGGCGAGACTTATTGGCCCAGTTTTGTTCATTAAGTCATTCTAGACCAGGGCTGCAGTGATCTGAGAGGAGAAACAGAACTCAGATGGGACCAAGGATGTCAAAGCCGGAGAGCACAGCAGACACAGCTGGTGGCTTTGGGGAGTCATGCGGGTCTGTGTGTTTGTGAGAGAGAGTGTGTGTATGTGCTGGTGTGTGTGTGTGTGTGCTAGCTTTGGAGAGTTGCACAGGGGTGTGTGTGTGTGCTTATGTGTTTGTGTGCTGGTTTTGGAGAGCTACACAGGAGTACGTATGTGTACACACGTGGATGGAAGTGGACACAGCGGACACAGATGTCTCACATTGGCTAGGCTCAGGGATGTTCTCCAGGGGGTGTCAGTGTGTCCTTTTGGTGAACAGGGGGTGTAAACAGGACTCGAGGAGCAGGGGGATGTTGTGGGATGGGGTGACGAAGCATCCCCTGAACATGTCTTCTGACCTCCTACTGCTTTAATGTCTCCCAGGATCCTCAATGAATCAACTCATTTTTGCTGGGCCTCATTTTGTTAGCAATTTCTCCAGCCTGGCAACTGGACCACATTGCTCTGGCATTGTGGAAGACATCCCGTTTTTTGCGTTTTAATGATGTCAACAGTACAACCATTAGGTTAACCAAGCCTAGGCCCTGCTCTCAATGTTTTATCTGAATTATCTCATTAAATCCTCCAGACAAGCCAGTTTAGTTCCTATTAATGCCCCGATTTTACAGACGAGGACATTGAGGCTTGAAGCAGTGAAGTAGCTTGTTCCTGGCCACACAGATAAGAAGCCCCTGCCTGTCCATGCTCTAAATTTGATGCTACACTTAATACGATTGTTTTATGTGCAGTGTTACTATATTAGGAAATTTGGCTAATTCCCTTATCAGTTGTCCTCTTGAGATATTGAAATACACACACAATAATTATCATGAAACACAAACAGCAGCTAGGGGAGAGGTGGTTTTCCTGCAATGCTGCACGAGGGTGGATCTTAAAGGCCAAGCCTCATCGGGGAGAGGATTTCCACACAACGTACTCTATGGAGGGCCCATTCCAGGATTTTAAAAGTATTTGATGAATCCCTCAGCTATGCCAAGGAAACACATTAAAGCCCTTGTTGTTTAATTGTATTTCTGACTCAACAAAAACTTCTTTTGTCCCAACTTCAAAATTTCCTGGCATGTTACCCACACATATTTTCTATGCAGACAGCAGTTATATTTCATTGTATACTATTTGTGTGTATTTGTGTCTAGAAAGATTCACTTGAAAACTACTAAGGATTTCTCCCAAATTTCAAGAGACATCTTTCATGACCTCTGTGGAATGGGCAATCACTATTTTCTCTTTTAATTTTAGATAACAGCTTTGTCTATATTGAACTGTCCATTTTCCCTCCATGTTAATCGCATTACATCTTTTGTGTGTGTTTCTGCCTGTTTACCTTCCTCATTCTCTGTTTCTTAGAAACCTAGTAAAATGAGCTACACCAGGGACTTGCATGAGCTTACAATTGGAGCATTTGAAGAAGAGAAGAGATCAGAAAACGGTAAGCAGGTTTGGAGTTAGATTTGTAAAAAAAAAAACAAAACATTTATTCTTATTTTAAAAATTATGGTAGCATATAAACAACACAGAATTTCCCATTTTAACTATTTTTAAGAGTACAGTTCAGTGGTTCAATTACATCCACAATATTGTACTACCATTACCACCATCCATTACCAAGACTTTTTCAGGACCCTCAACAGAAACTCTATACCCGTTAAACCATAGTTCCCCCTTCCTCCCTCTTCCCAGCCCTGGTAACCTCTAACATACTTTCTGTCTTTATGAATTTGCTTATTCTAGATATTTTGCTTGAGTGGGATCCTACAATACCTGTCCTTTGCATCTGGCTAATTTCCCTCAACACGTGTTCAAAGTTCATCCTTGTTGCTGCATGTATTGGAACTTCATTCTTTTTTATGGCTAAATAGTGTTCCACTGTATGTGCACCACATTATGTTTATCCATTTATTCGTCGATGGACACTTGGGTTGTTTCCACCGACCTTAGGTTTTGAGCATAGTCCATCCTCAGAATAGACATCCTGTGGGACCAGAGTTGACTGGAATTTGAAGAATTTCCTTCTGAACCTTAAGAAATTCACAATTTAGGGAAAGAGAGAAACATATCCCAACCAGTTAAGACAGGGTGGAATGAATGCCCTGATGCGTGAGGCAATGCCAGGATACTTGCAAGCACAGAGGAGGTCATGAGTAATCCCACCTGGGGACCAGGACAGACTACTCAAAAGATGTATAATTGGAGCAGTCCTGGAAGGAGATAGGAGGAATTGAGAGCAGGGGCTTATAAGAACAAACAACCCATGCAAAGATCAGGGAAAAGTGGATTTCAGGCAGAAGGAGGAGCTGGTGAAGGTGCTTGCTCTCAATGCTTTATCTGAATTATCTCATGTGGGAGCTAGCTTGGTGTACTTGAAGAACAGAAGGAATGCCTGGGGTGCAGTGGGCAATGGGGAGAGTGGCACAGGCTAAGGCTGGAGGGATAGAGAGGATAGATGAAGGAAAGCTTTGTAGGCCAAGGTAGGGAATTTGCATTGTGTCCTAAATGGAATGGGAAGCAATTGGAGTGTTAGGCAGAGGGATGCATCACTATGGTTTATGTTTAAAAAAACATCACTCTGGGCCCTCTTTGGTGAAGGAATTCTAGGGGAACAACAGTAGAAGCAGAAGGACCAGTTAGCAGATGGTGGTGGCTTGGACTGGGGTGGAGACAGAGAGAAGTGAAAGAATAGTGGAGGGTAGAAGCAGGGAGAAGGATACTGGGTCAAATGTACTGAGTGAAGAAGCAAGAAGAATCAAATCTGGATTTTTGGTTTGGGCAATTTTGTGAATGGTGGTGCCACTCCTTGCTATGGAAAAGACTAGAAAAGAACATTTTAGGGAGTAAAATCAAGAGTTCTGTTGGATCCTTGAAAAGTCCAAGATCCTATTAGATATACAAATGAAGAGGTAAAGAACACAGGTGGATGTATAAGTATGGACTTTGGGGATGGGGTCTGGCCAGAGAAAATGATGGTATTTATAGCCACAGAACGTGTTTGATGTCTTCTTGGGAAAGTGTGGAGATAAAAAAGGAGAGCCCAAGAAGCCTCAATGGAAACTGAGAAGGAGGGTGGTCAGTGACCTGGGAGGAAAAAGGCGAGTGTGATGTCATGGAAACCAAATAGGAAAATGTTTCAAGAAAGTGAACGTGGTCAATTGTATTCATGGCCATTGCATTTTGGAAGGTAAAAGGGGAGAGGCCCAGAGCGCAAGTCCTTTGATAGGCATAGGAACTCTTCATCCTTCTTAATGGCTGTGTGCCTAAAGGCAGAGTGCTTGGGGCAGATGGCAATAAGTTGGAATTATGGTGGCGGGGAGCTGAGGGAGTTCCTGAAGATTCCTGGATGTTTCTCTAAGAAGGGATGAGGCAAGGACATTTGCTGAGAGTGAAGGAGGAGATGGAGATGGGAGATAATTTTCAGGAGTGGGAAAGTGAAAAGACCAGGGAAGTGGGTAATAGCATGGATGGACCATGTTGACTGACCATGTGATCCATATGGGATGCTGGAGCAAGGCTGCCTGAGTGCAAATCCTGGTTTTTCCCTCAATACTTGCCTGTGCTCTAGTTTCCTTGCCTGAAAAGTGGAGATAATTTTGTACCTAATGCATAAGCTTGCTGTGAAAATTTAATGACTTAATATGGGTAAGGTGCTTAGAATGTGCCCAGTACCTGGTATGTGGCACAGGAATGTGAGATATCATTGTTTCATTAAGACCAATCAGCACTGGTTATATGTGTTTCTCTCACCACCTTTAGTTGCTGAAGTGGAGGCACCCAGAAGAGTCCATCAATTGGGCTTAACTAGCATTGGTGCTCTGTCATAGCAGAGGGGGTGTCTTAGTTTGCCAGGGGTGCTACCACAAATACTACACAATAAGTTGGCTTAAAAAATGAGACTTTATGGGCTCATGGTTTTGAGGGTGAAGAAGTCTAAAATCAAGATATCAGCAAGGTCATACTTTCTCCCCAGAGGCAGTAGCATTCTGGTGCTAACTGCTGGAGTCCTTGGGGTTCCTTGGCTAAGTATCTCTGTTTCCCATCGCACAGTGATATACTCTCCTTTCTGGCTTCTGGACTTCCAGGTTCTCTCTATAAGGCCTCCAGTCATATGGATTGAGGCCCACCCTGCTTCAGTTGGCTACACCTTAACATCTTCAAAATATACTATTTTCAATGGCTTCACATCCACATGGACAAGGATTAAGATAAGGATGTGCATTTGTTGGAGTATATAATTCCACCTACTGCAGTGGGAGAGGGGCAAGGGGGTTGAAATTGTTTGCAAGGGATTCTAATGAGGGACTGTGGAATTGAAACAGGATGAAGCAGGAAGTGAAGGCATGAGGGAGTGACAGAGAGGGAAGGAGAATGAGTGAACTGAGATAGAGGCATGGCTGGATTGGGAACAGCTGCTTGAAAGGATGGAAGAAGCAATGGCTAGAGAGTGGGATGCTCACCGTTGAGCTTTCGGATGTAGTGTGGTTATTACTGATGATAAGAGCAATGGACTGACCACATGGGTGGGTGGCTGAGATCGAGAGGAAGACAATGATTGGAGGTGAGGTCAAGGAAGGTTAGGGTAGAGATTTGCATGGATCATTCATGATGATGATGATGCCAGTGTGTCAGGAGCTAAAGTTGTCAGTGTCTGAGGGCAGAGGCCAGGGATCAGAGCAGGCAACAACCAAGTGGGTGAGGGGGGAGGTAGTCGGATGGCATGAGCTTCAAAGGGAGATGGAAGGAAGAGTGATCTGAGAATGGCAGTGGGGAATAAGGAGGATCATACCCTGTTCCAGACCCAGAAACCTGTGGGCTCTGAGGGCATTCTTATGTGGTTGATCCAAGAGAGTACACCTGGATGAAAATCCCAGGTGTGTGTCAGACAGGGTAAGGGAGGTCTCCAGGTGTCAGCTTCTTATCTTCAGCTTTTCATATTCTAAACACAACTCTATCAGTTTCCTCAAGACTCTAAATAAATCCCCTACCTCTCTGAACCTTGATGATTTTCCTAAGATAAAGGGATAAGTGCTATTTGTAGTAGTCATTGTTTACCTTCCTCTTAGGGTACAGGGAAAGGATGGATTCTCTGCCTAGGAGGGTTAGGAAAGGTTTCCCTGAGTATCTGAGCTGCATGCTGGGTCTTGGAACAGTGGAGAGTGGGAAGAGAATTCAGGGTGCAAAGGCAATAGGGCATGGCAAGGAGTGAGGACATAAGAGCTTGGGGAGAGTGGGGGACAATGGGACGTTCAGAGAGACTGGAGTTTAGAGAGAGAGAGAGAGAGAGAGAGAGAGAGAGAGAGAGAGAGAGAGTGTGTAGGGGAGAGTATATATAGAAGGGTCATGGTGCTAGGAGATGAGATTGGAAAGGCTTGAAAGGACTAGATTTTGAAGGTCTTGTATACCAATAAGGGATTTGCACTTTATCTTGTAGGCAATGGGGAGTAAATAAGTTTTGGACAGAAGTATAATATGATTAGATCTTGCTTAGTTGTTTTTCTCTGCTTAGAATGCCATGCCTTTCCTTCACCTAGTGTAGTTTTTGGCACACAACAGGCATTCAGCATAGATTTGTTGAATGAATGAATATAATAAATGCATATATTTGTAAATGATAATTTTTGTAGCAGCCATGTGGAGGATGAGCTGGAGGGAAAGAAAAGAGAGGTAAGAAGACATGTTTGGAGGATGGGGCCTGATTTTGGGAAGTAAGAGGAACAGGGGAGTTGAATTTCTACTTTGAGGATCAGAAAAGATGAAGATGCCATCAGCAGCAACAGCATGAAGATAGAGGAGATGCTTGTAGAAGTATCAGGCAATAACAGATGCTGACTTGGTTTTGAACAGGTTTAAATTTGATGGGAAGGCAAAATACCTAGAGAAAATTATCTAACAAACATTCCTGCTTTGGAAGAGAGATGGGACCTAGTAACAGATTTTGTTAATTACCAACGTCCCAGTTGTACTGAGAGTGATAAGGCTTTGGCAGAAGTGATTAATTCTGACCAATCTGAAGAGAAAATGATTAATAATCCAGATGTTGATATAATAACTTACAATGGGACATATACCTATGAGTTATTTCGTATATCAATTTTCAGAAGATTGCATTTTGAACATGTATCGTAGAGAAAAAGGGATGATTATCATCAACTTATGGAGCCAATGAACCACTCTTTTTAGTCAATTGCTCCTTACAGTCTGAATATTTAAGTCCACAAGTCCATGATACTCGCTCCCTTAAACCGTGTTAAGAGAAACCTTGCATATTTTGAAGTATCTTTTCCATAATACTTCCTTGCATTCTCCATAGAAAATATGGGACACAATTTGATGATTTCTTGATGGCTCAGGGATCTTGTCGAGAACATCTATAATTTTTGTTGGGTGTGGTAATGCTGGAATGGGCTCAGCTGTTGTTGGGAGAGTTGGAGACCATTGGCCCCTTCATGAAAGGGCTTGTGCCCTCTTTGCTCTTTTAGTAAAATGGTTTGGTTCTTGTGATTCTTTTGTTCCCAGTATCTTGCCAAGTGAAACTTCAATTGGTTTGGGTATTTTGCCCCTTGATGTTTGGAGAGGGTTGATGGGTGGCCTTCACTCCCCCCCTACAGCTTGAGCTCTGAGCATATGACTTGAATGTTTAGAGATTATTTTTCATTGATCCCATTGCTGTTTCTTTCCTAGCCCACCGTGAAGCATCGCGCCTCACCTTTAGGGCCAATGGCGGCATCACGTTGTGTGGGATATGTTTCAGAGCTGTTTCTCCCTCCACAGCTGAACTTGGCAACAAGAAGTTGATTCTTTTTTAACTTTCCTGACCTTCTATGACTGGGGTGGGGGGCTTTTGCCACAGTTTTTCTGTCTCACTTTGGGACTGAGAGCCAGCTCCTTCTTAGACTCTTCCAGTTTTCCATCTCATCCCTAGTGGGCCAAGCTCCAATGAATAATAGACCTTGAATTTAGTAGGAACCTTGGAGACCATGGCTGCACGTATCCTACCATGAAGATAGGGGAGCATGGAGGACACTGCCCACCTCACAGGGTTGAGAGGGAGTGGCTTTGGCTCTCCCAAAGAGAACTTTGGGAGACCAGAAAACTTCAGTCACCAACATTTCTTTTTTTTTTTTTTTAAGATTTATTTTTATTTATTTATTTCTCCCTATCCTCCTCGTTGTTTATACTTGCTTTCTGGTCTCTGTTCATCTTCTTTTTAGGAGGCATTGGGCACAGAACCCTGGACCTCCCATGTGGGAGAGAGGCATCCAATCACTTGAGCCACCTCTGCCCCCTGCTTTTTGTGTGTCTCATTGTGTTTCCTCACTGTGCCTCTTCATTGCGTCATCACACTGTGTCATCTTGTTGTGTCAGTTCACCGTGCCAGCTCATTGTGTCAAATTGCTATCTTGCTCATCTTCTTTAGGAGGTACCGGGAACTGAACCTGGGACCTCCCATGTGGTAGGCAGATGCCCAGCTGCTTGAGGCACATCCGCTTCCCAGTCACCAACATTTCTGAGCACTTTCCCTATGCAAAGGATTGTAAAGTAGAAGGGCATCAATGAATTCTTCATTTTCAAAAACACTGTTCATCATTTAGAGAAGCTAAATTTGGAAACATCCTCAAATCCCAAGTGGGGGCATGATTAATCAATGTTCATTAACTTGACGCATTATTAAGCTGTCTCTGGAATAATTTGTCCTAGGAATCTTTGACAACATGAGAAAAGGCTCATGATGTAATGTTAGAGCAAACATATGGTTTCAAAGAAGGGTACGTTTTGGGACAAAAGTCTTGTAAAAAACTGGGCTGGGCCCACATAGGTAATAGTAGTGTGATAACAATGAGATTTTTTAAAAAAAATGCTATTTTCTAAACTTTCTATAATATTGATATATAATTTCTGTTTTGAGAGCACATACAAATAAATACAGCAAAATCCTACTGGCCACCACCAACATGACAGTACCTTGAATTCCTTTTCTTTCCTTTTTAAACAATTTATTGAAGTATATCATTTATACATGAACAGACATAAAGTATATGTGTTCAGTAAACATCGTGAACTTACAAAACAAACATGCATAACATCACACAGGGCTCCCACACATCACCCCCCTACAAACACCCTGCATTGTTGTGAAACATTTGTTGTGAAACTTAACAAATCATGAAAGAGCATTGTCAAAGTATTACTACTAACTATAGTCCATATCTTCTTCCCCTTTACATTTTTTTCAAATTATTTATTTGTTTACTTTTATCCATTTTTAATCCCCCTTCTCCCGTTTTTGCTGTTTCTGTGTCCATTCGCTGAGCGACTCTGTGTCTGTTTCCTGCCCTCTCTTCTCATCCTTCTCCTCCTGTCTTCACTGGGATTCGATCCTCGGAACCTCCGATGTGGGAGAGAGGTGTTCTGCCACCTGTGCCACCTTAGTTCCTGGTTTTTCAGCGTGTCTCGTCTTGGCTCTCCCTTGTGTCACTCTCCTGTTACATCATCAACTTGCTGCGTGGTTTGCGGGGCCTGATGGGGCATTCACACACGGGACCTGGTGGTGTACCCGTGCATGGGGCTTGGCGGCTCACCCATGGACAGGGCCTGGAGGCTCACCCGCTTGCGGGGCCTGACAGTGCACCCGCGGATGGGGCCTGGCGGCACACCCGTGCACAGGGCCTGCCGGCCCATGTGCCTTCTATATTTTTATTTTTTTAAAACTTTTACTGGGAGGTCCCAGGGATCGAACCGAGATCCCTCCATATGGGAGACAGATGCCCAACCACCAGAGCCACATCTGTCCCCCTGTTGACCTGGTCTCTTAAAGTTGACCAAAGATACCGTTTTTTCCCATACAGGATGGTCATATAATAAATCAGGCTTAGTTTATCACCAGCATTCCAAAAATCAGAACTAGGGAGAAAAACTTGGTCTGGGGACACATGCATGGTTTCTAATATAGCGAATGTTTAGCTTACCCTGATTATCACAAAATCAGGATGGCGAGAATATTCACATTTGAATTGCTTTTCTAGGAATGCTGATGATTTGTTCTAGTTCCCTCTCACAGTCTTCTAGGGAATGGGCTGGCTGGCCACGAGTGGACTGGGCTTATTGTGTAGAGTTTATCTCTGCAGGACATTGGAACTTAGCTTCCTTCACTCTGTCTTCTAACTTCAACAGTGCTGAACATCTAACAACAACCTTGCCTTCCTTCACTTTGACCCCAAATGCTGCACCTTCCTTTTACTTAATTGCAATTTTGTAAGTTGGCTCAGGACCAAAATTTTTATAGCTGGATATGAATGAAAATCATTCATGCCCAAATACAGCCAAACTCTCAGTTTTCAGGGAGGCAACTTATTTGGAACATGGCTCAACTGGGGACATTCTACCCCCAGATAATTGGGAGTTTTGATTTCATCATAATTTGGGGTTTCCCGTGACCCACAATTTGGGTGCGGTATGTGATGCATGTACTTTCTCACATTCTGGCATGAACTGGGATAACTGTGTGATACTAAGGACATCGTATCAATAAGCTGATGGAACAGTTTACAAAGTCAGCTGCTTTAGTTCTTTGCTTCTAGGCAAACTCTCAAAAGCAAGTCACACTCTTGAAAGTAAACACTGATCTGGATTACAAGTGCCTTGAACATTTTTAAAGGGGGTGGCCTGACCCATTGATTGAGACTAGTCTTGGGAATTGCCTGGCTGCTTTCCGCATATGCTCTTCAGGTTCACAATGCTTCCATTGTTTGAGTGGAGCAGGACTTCCTTTTTTTGATTGATTAGACCTTGTGAGGCTATACGTTTCCATGGTCCCATTGCTGGGGAGTCAGCAGTCAGGCAGAGAGAGTGTCTTTGAACTCAAATTGCTTAAAGCCTTTCATCTTTGGTTTCCTGAGCATGGGGTTGTAAAGCTCTGTTTCTCCACATCTTTCCTACTTGCTTGGCCTTTAATGTACGAGTCTACTCCAAAATGCTCATGGAAGGAAAAGGTTGGAAAAGCTCTGCTCTGATTATGCCTGTGTGCCTTGTTCTGGAAATTTCATTTTTAAATTTAGAACTTGACCTTTAGGTAATATGGCCACAAGTGCTTCTTGTCTAATGTGTCTTCCCATGACATCTTAAAGTGAGACTTTTCACATTCATCATTGGACATTCCTTGGATAAATATAAAACTCAGACTGTAGCCATATCTGACAGGTATGCAATGCCCAATCCTTCTTCCTGTAGTGAATGTATAAAGTGTTTATTCAACCAACTCCGTTTTGTTCATATGCAGAGAACATGCCATATTTTTGGTACACTAGAAGGATGTGAACCCTGTGCATTCAGGATTTGAATACATTGAGGCTGGCATTTTAAAGCATACCCACTGCCCACCATTTCCTTGTCCTTCAAGATTCAGCTCAACCATCTTCTCTTTTTGAACCTGTTTCTTAACACCCCTCTCCCCTCCAGGCTGTTATTCTATCTTCCCCATAAGGCTGTGAGCTCCTGGAAGCCAGGGTCCTGCCTCATTCTTCTCTGTGTCCCCAGCCCTTAGCAGAGTACCTGATGCATGGAGATGTTCACTGTCTCTCTGCAGAATGGCTGATGGGACTTGTTTTTGCATATGTACCGTACTGTCTCTGCTTTTGCTTATGATGACGTGGATGGTGTTTGATGAATTTTTTGTTTGATTTGTTAACAGCATGGGAGACAAAGCTGCCCCTGTGGGCACTTGACATAGTGAAAGGTAGACCCCCCCCAAAGCAAGAAGTAAGGATGGAGCATCCATGGTGGGTTCTGAGTGAGTGCAGGAGCTATACCTCTTAGGTTTGTAGTGTTTGGAGCTTAATATACATTTATTGACTGCAGGAAAGATCAGACGAGTGAATCAAGTAATGTTGCATGGCCATAGGTGAAGGTGAAATCTATTTCCATTGCTGGAAAATAAAACACCCTCAAAGTACATGCAAAGTTAGGGAAAATAGGTGCAGAGCCATGTCAAGAAGCATTGTATCCCTGTCCCACCCCCCGCCCCACCCCTGTAAGTGGTATATCTGTATTGCCAGGTCTGTGCTAGGAGATGGGCAATTCTTTTATTAGAGTCCCCTCTGCCCACCCTAATGTGCCTAATTAGAGATAGTCACTCCCCAAGAAAGAGGCCTGGTCTACATTAGAACATGCTGAGAACTACCAAAGCTACCCACCATATGAAACTTGGCTTTTTATTTTATTTTTTTGCAAGTTGACTTTTTAACAGTACAGTAATGGGCTCCTTTCTCCTCTTTTTTGAGTGTGTGTGTTTGGGGAAGGGTGGTGGCGAGGAAGTGATCGTGGCCAGTACATGATTGTAGAGGGGAGGGAGAGAGGATGCTTCTTCTTTCTCAAAAGACCACCTTGCCCCTCTCCACTCCCACTCCCCTCTGCCTTAAGAGTTGCAAGGGTCCCAAATGCTCCCTCCTCAGCACCACTGTCGCTAAAGACACATCAAATGATTGTCTTGTGTGCACCTCTTTAGAGCCTGTTGGGTAGAAGTGGGGCTGGGTTAAAAGTTGGCCACAGACTCACCCACCCTCACAAGTCCATGGGGTGGGGCAGGGTGAGGAGGTAGTTATTACAAAGTGGAGCTAAGGGGAGGTCTGCTGGGTGTGCATTTCTTGTGTCCCTGAAATGCAGGGAGTCTGTGCATACACTTAGACTGTGAGATCGGGGACTTTGTGTGTCTCCAGGCTCAGCCTTTCAGGACAGGAATCAGCTTATCAGCCATTCACTGCCCAAAGTTGATTCATGCCCGGGAATGTCTGGAGGGACCTCTGTTTCTCTGGATCTCAGACAAACCTCTCAAGACACTTCTGGCTTTAGTAGCAACTTCCTCTGCAGCCAAAAATAAATGAGGGTTAGTTATAGGGAAAACAGAAAGGAAATAGAGGGCAGGGAAGGAAATGGGGGGGTCAAGGAGGATAAAATGCAGAGTGAAATCAAGTTCTGCATCAGCTTCCTGTTTGGGAAGATGTGATTCTCCTCCTGGGCTGAGGAAAGGCTTTGTGGGATGGCTTAGGGAGGAAGGTGAGGGATGGGAAGTAAGAAGACAAGGATGCCTGAAGGTTGGAGCATAGAGGGGGGGAAGAGAGAGGCTGAACAGGGAGAAACAGTTTCCTAAGGAGCACAAGGCCCTCATGTTGGCTTCTTCTGAGTACGGGTGCTTTTGTGGGACTCCCAGCTCTACCCCTAGGCAAGTTCATCCTTCTTTCCTCCTCCAATGCTCACAGTTCCAAACCAGGGATGGAGAAGGGCATTGTTTCAGAATCCACACAAATGGGCCAGCGATAGCCTTTCCCCCCAAATTTTTTACTGGTTGCTAGTTCCATTAGATGCCCTACATTAAAAAGTAATACCAACAACCAAACAACAACAAAAATAAAGGATTCCTTTGTAAATGAGACTGGAAAGCACTGCCCATTCAATCTCCCTTTTGAGAGTCACAGAACAAGTTACCATATCACAAGCTCTGAAGTATCTTGTGGTACAGGAATTTAACACAGCACTTTCCAAACTTGATTGACCAAGATCAAGCCTACCATATTGTACAACATCATAGACTATGAGAATGGTGCCCAATGGATTAAGGAATCCATGTGGCCAGATGGGGTGGTTCTTCCCAAGGAACTTTTCTTTTTTTCTTTAAGTAAGATCTATTAAGATCTTGAAAGATTCATGCAATCTAGGGAGCACAGCTCAGAAAACAGTGGATTAAAAAGAAATATTTTATCTGTCATTGTCTGCAAACAGCCCTACATTCACAGCATTAACTGGGGCAAGATGTCTGAGTGGGGTTGACAAGTGCCAATATGCTAATCCATCCGTCCTGCCTGGAACGCACAAAATCCTTTTTCAAGATGGTTTCCTGAGAGAAGGATGCAGCTTGTGGCCAGGGACAGGGGTGAGATCATTAGATTTGCATGACAATCCTAACCATGGTCAATGTTTCCTTAGCTTTGTCCTTTAAGCCACTTGTTCTCTCTCTTTTTAAGGATCGAAGCCAGGGTCCCGTACCTAGAAAGCAGGCACTCAATCACTGAGCTACATCTGCTCCCTTTTCCTCCTATTCCCGCCCTCCAGCCCTGGATGGCTCCCTCGTCTGTTTGCTCATTGCATTTGCTCATTGTCCACGCATTGTTTTTGCTTGTTGTCTGCTTTTTTTTTCTTTAGGAGACACTGGGAACAGTACCTGGGAGGCGGGCACCCAGCTGCTTGAGCCATATCCATTCCCTGCTTGTTTTTTATTTTTGCTCATTGTCTGCTCATTGCCTTGCTTGTTGTTTTTGTTCATTGTCTGCTCATTGTTTTTACTCACTGTCTGCGTGTTGTTTTTGCTTGATGTCTGTTCGTTGTCTGCTCATTGTTTGTTTATCTTCTTTAGGAGGCACTGGGAACTGATCCCAGGACCTCCCATGTGGGAGGTGGGTGCCCAACTGCTTGAGCCACATCCACTCCCTCTCCTATTTTGATTAAAGTCCATTCAAGTATTGGCAGGTAGTGATGGAAATGCAACATGGCCCCTTTTAATGCTTAAAGGCCAGAGAAATGCAATTCTGAATATATGTATATGTATAAATGTATATATATATGAAATGAATACATATACATGAATGAAAGTTGTGTCTTAGAACTGAAAAGAAATGGAAAAAGATCTGGATCTCTTTCCCCTCTCTGGGTAGTTAATACAACCCCTTATAAATATTGTGGTTTTTTTGGTTCAGATTCTGGAACAGCAGTTCCCAGCCTTTGCTGCATATTTGAATCACCTGGGAAGCTTTTATAATTCCCAATGCCTGGGTGGTATCCCATTCCAGTGAAATCACAATGCTGAGCATGGGAGCCAGGCCTTAGTACTTTTAAGGATCCCCAGTAATTCAACGTGCAGCAAAGTTTCAGAGCCCTTCAATTTCCAGATATTTTGTTCTGACAAGCCTGACTCTGAGAAAAACAGGAAAAGAATTCATTCTCACCCTCCTTTCATAAGTGAGATAACCGAGGTCCTAAGACTACAACTACAAAGAAGTTAAGGAACAGGGTCAAGGTCACTAAAGTGGTGCCAGGCCCCAGGCAAGTCCTTTGGATTTATCTAGTCTAAATCAAACAGACTAGATTCTGGAAATGGTGAGATGAGAGATTGGGGACGAGGGGAGCTGGGAAAGCTCTGTGGATTGAACATGAGTCTTTGTATCTGGAGGAGAAACAAAGAAGTTGCTACAATACTAAGCCTCCTGCCCCTCCCATCAATTTGGTTTCTGTCTGCAGAGTGCTAGTTTGCATTTTACTTATAGGAAGATAAAATGGGACCTTTGTGTTGGAGTTCCATTAGATGCCCTACATTAAAAAGTAATACCAACAACCAAACAACAACAAAAATAAAGGATTCCTTTGTAAATGAGACTGGAAAGCACTGCCCATTCAATCTCCCTTTTGAGAGTCACAGAACAAGTTACCATATCACAAGCTCTGAAGTATCTTGTGGTACAGGAATTTAACACAGCACTTTCCAAACTTGATTGACCAAGATCAAGCCTACCATATTGTACAACATCATAGACTATGAGAATGGTGCCCAATGGATTAAAATGGATTATAAAAGCCCACAGCTTGTCTTCAGACTTAATGTCAACTATTTGTCTCCTTTTATTTTCAGACAAGTGTTCTCCATGAGTTTTGAGGCAGTCTCAAACAGTCCCTCCCTAGAATTTTCCTAGTGCCTGCATCAGTAGGTATGGGGAAATTCTACCATTCTCTAGAAAAGGTTGCTGTAAGGTGTGACTTAGTTTGCCAGGGATGCTATGACAAATACCATGCAAGGGACTGGCTCAAACCAAAATTTATTGGTTCACAGTTTAGAGGCTTGAAGTTCAGAATCAGGACATCAACTAGACCACACTTTCTTCCTGAGTCTGGTGTCTTGGCGATGGCAGTTTTCCATCACATGGTGATTTCTCTCTCCTCTCTGGCTTCTTCTGATTTCGAGCTTCTACAGCCTGACTGCATCCAAATTTCCTCTCTTTTTAAGGCCTCCAGTCATGCGGATTAAGACCCACCCTAATTCAGTTTGGCCACATCTTGACTAATTCTTCAATATGTCCCATTTATAAGTGGATTCATGCCCACAGGGACATGGATTAAGATTTGAACATGTCTTCTGTGGGGGACATGATTCAATCCCCAACAAAGCACTGAGATATGGAAAGAAGCTTTGAGCAAGATGATGGTTCTACAAATGCACACTGGTTTTGGGACAAATGACTCACTATATATGGGCTTCTCTGAGGCTTTAGGGTGTATCAACTACAAAGATGAAAGGAATTATCCATAACTTTCCAAATATCACCGACTCAAAATGTTTTTCTACCCTCTGGCTTGTTTGATTAACCTTATTTTACACATGGAGAGAAATACAAAGAAATTTCTAACAGCTCTACAAATGTGGGAGATACGACTCCACTGGAGGTGACAGGCATGGGCTAGGAGATCACATGGAGCAGGTGCCTCCTGTTACAGCAGACTTGAAATGGACACCCTTAAATTCTGAGATTTTATGCATGGGTTGCTCTGTGTTTGTGGTATGCCTTAGAAGGAGAAATAAGATGTTTCAACATCCAATTGCATTTTTTAAATGCAATTACATGATACTCTAGGCTAGATGATTATTTGATCATAATTTCTTTCCTAACCTCAGAAAAATGATTTTGTGAATTCTCCTAAAATGCATTGTCCTGAAAGATTTCCATTAAGACTGACAGCAGGATTCCATATACCCTGGATCTGAATAGGTTGGACAAAAACTAGCCTTTAAAATTTTTTTTTAAAAGACTATAATGAGCTCTGGGACCCTATCTGTAGTTAGGTGTGCTATAATAAAATGCCAAAATTTGTGCATAATTTATTTTGTCTAAATAGTGGAATTTAAGGTTGCCTTTATAAATGACATACTCATTTGCATTCCACAAGGGTTTCTTGATTAGGAAGAAAAAGGGGTGGAAAACCTGGGACTCGCGTATCTCAGGGGAGTGTTTCAGGCAAGAGCAAGTCTTCTCTCATGTATTTTGCAATTGAAAAAAAGATTTAGAACCATGAATAAGTCTAGGCCAAGGCATGCCCTGGGAGCTTCTTAGAAATGTGAATTCTCAGGTCCCAAAGAGAACTACTAAGTCAGAACCTCTGAAAGGGTGCCCAGGTATCTGTGTTTTAACTCGTTCTCCAGGTGGTTCTAGTACCTGCTAAAGAAGCAGTGTCCTAGACCAGCAGTTCTCAAGGTGTGTCTCTGCATCAGCATCGCCACCATTACCTGGGAACTTGCGAAAAACCATCTGTGGCCCTTTACCATTGGGCATCAGAAGGTGGTGGTGGAGATGCTCCAGGTCACGGAGGTAGCATCTGAAGAGAAGGTATTCTTGAATAAAAGCACGTGTCTTAGAACTGGAAAGGTATTGAAAGGATCTCCTGGATGTGTTTTCTGTCTTTAGGTAGACAATAATAGTACATTACAAATCTTTAGCTAGTTTAGAACAGAGGTTGCTGACTCAGTAACTCTGAAAGTGGGGCCCAGCTGTCTGTGTTTTAACAATGCCTTCAGGTGGAGGCATGCTCAAGTTTGAGAACCATTAGCCCATAACTCCTATCCAATTGCCCACTCCCTTGGCCACAGCCATTTAATTCTTCCTCACTCAACTTGTGCTGAGCACCCATGCTTCTCTCCTGAAGTATACCCATGCAGCCAACTCCTGGCCACTACCCACCTCTCACCCCCCACCCCCATTCCAGGCTGAGCTGAAAGGTGGGAACCTGACCACACTTACACGGCTTAGGACTTGCCCTCTGGTAGATGAGATGGCCAGGTTTTGAAGTTGGGACACTTTTCCTCCACTCCTTTAAAGCTGGGAGACCAGAAAGTAGAATGCTTAGGGATTGTTATGACCTCCTAATGCTGGGCTCCCCCAGCTTCTCTTCAGCTCTCAGAAGGAATCGTCATCTCCTCTGTGGGCAGAGTCACCTTAGCCTCATGCACACCCTAGGACTTGGGATTCTTGGGGTGACTACTAATCACTTTTTTCTCAGGTCTGTTTGAGGTGACCCCAGCTAACAAGTGTGTTTTTTCAAAGGCATTTGGACCTTTGACGTGGAAGCAATGAAAGACATGAAGGATGCAAGAAGGATGAAGATAGATGAAGGTAGGAGATGGGGCATTAACAATGGAAGCTCCTGGGGCGGTATTGGCTAAGGTTGGAGGATTCGGGGTGTGGAGACTGTGCTTACATGGATAAAGAACACAGCATGTTCAGAAGACAGAAGGGGGTGGTTGCCTCTTTTGCTCCGGACAGCTTTAGGTTTGCCTCTCTCCCGACTCATGCAAATGCCCTAACTTGCAAGACCTCTGCATTTTGCATTTGTTTCCAGGAGAAAAGGTTGAATGGTCAAATCTGTACATTTTCTAGTGTGAGGAGATGTCACACTTCTTGTCTTCCTTAGGCAGAGGAATACATGACTCTTGCAGGGAGATGCTCTGGGAGATGCTTTTCCCTCATGTGCTCTGCACTGGCAGATCCATCTCCAGACAAGCTTCAGCTTCTGAAGGTCCACTTGGCAGCATGGGGATAACGTATAATCTGCATCTGATCTTGATTATCTCCATTTATAGATTTTTCCACTGACTTCTGGTTGGAGATGGCAAGACAAACCTTTTAACTCCCCTCCTTCCCAAACTCCTATTGAAATGATATTCAGGCATTTCTTTGAAATAGGAAAATAAGGAAAGTATGCACTGCCTGGGAAAACAGAGGAGGTAGCAACTGCAGGAGAGAAATTTTGAGTTGTTTCTTTGAGCTAAAGGGAAGCTGCAAATGGGAGGAGAGAGGGATGGACCTATCCTTGATTTGGTATTTGCGGCAGGCTGCTTGGTAAGCTAATGGGTCGAATTTCTAGCAAAGCTCCCCTGCCCCAGACATCCTTTCGGGCCAGTGACTCTAGTGTAAAGCTTAGGGGTTTTTGAGCCAGTTAGACCTGGGTTCAGATCCACTGCTTGTTAATTATGCTAGCTAGTCAACCTTTCCTCCTCTGTTAAATGGGGATAACACCCATCTTATAATGTTATAAGGATTAGATGAAATACCAAAGGCTAATTTGCCACAGTGTTAGCAATTACCATCTATTGCTCGGTACAGCTTTACATAAATTATATCCTTTATGAATATGGTCTTATTCTGATTGCCATTTTACAGATGAGGCAACTGAACTTTAGAGGGTTAAAAAACCTGTCCAAGGTTTACAATTAGTAAAAGGGGCAGAGTAGAAATTTGAAGCCAAGCAGTTTGACTACAGAGCCCATGCCCTCATGCCCTAAGTGATACTATTCTTAGCCCTTTAAATATATGGCATTATTTAATACTCACAAAAACCTCACTGCAACCATTTTTATGGAAGCTCAGAGGTTAAATAATTGGTCTGAGGTTACACAAAACTTTGAAACCAATTCCTCTCGATTCCAAGATGCCTGTTTTTTATAATTACGTCCTTCTCTTAATTGCTATACTCTATGACATGCCATTCTGTCCTCCGACTTTGAATTGGATTTTATTCCTACTAAATACAAGAGGTAGAAGAGCAATTGTGTACAATGGGGAGGACTTCAAATTGTGGTTCCAATACCCTCCAATTCTTTAAATAGTTGAGTTATTGTGTCTCTAACTGGCCTCTCTTTCTCTTTGCTGGAAGGACTTACAGAAAACATTGGCCTTCCCCTGAATCTGCTTGAAAAGAACAAAACTTGGCCAGCCTATGTCACATATACCTCCCTCATGGTGAAAAGATTAATTGAGAAAAGCAAAGTTAGAGAAATGGAATGCAAGCAAGCCTTGGAGGAAAGTCGACGGTCAATAAGGCAGAGCAAACCTGCCAGCGTCATTCAGCTCAAAAGGCGAAAGTCGTCCAAGTCTTCTGGTGAAGTTACGTTCAAGAACCCACTGTCAGAGGCCACGTTATCGGTTTGGGGCACCTATTCCGTGATGACTGTGTCTCCCACTGTTATCCCAGAACCCACAAGCTTTCACGCAGGTGCCAGAGAAGGTCCCACTGCAAACTATAACAAGATCATCTTCTCCCGAAAACCCATGATGAGGATGCTTCAATACAGCTCACTACTGGCCAGCAAGGAGAAACACTCAAATGTGTAGCAAGGAGTTTCTGCAGCCATCCCGTCGGATTGTACAGCAATTAAGCACCATTTACCACAAATTTCACTATGTCTTTAAATTTGAACTCATCCCATGCTCATGCAGTAGTTGGCTGAGATAAATCAGATTGGAATATGGGCCCAGGGGTGGATGGGAGCATTCCCTTCAGCACTCTTGGTGTGGTGGGGGTGGGGGGGGGGTGGGGGTCCCAGGCCTCAGCTCCCACCAGAGATGCTTAGGATCTAACTATGGGTGTAGAGCTAGGTCCAGGCAGGGGATAGAAATCACACCGGTTATTTAAACAAAGTGAATCTAATAGAATTATTAACTAGGCAACTGAAAAGTCAGAACACGAAGGAGGAAGCAATGGCAGAAACTTCCCCCAAGGTTGGGGGACGGAAGGGAAGATATCAGATTTCTTAAAATTTAGTCGCTGGGAAAAGGACGCTGTGAGTTGCATCTTGGACTTCTGAGGTGGGGACTGGGCATGGGGGTGGGGATGTTGTCCAGCCGGTGCTGGTGTCTCTGACCTCAGAGGAGCGTCCTTGTGGAGCTGGAACCCCAACCTCTGAGGAGGGGGATGCTGTTTGACTGGAGCTGGTGTCTCAGAATATACCATGTTATTGGCTCTACGAGTGTTGGAAAATCTGCAAACTGTATTCAAACACTTCTGCCAGGAACCGTCATTGCTGGGGTGAAGTAACAGCATTGCAGGGGGTACCCTAACAGTATCAAGAAGTCGACCGGAAGTAAACCAGACGCAGACAGGAAGGAGCGTCTTCTTCCTCCTCCACCCTTCTAGCTCCCTCTAGCGCCCCCTACTGGCAGAGCCTCTCAGGGAGTAAAGTGGAAATGCTGTTTGCAGAGAAACAGCCCCAGCTGCTCAAAGCAAAGTATAAAACGATGGATTTGAAGCCAAGAGAAAACTAACTAATCAGCCCAGTGGGGTTCGGAATGACCACACCCTGCTGCTCCACTTGGCACCTGAACCTGGTGCTGAGATGTTTTTCCTAAGAGGCGTTTCCTGGGGGCAAGGGTGTCCCCTGCACTACTTAAGGCTTGCCTTGTGGTGCAGTTGGCTGGAGAAGTTCTTGGCAGGACTCCAGTTATTTGTCAGACAACAGTCAGAATTTGGTCCACCCATGCTCTGAGCTGGCCCCAATTGGCCCCAAAACAAGTGATGCTAAATAGCCTTTAGTTTCCAACCAGACAGGCTTTCTCTTTAGAAGCAAGATGGATCCAATTTTGATAAGCAGACCCAGGAGGTCTCATGTTTGGGGCTTATCTGTTGAGCACAATTTCCTGGGCGGCTTTTCTTTGATGCCCTAACTACTCCTCCATGTGTTATTCTATTCTCTGCTCCTTCCCACTCCTCCTGAAGCTGGAGCTTGTGTGAGAGATCTGGAGTTGTCACAGACTTTCTCTATGACCTTGGGAGCCCTTTGACCTTACCCGAGTTTTCAGCATTTATATTTGAAAAGCAGTTGATACCCGTCCCACCTTACTCACAGAGAGGGAAAGAACGCAATGTGTTAATCGATACATATATGCTATTTGAAAAGTTGAATTTGCTCTACAAATGCATTCTTTCCATCCAAGTTTGCGTAAATGTTTGCAGACACGTAAGGGTGTGACTTTGGAGAACACTCTGTGTTTGTGTTGGGCAATTGCGCAAATTAGGAGTTTGGTTCTGGGTTCCCAACCCTAGTCCAGAATGGAGTCTCACAAAAATATAAGTGGCTTCTAGTGAATCTGAATGACTGTATTTTGTGTTCTTGGAGTAATTATAGACATGGAGTCAGGTGACAAATTCCTCCAATAATTTTTTTTCTCCCCTATTCTTTTATGGAAGTTTATTTCCAGGGTATATTTGAAAAGGTGTGGGTTTTAGAGACTCATTGAGTGTTAGAGTTTACATGGATTTGGGATTATTTTTTCCAAACCATCTGAGAGCAGAGAAGTCTGGTGAGTTACCCAAGGCTACTCAGAGTTGTTTTTTTTTATTTTTAATTTTTTAAAAATTTTCAGGTGTTTAATAGTTTTGATAAAAGTGTATGCTCTCTAAATTAAAATGACTTTTATAGATAGACTTTCTTGGATTAATTTTATTCTCAGCCTATTGTAACAACACAAGTATTATTAGCTGAAAGTGTCATCAACACTTTGTGTATTGGGATGAAAATTGTTTGGGTTCTGTCTATGGTCCAGAAACATCACTTCCTAAAACAATTTTTAAGAATAATTCCTTTTTTTTTTTTTGGCGGTACGGGGTTGGGGATTGAACCTGGGACCTCATACATGGGAAGCTGGCACTCAACTACTGAGCTACACCTGCTCCCAGAAAAATTCCTTTTTTATTTTTTTAAATATATTTTTTATTTTCCATAAAAGATACTTAGATTACATAAAATGTTACACAAAAAATGTAAGGGGTTCCCATATGCCTCACTCCCCAGTCCTCCCACTTTTCCCCACAATAACAACTTCTTTCATTAGTGTGGTACATTCATCGCAATTGATGAACACATTTTGTAGCATTGCCACTAAGCATGGATTACAGTTTACATTGTAGTTTACACTCTCTCCCACTCAATTCTGTAGGTTATGGCAGGATATACAATGGCCTGTATCTCTCATTGCAATGTCATTCAGGACAATTCAACCCCTGAATATCAGAATAATTCCTTTTGAAATGAGGGACTCGGTTAGAGCCAAGGCGGGATTCACAGGTCTGGCCAACATAAAGACTTGACTGGCTTGGTCCTCTTTGAGGACCAAGGAGGCTGCTGGGAAATAATTCTCCCAGGGAAGAAATGGTTGGACAAGATCAGCTGCACCCAGTTATGAAGGCTTGGTCATTGGAAGGGTGGTGTGGGGTTTGATTTTGAGGTCCCGAATATCTATTGATTAGATTTGTCCTCTGGTCCAGTCCTCCCTGGGCGCTATGGAGGTGGGGGGCTGTGAGTCAGAGTCTTAAAGGACTCTTTCCCTAACGCCTTGAAAGGCCCTGAGCACCGTCATGCAAAATGGGAAGAGCTCTTCTTCCCTTCACCTAGGGCCCCGCCGCCCTAGGTGTGGACAAGAAGTAATCAGACCCGGCAGCCTAGGGGATGCTTGGCAGGACCAGTTTGTTCATGAGAACCCAGAGACCTCTCTGGGACCCCCAGAAACACGTGGAGCCCTTCCTGGGGGCTGAAGTCCACCATGGAATGGAGCATGGCTCCTCTTCCATCACCACCTCTGTAGGTCCGAACTGAGAGGCCCGGGGGAATTTCAGGTTACTCTGAACATATTTAACTTCTACTTCAAGAAGGGAACTGGCTTTCACCGATGTTCCACAGTTGGTGGCATGTTCCCATTTATCTCCTCCGCGCATGGAATTTTCTGCCTGGCAGGAAAGCTGTTTCACTTAGTCTCCCTGCCATAGCAGGTTTAGGAAACACAAGAATATGTATGCTGTCAGCCCGCCTGTTTCTCCATAACTAGGGCCCTGTTCTGACCCATCGAGCAGCTGTTTTTGAACAAATTCTTTGGCTCCCGCACACAATCTGGTATTTACCCCTTTGCAAATTCCATGGCCGGTGTTGAAACAGTTGACGCTTAACCTCGGCAACGCGGCTGTGCCTGCTGCTCAATTCCACTTTGGTGGAGGCTGGGTGGGCATCAAAACCACCTCCCCAGCCGTGGCCTGGGGCCGTGTCTTGAAGGTGATTAGGTTGGTTGACAGCTAAGGGGCTGCAGGGAAGTCTTTGAGGAGCTAACTGCATAAGCAAAGCGCTGGTACAAGCGTGGGCCAGCCAGATATTTGGGGGTGGACTGGGACACTCTGGACTGGAAAGGGTGGCTGGGGTGGGCCCTCAATGGAGGGGTGGGGGCGGCCTGAGCAAGTCACGGCCTTTATTAATAGTGGGTCTGGAGCATCCACTCTGGAATGAGACCAGCACAACATGATCAGCCTTTTTGGCCCCAACTTCCTTGTTTAGAAGGTAAAGATACTGCAATGCATTTTTTTTTTCAGGCCACCCTGAGTTGGGGCTTTTGACTCTCAGGTCTTATATGAGGAGGTCCTCAGAAATTCCCAGAAACCCCACAAAGCAGGGAATGGAACACGGGATGTTAAAGTCCCCATGTGGGAATCTCCACTGGGGTCTGGCTGTGCGTCCGTGGGAAGACACAAGAAGAGGAATAAGGACTCTCAGCCTTGCCAGCTGCCTGAGGTCACGTCAACAGATTGCAGAGTGCATTGTGAGCTGTGTCCAAGCAAATGTCCACATCTGTCCAATGTGGCTGTTTGCAGCCTTGGCCGAGTCATACCTAGAAGCCTTTTGCCACCTCCAACCTTCCAGGCTGACGGACTCATTTTAGGAGCCCTCTATCAGTGAGAAAAGATGAGAAACCGGGGGTGGGGTGGGGTGGGGGGGCGGGTAGGAGGAGTTGTGTTGAGGAAAGGAAGTAAACAGATTTGCCTGAGATGTGCTGTGATCAGATGTTGGCATAGCCTGGCTTGCAGCTCAGGCCTGGGTGTATATTTTGTCAAATCGTCAGGACATACTCTCTCGTCTTCCTTCACTATCCTCTCGACCACCCCTTTCTTTTACGAGGCACCCAAAGCCTTAGCCAGCTACTTAAGATACTTGGCCATCCACATGCTTAAAACTCTTAAACTTGGAGGGACTTGGCTGGGTTGGGTCTGTCTTGAGGACTGAGGATGGATGTGGGATTCCTCTGGGGCATGTGGGGAGGGTGGGGATGCCAGAAGCCTAAAGTTAGGTGCGGCCCACTGCTACTCCATAGTCTGTGACACTGGGCAGGGCAGAAGAAGTAGACAAGAAGCTTCTGGCCTTTGTGCAGGGTGACAGACATTCTTTTTTTTTTTCTATGAACATTCATGTCTTTATCTTTTATCATATATTCATATATGTTATCATATATATATATTTTACATTTCTGAATTAAATGTACTGGATACATATAATGTTTTTGTTTTTTTTTTTGAATCAAACAATATGTTACACAATATATTTGGTTCATAGTAATGCATTTATACAGTATTTGTCCTTTTGTTTCTGGCTTGCTTCGCTCAACATAATGTCCTCCAGGTTCAGCCATGTTGTCATATGCTTTACGACTTCATTTCTTCTTAGAGCTGCATAATAGTCCATCGTATGAATAGATCACAGTTTGTTTATCCATTCGGACAGACGTTCTGGAAGAGGCCATTGGGATCAGCATCAAGACCTCTCTTTCTTCCCAATCTCTGTATTCCTGTGCAAATAAGTCCTGACCCACCTACAGCCTTTCTAGGAAGCTTATATCCCTAGATATAAACAAGGCTCATGGCCTCAATTCACTGCCCCTCAAGATTTGATTGTTCAACCACTCAGAAGAGTCCATTCTTTTTAATAGGTAAGGAATGTGAGAAGCCACAAAAATTTAGGGCAAATTAGAAACCCAACTCTGGGATTGGCTCAGGGTGCCTGCCAATTAGAATTTTGTAGAGAGCAAAATTAGTACTGCAGAACTTTGCAACTGGAAGGAGGCTCACCCTAGTCCATGTTTGAGTGTATTAGAGCTTGTTGATGACCATTTTATTGCCCACAGATTTATGTCCAGGCTCATCCAGTTGCATGGCTAATTGCTGAAGTAAGAAGCACTTTGGGATTGGAAGCCAGGCCTCTCAAGCACAGGGCCACTTCCCCTATATGCTGAATGTCTCCTACTCGGTTTCACCAATATCAGTCATGTTGGTGCATCCTCAAGTAAGGAGATGTGTTCAGCCCATGGCTACTAAACCACAGATGGCTCTTCCATGACACCCTCTGCTGTGAAACAACTTTGTGAGAAACCTCTTTACAGGGCATACCCCACCAAAGCCAGTTCCCTGTATGCTGCTGGACTACTAGAGCTGGGATGGTGAGATTGAAAGTACCAGAAATGGGTTGGCTTTTACAATGGGGATTTATTGGTTTACAAGCTTATAGTTACGAGCCAATGAAAGTGTCCAAATCAAGCCATCATCAAGATGATACCTTTTTCCTGAAGACTGGCTGCTGGCGATCCTGAACTGTCACATAGCATCTGCTGGTCTCTCCCTTCTCTTCAGGTTCCATTGCTTTTAGCTTCTTCCATGGCTTTCTCCTTCTCTCTGAATTCATCCCATTTAAAAAGAACTCCAGTAAGAAGATTAAGACCCACCCTGAATGAGGTGGGTCATATTTTAAGTTAAAATTCTACTTACCAAAAGATCCTACTTAACAGTGAGTCCACACCCATAGGAATGGATTAACTTTGAGAACATACATTTCTGGGGTCCATACAGCTTCAAAGCATCACACTGTCCTATCCCAAGGGTTGACCCACTGCCTGGCATGCAGTTGGTGCTCACATATTTATTGAGCAAATGATTGCTTAGAGGAGATCCTAACACCCCAAATAAAATGCACTGGGAAGAGATGGCTTCTTTCATAATAGGAGACTGGATAGAGCACATTGCCAGTGCTTTTGTTATAAGGCTCCTTCAAGTCCTGACAGTGTAATTCAAATAAAGTGTTCAGTAGGTACCCTTTGTGAGTCTTATAAGATGTCAAAGGGATAGAATGAGTAAGTGGTATGATCTCTTGAAACTTTACATCTGGTCATGCTGTCCTTTAAATAACCAATGTGTACCCATTTGATGGACTCCCTGGTCAATGATTTTGTCTTCTCTATTCTTCATCAGAAGGGACATAGGGAAGAGGATGTGGCTCAAGTGATTGGGCTCCCATCTACCATATAGGAGGTCCAGGGCTTGATTCCCAGGACCTCTTGGTGAAAAGCAGGCTGGCCTGCGTGGCAAGCTGGCCGGAGTGGAGTGCTGGCCCAGCAGGATGATGCAATGAAAAGAGATACAGAAGAGAGACAATAGGAGACATGGCAGACCAGGGAGCTGAGGTGGTGCAAGAAATTCAGTGCCTCTCTCCACTCCCAAAGCACCGAGATTAGTTCCCGGTGCTGCCTAAAGAGAAGACGAGCAGACACAGAAGAACACACAGAGAGCAGACTGAGCACAAAACAACGAGGGGGGAGGGCGAGAAATAAATAAATCTTAAAAAAAAAAAAAAAAAAAAAAGAAGGGGCATAATGTCACGGACCTCATTGTTTCCTTGGTCCCTTGTTTGTAACCATGCAGATGGGCATCCAACAAATATACATTGAATACTTGCTTGAACGTGGCAGACACAGGCTTAAATTCCAGCAGTGGAGCCATTATGCCATCACTTTATTATGTTACTCAAAGCACAGGGTTTGGTGAGAGTATGTTTGCTTTAAATGAATGGCACGTTCTCTCAGGCTCATGGAAAGGGGATTACCATGGAAGGAGGCAGGATTAGTATCAGGACAGCTGCTCATTAAAAAGGAGTGAGGTCATGGCAAATTTGGGGCCAAGTTGAATTTTAGTGGTTTAGTGAGTTTTGAAAATTTTGCAAAACTGCCGTCAGTTTATACTTAGGCCTTACTCACACTTCTGTTTCTGTTGCACCATGGAAGTCCTTGCCTCGTTCAGGCTTGTGTTAGGTTAGTGCATCTCATTTATGACACTTGTGACAACACAGAGGAAATGGTGAACATTGGCACACTGTTTATTCCAGAACACTCACTTCCTGCTTGATTTTCTGTCCTGGAGGACTGGGTTGGGCAGCTTCAAAGACTTCAGGGCCCTTTTAGTGTTTTCCCCAGACCTGAGGCAAGTGCCAGGTCCCAGCCTTTCAGCATCTGGCTTTTGGTCCACTGAGTCCTGCCTCAACCTCCCTAGTTCTTTAGAGCAAAAGGACCTGTTCTGGCTTTCCATTTCCCTGCTGCTTGCCAGCTCCTCCAGGTTTCTGTAGCCCCTCTGTAGACTAGGGCATGGAATGCCTTTCCACTGGGGAGAAACCATTGCTTCATTTCATGGTTTTCCTTGCTTGGCTTTATCTTCACTCCATCTCCTTCTTCCCCCTTTGGTTATATCCATAGTTTCCTCTTCTCTGCTTCCTTCCCTGCCCCCTTCCTTCCTCTTTCCTTCTCTTCCTTTTGATCTTCTTTGTTGATTTGCATTTTTTTTGTGTAATTGCAAAATCAAATGATGCCTGTCTTACAAAAGAACAACAACTCAGGCTTCCCTGAAGTAGAAATGACCAAGTTGACCCTGATGCCCATAAACTTTGGGGGAAAACTGTCCCTTCAATGCTCAGATACCAATAGTCTGAGCTTCCACTCTAAGGATAAGGGGAAGTTCCAAGGAATGCTTGCATATTCCCCAAGAGCTCCCAGTGCCCCTGTACCCACCCAGCCCCTCATCCCAGAACCAGCTGTTTTCAGGGCCCTTCACTCCACCCTAGCCATTGGGGCCCCCTGCATCTTCCAAAAGCCTAGCTCTGCCCAGGTTGTAACCAGCAAGTCTACCCTGAAGGCAGGAGGATAGCAGAAGCACAAGAGAGTAGATTAAAATTGCTACCAGAAGTGACTACTTTGTTGGGGGGGGGCGGTGTGGGGACTGACAGGCCTAAATCTGCTTACTGTTCCTTGCCCAGCTCCTGAGAAGGCTTCCCCCAGTGGGGGGTGGGGATACAATTTCACAGAGACCATAATGAAAATTAAGCACCCTGGAGTTGTGTAACATGATTTCCCTGGTCTTATAGGTAGTAATGACTAAATATTTCCTTTTTTTAAAAATATGGGACCTTACAAAATACATTTCTTTTGCTTTTCTCACTCAACACTACATCATGGACAATCCTGAAAATCAATAAAGATCTAACTCATTCTTTTAAACAACTGCTTAATGCTCTATAGTAATAAGTTCTTCCTGATTTGATTTGATCATTTGTTTTTGACAAAGTTCAAGTCTCTGAGTTCTAGCGTTCCTTTCTCCCTCACCTGACATCAGGCATGGCTTGATGGAATAATTCCTACTATTTGTGTAGAATATATAGATTTTCAAGGAGGGTACTTATTTCACTTGATGCCCCAACCAATCTCTGATGAGGAGACAGATCTGGGTTAAAGAATGTCCTAAGGACACATGGCGGAGAAACGACAGCTGACTCCTGGTCTCGGCTTTTCTCACCAGACCGTGTAGTTTCTCTAAGCAGGCATCTGTGTCCCCTGCAGCTTCCACAGCACTTGCTGTGGATCGTTCCCAAAGGTTTGGGGGACCACCGTTTCTCCCTGGAGAGCACAGGGCAGCCACCCAGCCCAGGACATGTATACTGGAAAACAGCCATGGAATTCTGCTCCGATGGAACCAGAACATGCACTTATCAGCGCTGCCTACTGCCTGGAAGCTATCCCTCAGCCAGGAGTCCAGTCAGCATGTGGGGTGGAAGCTCTGCTGTGTGTCTGCCTGCAAGGTGGTTTTTCAGGTGACCCCAGGTCGGCAGCTGGGGGAAGAATTCCTCTCCAATTGGGTCAGATGTCCTAGAATGTGGCACCCCTTCTATTTTCAGTGACCTGAGAAAAATGGTCTTAATAAACACACAGATCCACAATGACCGCTGGGTGAATGACACCACCTAGATTTGTGAAATTGCACAACCTGTGCAACCATACAGGACAGCTCTGGAAAGAAATGATGCTTGATGTGAAACCTGAGGAGTAAATGAAGTGAGATTTAGCCTGGCAAGTTGTGTGTGTGTGTGTGTGTGTGTGTAAGTATACTTAGGGAAAAACAGCATTGGTGAGAGTGCTGAGGTGATGTAGTAGTTTTAAATAATATGTCCCCCAATTTTTTGATACTTGTCTTAAACCAGATGACTTAAAACAACAGAAATTTACTGTCTCATGCTTCTAGAGGCTAGACGTCCAAAATCAAGTCAGCTGAAGCATACTCCATCTAAAATCTGTAGGGAAGAGTCCTTTCTTGTGTCTTCTAACTTCCAGTGTTTGCCAACAATTTTTGGCATTCCTTGGCTTGTAGACACGTCACTGCAATCTCTACCTCCTCCATCTTCATATGGTCATTTCCCTGGTTTCTGTCTTCTGTCTCCTCTCCACTTCTTAAAGGGACAGTCATAATGGATTAGAGCCCACCCTATGCCAGTTTGGCCCCCTCTTAACTAACCACATCTTCAAAGACCCTACTTTCAAATAAGTTGCATTCATAGGACCAGGGGTTAGGATTTGAACATACCTTTGGTGGGGGGGGCATAATTCAACCCATAACAATACTACTACTTTCAAGAGGTGGAGTTTAATTCCCTTCCCCTCGAATGTGGAACTGGACGGACTAACTCACTTCTAATGAATAGCAGATGGCAGAAGTGATGGCATGTCACTTCTGCAATTAGGTTATAACAGCACAGTGGCTGCTGTCTTCAGTGTGTCCTTGGAGACCTTGCTCTGGGGGAAATGGGCAGCTACATGCCAATGTGAACATCCCTTTGAAGAGACCCATGTGGTGAGGCACTGAAGCCTCCTGCCAACAGCTACATGAGTGAGCTTGAAAGTGGATTCCTCAGCCCCTTCAGATGACCACAGCCCTGGCCAATAACTTGACCCACAACCTCATGAGAGATCCTGAGCCAGAACCACCCACCATCAGAAACCCTGTGAGATGATAAGCATTTGTTGTTTTATGTTGCTAAGTTTTGGGGAGTAATTTGTTACACAGCAATAGCTAACTAATTCAGGTAGGAAGGAGTTCAGCTTCACTCAAGACATTAGAAGAAGGCAAGGATGGCCTAGTAGAGGCAGTGGTTTTCAAACTTCAGAGTTCATAAGAATTGCCTGTGATAATGCTAATGAAGATACCTGAGACCCACTTCCAGAAAGTTTCATTCAGTAGATTTGGTTGTGGCCCAGAGATCTGCATATTGAATGAGTATCTCAAGTAATTCTAATGCAGGTGGTCTGGAGACCACACTTTGAGAAACCTCAGGAGGGAGGGTTGCTGGGCTGAGTGACCCAAGATGAAGCTGGGGAGATTTGGTATAGTTATAATGTGGGTCATGTTAAAAACAAAACTGAAAACACCTTTATCCTAAGGATAATAAAAAGTTACTGCAGGGTTTTAAGCTGGGCAGTAGCAAAATCTATAAGCAAGGGCTAAAACTTGTTTGGTTTTCCTCTTTCATGGACCTGTCAATGTGAATACTGGTCTATCATCAGTCTAACACAAAACATGAAACAGGGGAATATTTAAGATTTAAGGATTTAAATCCTGCATTTGAGGATCTCACAAGTAATTTTTAAAATGCATAAACAAGATACTGCATATATACAAGTGAGAACTGTCTCTTACAAAGTTATCAATGTGAAAGGTTGTATTCTCATTCCAACAAAGCTGTGACTGCTCAGAGCCCTTTTGAATTCCATTTTGGTAACATTTTCAGGGGTAGTTCACGTACAATACTAAAATCAAGTAGCTTTAGAAACACAGAGTGATAGATGGATATCCTTTGAGATCATTTTAGAGATCTTCTAATCTACTCAATCATTTTGAAGATGAGGAAACAGAAGGTCAGAGAGGCCCTGTGATTTGGTCATATATTTGAATTCAGTACTTCCAAGTCTCCAGCTCCACTGCTGATGAACAAGGGAAGGGGGCCTGGAAGCCTGTGGGCTGAGCATCTCTTAGTAGCCTGCATGGGGGAGGGTGGAATTCATCCAGAAGGGCTTCCAGAAGGAGGCCAGTATTTCAGAGCTGGGTTTGGAGATAGAGTGTTACATGACTGCATGTGGAGAAGAAGGAGGGACATCCTAGTTATTTATATACTGCTGTCTACACTTCTTTTTTCTTTAAAATTAATAAAAAGTCAGTGAAAATCAGTACCCCACTGATTTTCCCAAAGGGATATTTTTCCAGCTTTTTTCTTTTCCCACCCAGACACTCTAGACCTCCTTCCAGGGCATTCTTGGTTTCTCATGGGCAATGGGAAAGGTAGAGCAGACTTTGGATTTTGTGCAATTCCCTGGGTTCAGGTCTAAGCTGTTCCTTTTCCCTTCTGTTTCATCTTCAGGTGAAATGAATGAAACAGCAGGGTCCATTTTACAAAGTGGGGTGAATAGAATTAGAAGGGAAAACCACTGAAAGAATATATATATTTTAAAGCAGAACACGATCTGCAGCAAAGATCTCAGATTCCCTTACATCCTATTCCAGTCACCTGTAACTCCCCACCAGTGAGCCTTTTCTCCACCCATGGAGGGGCCAAGGAGTTAAGGGTCCTGGGAGCTCCCTCAGTAATGGGAGTTGGAGGATGAATAGCCCAGATTCCTTGCTCCTAAAATGGGAGGGGTAGTTTGGAGATATGTTCTATGTCATCTCCCAGACTTCCCAGCGGGATTGAGCCGGGAGTTGCTCAAGGAATAATCTGCTCAAGAACGCAGCATGTATTGGGCTCCTTTCCCTCCTTGCCTTGCTGTCCCACTCCTCTTCCAGCATTTCCTGGGGTCACCTCCCAAAGAGACTCATTGCTCTTGTGTCCTCATCTCAGGCTCAACTTTTGGGGGCCCTGACAGAAGCTATCACTCACAAAGTCCCCAAATCATAAAATGACCCAGGAATAAAGGGACATCTTTCTGGGGGGAGCTCTTTGTTTTATGTTTAATATAGAGTAAAGGGGCTTTTTTTAAAAAATTAAAAAAGCAATACATGCATGGCAAAACAAAGAAACAAAACAACCCATGTAGTATAAATACAAGGTAGTTCTCTCCCTACACCTCCCTCTCTATGTCTCACCATTCCTTTCACTAGAGACAATTACCTTTCACAGATTGGTATGTGTCCTTGTAGAAATTTTCTCCATATATTCTTTTTTAAAAATATATTTTTATTTATTTTTGAAAGATACTTAGATTACATAAAATGTTACATAAAAAAATATAAGGGATTCCCATATGCCCCACTCCCCACACCTCCCACTTTCCCCCACATTAACAAATTCTTTCATTAGTGTGGTACATTCATTGCAATTGATGAACACATTTTGGGGCATTGACACTGCCACTTCTCTGCTCAAAACACTTTGCCATCCATATTAAGGGTGTATATGCCAGGGCTCTCCAGAGAAATAAAACTGACAGAAGATTATACATATATACCATACATATATGTAAATATTGAGAAATTTATTATAGAAATTGGATCGTGTGACTGTGGGCATTGACAAGTCCAAATTCCGTAGGACAGGCCACAAGTTGGAAACTCAAAGAAGGTAATATTGAATTCTCCAGTTGAAGGGCACTGGCTGAAGAAGAGGCAGAAATTCTTCTTTCTGACTTCTGAAATCTTCAGTTCTAGCTTTAGGCCCTCCCCAACTGACTGCATGAGGAGATTACCCTCATTGCCAAAGACAATCTCCTTTGTTGATTGTAGATAAAATCAGCTGTAGATGCAATCAACTCTAAAGATGTAAATCCTTCTATGAAATATCCTTATAGAAGTAACCAAGCCAGTGCTTGCTTGATCAAACAACTAGACACCACACAACCTAGCCAAGTTGACATATGAAATTAATCATCATGTGGGGTACAAGCAGCAGCCATCAAACAGCCTACAAGGCCCTCTACAGGTGTCCTCTTCTTCCCTCTCCCCTCTGACTTCTACTCCTACCTCTCTCACTCACTCTGCTCCAGCCTCCCTGGTCTCCACACCATGCCCCAGATATGCCAGTGCATTCCCTGCTCAGGGCTTGTGCACTGCTGTGTCTTCTGTCTGGAACATGCTCTTCTTGATCTATCCATATGGTTTCTTTCTTGTCTCCGACAAAAGTCTCGACTTGAATACCTCCTTCTCAATAAAGCTTTTGTCTGAGACTCTTATGAATAGTGACATCTTTCCCCTTGTGTCTTCATACCCATTCTCTACTTAATTTGTTTCTCACTTATCACCATGTGGCACATCATACATTCTACTTATAGTTTATTGTCTTTCTCCCCAATTAGAATAGAAGTTCCCCGAGGGCAGGGGTTTTTCTGTTTTGTTCACTGCTATTTCCCACTGCGTAGGACAGTTCCTCGCATGTGATACTTGCTCCATAAAGCTTTATAGAATGACTGTACAATTGTGTACTGACATACATATATGCATATGCACACACACATCATATAACACATATGTTGTTTCCCCTGGCATTTTCCATTTAGCAATCTGGGAGATCATTTCATAGAATGTACAGAGTCACATCACTTATTTTATTATTAGAGAAGTTGTGGGATTACAGAACAATCATGCATAAAATACGGGGTTCCCATATACCATCCTATTATTAATACGTTACATTGGTGTGGTACATTTATTACAGTTGATGGAATCACTTTTTTTTTTTTAAGGTACCGGTGTCGGGGATTGAGCCCCAGACTTTATGTGGGAAGCCCGTGCTCAACTACTGAGCTACACTGGGTCCCCTGAGTTGTTTTTTTCATTTGTTTGCTTGTTTGTTTTGTTTTTGTTTTTGGGAGGTTCCAGGGATGGAACCTGGGACCTCGTATGTGAGAAGCAGGCACTCAACCACTTGAGCTACATCTGCTCCCTGGAAGCACATTTTTTATAATAATATTATTACCTATAGTTTACAGTGGTTTAACTTAGGGTTCACTGCATTGTGTAGTTCCATAGATTTTTTAAAAGTTTTATTCTATTGCCATTTATACGACCTAACATTTCCCTTTTTAACTACATTCAGATAGATAGTTCAGTGCTGTTAATTGCATTCACAATTTTGTGCTACATCAATATCATCCATTATAAAAACATTCCCATTGTTCCAAATAGGAACTCTGTACACTTTAAACCTTAACTTCCCATTCCCTATCCCCACCCCATCCCCTGGATAACCTATGTTCTAGATTCTGACTCTATGGGTTTTTTTTTTGTTGTTGTTCTAATTCTTTTTTGTTTCATGGACCCCTTTGCCAGTCAGGTGAAAACCACGGACTGCTTACTAAGTCCACACTATACTATGTATTATTTAATAAATATATCACACCCGCACCAACACATTCCCACAAGAATAATGTTTTTTTTTTTTTTTATATTTCATTTCAAGCTCACAGACCCCTTGTTAAGAACCCCTGAATTATTTCATATTTCGGTGAGATCATACAATATTTGTCCTATTATGTCTGGTTTATTTCACTGAACATAATGTCTTCAAGGTTCGTCCATGTTGTTGCAGTAATCAAGTTCTGATGCATCAGTCCTTAAAAACAACTGTAGAGTGTGCTATTGTGCGAATGTTCATAATGTAGTTAACCGGCTTCCTCCTTGATGGGCATTTAGATTATATCCAGCCCTTAACTGTTGCAAACAAAGCTGCAGAGTATCCTATATCTTTGCTCATCATATCTGTAAGATGAATTCCTGGAAGTGGAATTGCTGGATATGTGTATTCCTATTTTTACAATTATTACCAAATTGCCCTCCACAAGGGTCACAACTATTTACACACTCCCCAGTGGTTTATGAGAGTGCCTGTTTTCCCACATTTGAAAAAAATTAAATTGTGGAAGCGGCTGTAGCTCAAGTGGTTGAACACTTGCTTCCCATGTACAAGGTCCTGGGTTCAATCCTTGGTATCTTCTAAAATAATAATAATAATTTTAAAAAAGTGTTTTTTACCCCACGTTATGGTCAATGCTGTCCCTTATCAAATTTTTGATCTTTGACAATTTAATTGATTAAAAATAGCACCTCATTTTAATTTTTAATTTTTTTTTAATGGTGGGGTAGAGCACCCTTGCAGTTATTTATAAGCCATTTCTATTTCTTTTGCATGTTTGAATTATTGGTTTATGTGCTTTGCTCATTAAAAAAAAAAATGAATTGATCTTTGACTTGTAGTTCACAAGTCCTGTTTTTATATTAAGCTCTTTTTCTATAATCTGTTTTTCAACTACTTTCCCCACTTTTTTGTTTGTGTTTTGACATCATTTTTAGTATTTTAGATATAGACGAAATTTTAAATGTTTATATAGTCAGATAAACAATATTGTTATTTATGACTTTTGAGTTTTGTTGCTTTCTCCACTTCTAAGATTCTGAAAAAAAACTATCTCATGTTTCTTTCTGGTAATTTTTCAGCTATTTTCTTTTTAAAATATACATTAAAAAAAATAAAGACAATTATTTATTTTTAAAGAAGCATTAGATTACATAAATGTTACATTGAAAATATAGGGGATACCTATATATGCCACCCCCTCCCTCTCCCACACTTTCTCCCATTAACAACATCTTTCATTAGTGTGGTACATTTGTTACAATTGATGAGCACATATTGAAGCATTGCTACTAACCATGCTCTATAGTTACATTATGATAAAACATACATTTTTAAAAAAGATTTATTTACGTATTTATTGCCCCACCGCCATGCCTAGTTGTTTTGCGCTTGCTGTCTGCTCTCTGTGTGTTCTTTTGTATTTGCTTGTCTTCTCTTTAGGCGGCACCGGGAACCAATCCTGGGACCTTCCAGAGTGGAGAGAGGTGCTCAATGTCTTGTGCTACCTCAGCTCCTTGGTCTGCTGCGTCTCTTACTGTCTCTCTTTTTGTCTCTTTTTGTTGCATAATCTTGCTGCGCCAGCTCTCCGCACGGGCCGGCACTCTTGTGCAGGCCAGCTTGCTTTTCACCAGGAGGCCCCAGGAATTGAACCCTGGTAGATGGGAGCCCATTTGCTTGAGCCACATCCACTTCCCAAAACATACATTTTTGATTCACCTATAATTAAATTTTGTGTAAAAGCAGAAAGGATTCAATTTGACATTTTTTTCCCCCGATGGCTAGCCAGGTTTCCAACTGTATTTACTGAATAATCCATCTTTCCTTTTGTGATTCAAAATTTGCCTGTCTTCTGTTTTATTTATTCTATACTTTCCAGTCTCTTTTGGGACTCTCTCTTTTTGTTCATTGATCTATTTATGTGCTGGAATGAAATTGTTTTCATCCATGTAGCTTTAAAATCTCATTAAATATTTTGTAAGACTAAGCCCAGATTGCCTTTCCGAAGTTTGTTCTGATTGCCATGAAGCTTTTTTGGCAAGAATGAAAGCTATTTTTAGGTGGTAAAGCAGCCCTCCTTTTCCTTAGGTGACCAGAATTGGGAGAGGAAAGTAGTCTCCTTGCTCCTACTTGTTAATGGACAAGCCCCATTTTCCTACTGACAGGTCAAACTCCATAACAAGGTGATTATTATCACCTTGTTATAAATGCTAATTTATAATATAATATAATATAAATGCTAATTTTATAATATAATATAAATGCTAATTTTATTCCTTCCACTCCCCCGAGTAGAACCCAGCTTGCAATCTAACCCCTTGAACTTGTGCTTTGGCTCAGATTACCTCTAGCAGGTGTGATAAGAAGGGTCAAAACTTGACTTTGCCAATTAATACAGCAGCCTGAAGATATACTCTTCCCCCTTTCCAAAAGAATAAATAATAACAAAATAGATCAGGAAAAACAACAACAACAACCCTTTGCACCCTTGGCATATGGTTGCTGCAAATGATTTCACCAAATATTTAAGGAAAAAATAAGGAAGAGTGGAAAAGAGGGAGGGCATGGGATATATGGAAATCCCCTATATTTTCTATATGACTTTTCTGAAACCTAAAGCTTCTTTGAAGATGAAATGGAAAAAAATAAGAAATTGTCACTGTACAGACAAGGCAACAGATCTTACAGTGATGAAAGGCACAATGTCTAAATAGTTTTTATATTATTTCAATTAACATTTTTTTTTGGTATTTTATTTGTTATTTTTGAAACTATTATTTCATTTTCTTATTAAAATTTTTTTTGGTTATTTTGTTGGCTTCATTTTTGGAGAGGTTTTGGATCACAGAAGTGTCACAAATGTGGCAGGGGAGGATCATTGGTGCGGGGTATTGGTGATGGAGGGATGTGAGGGGAGGGGTACACCTGGGGCATGACTTTAAGGTATATAAATATGTCCAAGTGTTCATAGGGCGTTGTCTCGGTGGGTGGAGACCCACACAATAACTGAAAGAATATTGAATTCCCGTCCTGGGGAGTCCTGCTACCTTCTCTAATAGAATGGCAAGAATCCCCTGAGTACAAGGGCACTGCCTAGTGAAGGAGGACAGACCATTACACCTGGCCCTTCATACTGATGATTGTACTTATGAACCTTTTCTTGTGAAATTGAAACTTAGTCTAGTATTATACACTGTCTAAGAGTTACCTCCTGAAAGCCTCCTTGTTGCTCAAATGCATTACCTTCCCCCTGGCATGGGACATGCTTATAAATGCATTACCTTCCCCCTGGCATGGGACATGACTAGCGCGGATGAGCCTCCCTGGCACCGAGGGATTATTACCAAGTGCCAGCTAGCAATGCATCCAGAAAGAGACCTTGACCAAAAGAGGGAAATATTAAATACAAATGAGTTTTTATGGCTAAGAGATTTCAAAGTGTGTTGGGAGGTCATTCCAGAGGTTATTCTTATGCACATCTCAGAAGGATCTCACTGACTGCTACAATAAACAGTGCCTCAAACAGTGATTAGTACCAGTGCTTCAATATGGGCTCCTGAGAGCTGTAGAGACATCCAGACACTATAAGCAGGGCAGACAAGCTCAGGAATTTGGCATCCTGTCAGTGGGCCTTACTCTGGAATTAACAGACTTAGACTCATTTATAATTTTTCTACACATGGCTCTTCTGCCCATTTTATTTAAACTTATAATTAGCACTATATTTGTTAAATATATGTCCCAGAGATTTAAATCTTTGGTCCATTCATGTTCCAGTTGAGCCCTAAATCTCAGTAGAGTTGCAACATCTACTCTTCAGTTCATTGGACTCACCCAGGACAACTAACAAATAGATGATGATGGACAATGCCATTCCAAGGAACAGAGAGTCTGCAACTGCAAGCAATGTAGCTCCATCCATCTGCCCCATGGGACCTAAGCCCCCTCTCAATTAGAAACAGAGTGGGTATCACCTTCCCCAAATCCTCAAGATTGGGGAATGAACAATGGGCTAGAGTAGACTTATTATTATTCTACTATAGACTTATTATTAGTCTAGCAATGGAAGAACTCTTATCATTGATATAAAGGTAGTGGCCACCAGAGATTCTGAAGGGAGGGAGTGGGAAGAATAGGTATAATATGGGGGCATTTTGGGGCCATTGGAATTGTCCTGCATGACATTGCAGTGATGGATACAAGCCATTATATATTTTGTCATAACCTTACAAAATTGTGCCAGATAGAATGTAATGTAAAGTATATCTAATGGATAGTACCAATGCTTCAATATGGGTTCATTAATTGTCACAAATGACCCACACTAATAAAGGACATTGTTAATGTGGGAAAGTGTGGGAGGGGGAGAGGGTGGGGCATATGGGAATTCCCTATATTTTTAATGTAACACTTATGTAATCTAAATCTTCTTTAAGAATTAAAATAAAAATAAAAATAAAAAGAAAGTACATGAAGCACCAGGATAAGCTGTGGAGCTGAAACGCAGTCAGAGCTAGTGAAGAGATGGCTTTCCTCTGTGCCTTCCTGGAGTGCCCAGGGGGCCGCCTGAAGCCCCTGGACACTGATTCAGTGGGAGCTTGGTATGAAGTTCATGTTTCCAGTGGGTGAAGCGTAGGAAGCAAAAACAGATAGTTAGACATTTTTTTTCTTCTCTGCTTCTTGCTCATAGAATATTCCTGGCTTCCACAGAAACAGGCTCCCATTGTGCCACCCTGCCCTGGGCGGCTTGGCAAGGGTGAACTCTGTGCCTCATGAGAGACCATCTTTGAGAAGGTCTGAGAAGCCCAGGGAGCAGAGCTCAGTTTCCCCAGAGAAGCAGCTCAAGAGAGCCCCAGACATACCCCCACCCAGCCTGACCCTGACCTTGGGTGAGTGGACCTGAGATCTCTGCTGGATGCCTCTGCTCCCCTCCCCCAAGCATCTATTGCTGCAGAATGACACAAACCTCGTTGACAGGACAAGGTGGCCTGAGCTTCGTATTTATAAGCCAAAGTGAGCCCACCTCATCCTCACTGAACACTGCTTAGAGCTGGGCAGGTGTGTCCAGCATCCACCTGGACCTTTCTTGGAGAACACATTGATATGGGTCTGAAATGGAGAAGGGCAGATGAGGAGAGCAGGAAATGCTCCGATTTGAGTGAATGAGCTATGAGGGCTACTCACCTGCCTTCAGCCCAGCATAACCCCAGGGGTGTCCTTGGCAGATCATTGTGAAGCACAATTGAGAAGTGTTGGGGATTGAATAGCGTCCCCCATAAAAACATGTTCAAGAACCAAACCCTGGTCCTGTGGATTTGGGGCCACTTGTAAACAGGATCTTTTAAGATCCAATTAAGGTGAGGGCAGACTGAATCAGGACAGGTCTTCACCCAATATGACTGAAGCCCTTATAAGCAGAAGAAACATGGACACCAAAGAAGCCAGAGGAAGGGACAGAAGGAGGTAGGCAGCCATGTGATGGAGGCAGAGACTGAGTTGTGGATCGCTGACAAGCCACCACCAGAATGCTACAGACTTTGGAGAAAGCATGGCCGTGCCGACACCTTGATGCCTGATGTCTAACCTCCAAACTGTGGGCCAATACATTCCTATAGTTTAAGCCAACTAGTCTTGTATGGCAAACTAAGACAAGTGTTCTGCAGGGCCCAGCCCAGGGGTGGGATGAGAAGATCTGTCATATCTGTAAATTCCCTGGTCTGATGCCCCAGGGTTACTCTAGTTCTGACTTCCTGTAGACACTCTTACTTGATTGTGTCACTCAATAGAATGAGTCGGTTTTGCTCATTTCAGGTAAATGCTCTTCTCTGTCCCAAAAGGTCTCTGTGTGTGCCCCTCTCTCTTCTCAAAGTTCTCCACTGCATCATCCTCAGGGAAGTCTGGTAAATAGAAGTTTGGGGGACAAAACATGCCACGAAACATCCTCTTCCCAGTAGACCAGTAGGCAGTGCACAACAGTCAAAACTCTAGCCACATGCAAGTTCCTTGTTGTGGGTTGAACCATGTCCCCCAAAAAACATGTTCAAACCCTTAACCCCTGTCCCATGTTTGTGACCTTATTTGGAAATAGGGTCTTTGAAGATGTGATTTGGGAAGATGAAGGCAAACTAGATTAGGGTGAGCTGAGCCCTGATCCAATAGGACTCGTGTTCTTAGAAGGAAGGGACATTTGGACACAGACAAACAGACGCTGGGGAGAAGACCATGCAAATATGGAAGAGAAAGAGTGGGGCATCTATAAGTCAAGGGTTGCCAAATATTACTGGCCACCACTGGAATTGAGACCCCTATCAGTTTCAGAGGGTGCATGGCCCTGCTGACACAGTGATATTAGACTTCCAGACTCCTGAACCTTGAGATAATAAGTTCCTGTTGTTTTAAGCTACCCAGTTTGGGGTACTTTTTACAGCAGCCCTACAAAACTAAGACACACTCCCTAAGAAGGGGCCCCTGTCAGCTGGTTGGATGGACCTCTGTTTCCTATAGCTTTTGAGAAGATTAATGAGATTATATATATATATATAATAATAATATTGTGTGCCAGTATACTATGTGCCAAGCATTGCTCTAAGCCCTGTAATGAGCATTACTTCATGTGGTCTTCATGAAACCTATGAACTAGTTACAATCATTGCCCCCATATTTATAGATAAGACAGTGAAACACTAGGCTGCAGTGAGCCCCCAAAAGAGCTGTGTTCATAACAAAGACAGTAGATATGGTGGTTGCAGCAGCCACTTGAACTGGCTCTTGTGAATCTCTTCTCAACTCCATGTACAGTGACGTCATGTTAGTAGCTTGAAAGTGACCATGATGGGATTATTTACATCATGAAAATTGACAGACACTACAAATGAGATTTCTTTTTTTCTTTTCCTCCAGGTTTTTGGCTTATATCACCATAGCTGGCAATATTACACTTCTATCAGCATATAAATAATCCTAGAATTGCCCCAAACTAAAATCAATACTCTCAAAGAGGGCCACTTACCAAATCCCTTCAAAGAGGAAACATTTTACCGTATAGCCTTAGGTCACCAGGCTACTAACAAAATCCAGTCGGGGAGTTCTGCTGCAGTGGACCTCAACTATGGGAGCAGGAGCAAACCTTAGAGGGGACCTGTGATCAGGGGCAAATGGCTCAGAGAACCCTGAGGTATGGCTTGGAGAGAAGCATGTAACTTGCCATCACTGGCTTGGCTATGTCTCAGTGTGTCCTGCCACAGTATTTTTCTGAGTAGGTTGTTGAAAGTGAAGATACTGTCCAATAGTCAGACACTTTGAGGGAGCTGAAAAAAGAAAGTTTCATTCCAGGAGAGGCTGGGGAAGGAGAGGTGACTGGAGCAGAGTGGATTTTGCACGGGATGATGTGTAGATCCTCGGGTCCTGGCTCCAGCTCTGTGTTGAGTTTCTTGCAGGAACTCTGGAAAGTCACTTGGAATCTCTGTTCCTTTCCAGACAACAAGGGGATTCAATCTAAAAAGAGCCCTAGAAGCCAACTAGTTCATCACTAGCACACACAAATGCTTGGTTCACAGAATGTTCTCAAGACTATAAACATTGCAAAAATGTAATTACTACTATTTTCATGATAACATTTCTCCTATTTTAGCATAAACCAAAAATGTATGTTTGTAAAGAAAGAAAACTTACTTGGACATAATGGATACCAGCAGAGATGGGAGAGACTGATCCTGTGCCTATCTTGTTGTTCAAAGAAGCAATTATTTGCTGAGCACCTATATTTATTGGCTCTGACTTCTGAGCACCACTCCTTGTCCTGAATCCTCCTGCTCATCTGAAATTGTTTGTTGTCCTTTTTCCCCTGTACTCTCTAAATTATGAGATTTTCGAGTGCTGGGCTGGAATTGTAGTTATTTCTTATCTAGTATAGTGGGGTGCCTAGAACACAGATTAGTTTATCTCTTCACTCAACAAACACTCATTAAAACCCACTATGTGCTTTGAAGGATGTCAGAGGCAGATGAAACAAAATTCTGCTCTTTTAGCGACTTGCTGGGAGGAAGATGACAGAGAGGAAGCCCACAGGTTTTAGTTTGCCAGGCTGCTAGAACCAATACTACAAACTGGTTTTGGCTTAAACAACAGGACTTCCTTGGCTCATGGTTTTGAGGCTAGAAGGAGGACAAAATAAAGGCATCAGTGAGGTGATGTTTTCTCCCCAAAGACGTTAGTGCTCCGGTACTGGCTGCTGGCGATCCTTGGAGTTTGTTGGTTTGAATCTCTGACTTCCTTTGACTTATGTTACATGGCGATATTCTCTCCTTTCTCAGCTTCTGTAACTTCGGGGATCTCCTTATAAGGTAATCCAGATTAAGACCCATGCAGCATCAGTGGGCTACACCTTAACTAAGAATAACATCTTCAGAGGTCTTATTTACAATGGGTTCACACCTCCAGGGACATGGATTAAGATTAAGAACGCGCATTTGTAAGCGTATTTCAACCTACCGTCCGGTGGAAGGTAGCACAAGTAGTGACCAAGTCGTTACTGGTGACTTGTGGACTAAAAGTGCTAGAGTTGAGAAGAGGAAGATCAGTGGGGGAAGGTTAGTTGAAAGAGGTCCTCGAGGAAGGAGGGGCTGAATGTGGCAGAAACCTTCCTGGGGGAAGCTCAACACAGGCATGAAGTCCCTTCTGCTCACATGAGCTGTAACTTTTGCTGGTCCTAAAATAGTGCAAGGGGAGCCCTGGGCCAAGGGGAAATAAAGAAACATGAGTGAGATCAAACTCTCCCAAACGAGGCAAGCAGCATGTCTAAATAAAGCACAATGCCGTCTCCAGGCTGAGCCGAGCTGGCGGACGAGGCAGCTGAGAGGCCTCTTTGTCCAGGTTTAGGTTGCTACAGGCTCCCTGTGGCCCAGGAGGGGAACAGGCCACCAGGACACCATGTGTGCTTTGTCTCGACCCTCTGAGATGGGCTGGCCACCTTGGGTGGCACATGCCATGCCCGAGGAGCTGCACGTATTCGGGGTGACCGCTGGCAGCTGGTCCCTCAGTTACATCACTTAAGATGCAACCCGAGGCTCTGGAATCGCCACGCTTGGGGCCCTGGGCGTGCCGGACAAGCCAGAGACACAGAGAACACCATTCCTCAGCCTTAACATCCCCCAAAGCTGCCAGTAGGCTCTAAAACCCAGACGCCTCTTAATGAGTGCCCAGGTAGCCTGGGGCCTCCCCAGGGTGGTAGTGAGTACCCTGTCCTGAGGGCAATAAAAAAAAAAAGCTTAGGTGTGCATTTGGTGGGCGTGTCCTAGAGGGGTTTCCAGCATCTGTCAGGGACTGGGTTGAATGGATATGTAGGTTGCCTCTAAGGCTGAAATTCTATCCTTCTGTGAAAGTGCATTTGTACTGGCTGGAAGTATTTATAGACCAGAGGATCGAAGTAGAGTAAGGAGGTGGACATGAATATGTCAGAAAGCCTCCCCTGGCTTCTAGACTAGACTTCCTGCCCCACCTGGAAGCCCACTTTCCACGCAACATGGCAATGATCAGACTCCCCATCCCCTCCCAACTACAACAAGGGGCCCTCAAGGTTAAGGATGGTGCCTTATTCATCTCTGCACCCCAGCACTTAGCACAGGTCTTTGCATATAGGAGACACCCCACTAACGATGGGGGAACAGAATTAACCTAGCCCATGGAGATGGTGGCCACCTGGGCTCTCTCCTTCCAGACCCTCTGTTCACTGCACTCTGCATCGAAGAGTGGGAACTTCAAGTCCTCCAGGAGTGGGCATCAGGAGAATGGCACCTGTAATCTGTTTCCTTGCTGAAACTCCAGGCTTGGGAGCTGGGAAATGCAGCTGATGGGAAATTGTAGAGACAGGTGCCCTTGGCTCTTCCTGTGGGCTCTTGTGGCCTCTTGGGAGAGGGAGGGGGAAGGAGCTGGTTCTTTTAGTTGGCTTCATTTCAAAACATGGATTTGCTACATGTAGGAGCATTCAAGACGAAAGCTGATCTGCCTCTATTTCTTACCTCTGATGGCTGGAGCAACTTCCCTGGAGATAGCTTCCCTCTCAATTTAAAGTTTATTTCCCATTGTGTTGAAGACACTTTTTCTCATGAAGAGTGAGTTAGGCCATTTTAAATCAGCACACACCACTCAGAACTGAGTGGGAGAGAGTGTGGTCTACAGTGTGAACTGTGGTCTATGGTTGGTGGCAAGGCTCCAGGATGTGTAAGTTCATTGAGGTTGGTGGGCCACACTGGTGAGATGTTTGTGTGGGATGTGATGGGAGGTGTGGGAGGTGGGCAACATGGGAATCCCAGTGGGTTCCGAGTAATATTTTGGTTAATCTAAGCACCTCTTAAAATATATGTATATATATATATAAACAACATTTTTGTAAGCAAATACACATATACACATATATGTTTATATATCATTTTGCAAATGTTTGTATGTATTGTGTGAATTTTGATTTTTACCCATAATAAAAAAAAAAAAAAAAAGAGTGAGTTAAATTATAGGCTCACCCAACTTCATGCAGCAGTTGTGATTCTGAAAAAAAAATCGTCTGCAAATGGAATTTTAGTATAGTGAATGACTTTCTATGCACTAAGAGCGAACTCATTAGCTAAAGCAGTGGTATTGAGTGATTGATGTATTTACTTTTTGGAATCATAGAGACCTTTTTTCAAAGCAAATTGTATGTGGAGTTCTGGTATATAAAAGAGGTAAAAGCTGAGCAGCTCTGGTTGCAGCCAGGGTGTGGGGGTGGGTGGGGTCACCTCCGTCTCTCTCTCCCCTTTCCCTGGAGAAGCCCCCCGGGAGACTGTGCAGGTCTAGGACTTCAGTATGAAAGCCTCTGGCTGCAAGAAACCTGACAATCACATATTCTTTCAAACATGATTTAACAGTTGTTAAAATGTAAAGAGACATGAGTCTTTGGGCTGTCCATATGCCAGCTGGGCCCAGAACCTCAGCGGAGTTGCAACATCTACTCTACAGCTCATTGAACTCACCCAGGACAACTAACAAGGAGACGATGATGGACAGCAACCATCCCAAGGAACAGAGAAAGTCTGCAACTGCAAGCAAGATAGTCCTATCCATCTACCCCATGGGATCTAAGCACCCTCTCAATTAGAGGTGGACATCACCATCCCAGAATCCTCAGGATTGGGGAAAGAACTATGGACTAGAGTGGACTTACTGATATTCTACTATAGACATATTGTGATTCTAGCGTTGGAAGAAATTACAACATTGATGTGGAGCCAGTGGCCACTGGAGGCTCTGGGGGCAGGGAGAGGGGAAAACAGCTGTAATATGGGGGCTTTTTCAGGACTTGGGAATCGTCCTGAATGACACTGCAACGACAGACATAGACCATTTTATATCATCACACAACATGCAGAACTGTGTGGGAGAGAGTGTAGACTACAATGTGAACTATGGTCCATGCTCAGTGGCAAAGCCCCAGGATGCGTTTATCAATTGCAATGAATGTGCCGCACTAATGAAGGATGTTTATGTGCGAGGGTGTGGGAGGTGTGCGGAGTGGGGCATATGGGAATCCCTATAGTTTTTGTGTAACGTGTACGTAATCTAAGGATCTTTTTTAAAAAAATTATTAAAAAAAAGAAAAAAAAAGTAAATTGCTCTTCTCATGATCTGCCTTTCCCCCGGTATTGCATTTCAGTAATTTGGATTTTATTGCAAAGCTTTGTTGCCCTTAGATAACCAGAAGAGCTAGAGGCGATCTTCTCTCTCTAAGCAGCAGGTCCCTTCCAGTGATCCACTCTCTCCTCTCACCTCCTTTGTCTGGGTCTCTAACCTCTTTTCCACCACCTGTATTCAAAATGTCAAAGTGTGGCCAGGATGTACTCCTCCCCTTCTGTCTCTTTAGCCACAGGGTCTCCATCATCTGCAGCGGGGCATCCAGTCCTCGAGGAAGGGCCCATAAACACAGGCTGGAGGAGCCTCCTGGAAAGACCTCTCCCAGAGCCGACCCATATCTGTCCCAGGGTACTGGGCAAGGCAGGAGCAGAAGGGCCTCTGGGAAGGTGTCCACCCACTCAGGCATGGCATCCTGTGGCCCTCTGGGGCCTGGGAATCTGGAATCAGCGGGACTCAGAACAAGGAGAGGATTTGAGTTCACCTGTGAGAGTTTCCTCCCTCTTCATTCAATCCCCACTGGGTTTACCAGGGAAATGGAGACATAGGAAAAGGCTGTATCCATGCTAAAAAGCAGGGAAGAGTGAGGCCACCAAGCAGAGTTCTAGGAGTTTCTATAAAATGAGGTGCAGAGAGGAAGGACTGGGCAGCTTGAGGATGAGCATATGAAAAGGTAAAGGGTGTGTGTGTGTGGGGAGGGGGGGTGGGGCTCTCTGCTGGTGAGGGTGAGCATGGCCATAGGGCTGCAAAGTGGAAATACTAACCCTGTGGCTTCATGATGGGGACTGTGGAGCCCCATCATGCCATACAACTCAGCAAAGACCCAAGCCTGGCTGTCTCCTGATGTTCACTGGGGTTCCACCTAATCTTCCCTGCTGATCTGATTCCCAATCTAGCAAAACAGAATAATCTCTAATCCCACTAGAATTGGGCCTCCTTGCTTTAGCTGTAAATCTCATCCCAACCAAAACATCCAAAGAGAAACAAATGTGAGCCCAAGACCTTGAAGGGAATATCACTCTTGGCTAAAGGTTTTCTTGAGGGGGATGCAAAGTGTATGCTGTGAGGCATGATTTTTAAAAATGAATGCTGTCTTCCCTTCCCTCCACTTCCCTTCTCTCCTTCTGCCCTAAGTCCCACACCTCAAAACAGCTGCTCAAATCTCCTCTCACTAAAAAAAAAAAAAAAAATCCCAGCTGCACTGCTTCTTCCCTGCTTCCCTTCCCTCAACTTCCTCCCCTAGCCTGGGTGTTTCCCTTCTTTTGTGTAATCGTGTGTTCTTTCCTATGTAGATCAAGTTAGCTTCTCTCAGCTTCTCCCTGTCCTCTTGTGCAACCTTTGCCCCAGTCAGAACCCCAGTCAGAACCACCAAGGCCCCAGGAGCACAAAGGCAGGGCCAGGCACCAGCCTCACCAAACCAGAGAAGAACCCTTCCTCTTTGCAGAGGAGGAAGTTGCAAGGGGATCATTTAATCTCTTTTGTCAATACAAGTCACAGAGGAAAAATATAAACTTTCCCTTTTTTTCTTGGTCTAGGCCTAAAATTTTTGTGCAGAGATACTCATAATCTCAGACAAGACTTCTCCAAACACCCCAAGCTACACATGTACCCAGAAGCCTCTCTAAGTACCTGGCAAATCTACTGGCATTGCCTTTTCATGCTAATATTTTATTTAAAGCATATTTTTATTTGTTGATGTCACAGAAAGTACATATTTACCCTAGAAAAAGTACAAGAGAAGCTAAAAGAAAACTAATTTACCACTCAGAGATCACCATTATTAATATTTTGGAGTATATCCTTTCAGAATTTGTTTTATTGAAATCTACACATGAGTATCTAACTATAGATCTGTAGCTATCTATCTATCTATCTATCTATCTATCTATCTATCTATCTATCTA